>PVJL010000811.1:323681-336116 GCA_004026885.1 Lyroderma lyra
CTTCAGCTGGAGGGACTCTGTCCGCTGTGACGAATTCGGTAACGGCAGCCTGTTCGAACCGAACGTGTGAACGCTCTTGCATTTGGATGTGCGCTGGGTGAACAGTGTGAGCACCGTGTGTGCAAGGTCAAGGACGATGGAGGGGACATGCATGTGACCACACAGAACCGGTTACATCCACATGTCTAGTGCAACAAAAAAATATTACAGTGGAGCCAATGGAGTCATAGAGTCACAAAAGCTGTCAACTAATTTTGTGGCGAGGGAGAAGAGAAAAACACAAAAACCCCCCAACCCAACAGGTTCTAGAAGGGTCACTCACTCTGGTAATGAGAGCAGGACTCAAGCTCTGAACTACATTGTTAGCGTCATGTCCTGCAGGACTAATCAAGACAGGTCCCAGTGCAGACGGAGCCAGGGGGCAGGGAGCTGGGGGGTGCTCCCGAGGAGGGCGGTGCCCAGAGGCCTGAAGCCCATGAGGAAAGCCGGTCAGCGCCCTCCGACACACACAGCCATCGGCACCCTCACCTCCCGGGCCGCCATGCTCTGCCTTCTAGAACATCCGGGTTGAAACCACCCAAACAGGAGCCTGAGAACCGATTAGAGTCAGCCTGCGCGCACCCCGCGTATATTAAAGACAACAGAAAACCAGGGAAAGCACGTCTCGGTGTGCACTTAAAGCCCTTAAAGACAGGGCCGTCCGGGATTGTCCTGAGGGCCGGGGCTCTCCGCGAATTAGGGCAAGGCCGTGCCTGCGCTTCCGGGACTCAGGCAGTCCCACTCTCGTCATTTTTCTTTTTCCTTTTTTCTTTTTTTTTTTTTTTGATATATTAAAGATAACATTATTATGGTTGACTCTGCAGTCTCAAATCATGGAGGGTATTAACCTAATTTTTCCAGTAATGGTTTTCCACAATGGTATTTTGCTAATCTTTTTAAAGCATCATTTAATGGTTTTCTGGTCTTTTTTTTTTCTTTAATGGTGACTTTTTTTTTAACTTGTTGGGGTGACATTGGTTAGTAAAAATTACATAGATTGCAGGTATACAATTCTACAGTGCATCCTCCATTGCATTGTGTGCTCACCACCCAGAGTCAGTTCTGCCATCACCGTGTACTTGACTCCTCCTCCTTCCTCTGCCACCCCCTCCCCCCTTGCCCTCAGGTAACCACTAACCTATTGTCTGTGTCCCTGAGTTTTTGTTGCTTTGTTACTTTCAGTTTTATATTTCACATATAAGAAAAGTCAAGTGGTTCTTGTTTTTTGTTTCTGTTCTTGTCATTTTTTAAATGCAGTTATTTGCAAGTTTCCATCTCCTGTGTGATTTCCGTCGCACTCCGATGCTTACAGGGACACCAGTTGTACGGGTTAGGGCCCATCTGCAGGACCCCTTTGTCACCGGATTATCCATGTGGAGACCTGAAGGAGAGGAAGAGCATTCCCTCTGCCCTCCGAGGTGCCCTAGCTCTCTCTGTCTGTGAAATAACCGGACACCAGGCAGATCTGCAGGAGAAAAGGAACGCGAACTAGAACTTCTCGGTCGGCGTTAGACTCCCGGGGCCAAATTCAAGGTGTCACTAGGCTGGCCATATGTCCCATTTGAAACAGCATGTCTGGTCAGCCCCGTGTTAGCCTCAGGCACAGAAAGGTGCTGTGGCTGAGACACCAAAACACGCCTGCCCAGGGCTTTCTTTTTCTTTGAAATAATCTGTAATCTTAAAAAAATACTTGGAATATCTTATTAACACCTCCTTCTCCATTTTACTAACATAAAATGCAGTTTATGTTAGCAGAGTACAGTCGTGAACGATACTCTGTCTATCCAGTGAAGTTCCCATTGGGGAAGACGGGACAGCCACGTCTGCAGAGCACCTTTGCAGAATTTTCAGGGACGACTGTCATCTCAGCCTTGATGGTGTTCTCTGTCTCGAGATTAAATGCATAAAGATCTGTACGAGCACAGAGTTTTACATCTCATATTATCTAATTTTTCAGCTGAAACTGTTGTTCAAAACATTGGGTAATGTTAAAGGGAAAAAATGATGCCCCTCAAAAGTCACCCGCTTCTTACGGGAGGGGGCAGAGAGCTGACAGGTAACACGCATGACGCCTTTTCTGTAGCATGTATTTTTATCACGTGCACTTCTCTGGTGACCGATTCTGTTGTTGTGAGTGATGAAAATGGCTAAAAGATCCACATGGACACTGATTCCTTCTTACAAAGAGTCGCTTACCCATAGCTTAGCACTGAAAAATGTACTATTGCTTCAAAAACATGTTAAGTGTAACTGCAAAATGACTCTATGTAGCTTGTGCATATATATGTGAGCTAGATTATTACAAATATTTACAATTTATGAAAATAGCATAGCATATTGGACATTGTTCACATGTACTAATTAATGGATTTGTAAATAAAACTGTGGCAGGCTTCGGCTGAATCATGGACTGACATACATAAGCATGTTATCTGGTCATCCAGTGGCTCCGCTGTTGTATTTGAACAGGGACCATTGGTTTCCATGGTGTCCCTGCTTGGTGGCTCCTGTCCACACATCTGCTAGCACGCGGGGTTGTGTGTTCACCCACTGACTTGGCCTGAGCTGGCCAGAGGTAGGCCTCTCCCCTCCCACAGGGCCCTGAGCTTCAGCTCACAGGCAAGCCTAAGCCAGCACCAGGGGGCAGAAAATTGCCCCTTACCTTTCCTCCTGATGATCCCGACCCCCCTGACCACAGGGAGAAAGGTTTCCTGTGAAACCTCCCACCAGGCTGTCTGCTGGCCCCACAGAGTCCCTGCCGAGCCCCCCAGAAGCGGAAGCCCGTGCCTGCTTGATCTGTGATGCTTCCAGTAGACTGGGGTCCGTGTTCTCCCTGCGGCAATCGTCTTGTCTAATAAAGTCCCTCCTCACTTACGTCTACGTTATTTTCAGTTGGCAATGTCTCACACACACATACACACACACGCGCGCGCGCACACACACACACGTCCATGTTATTTGCAAATGTGTACAAATGTATTTAACACTTGTTTATTGAGTGATCTGTATGTATCCCGGGTCCCATGCTGAGACAGATGAAGTATAAAATATTGTTACCAAGTAACTTACAAAATGCTCCTGTGATTTGTCTAAATGGCAGTGCACCCAGCATATGGTCATGTGAGCAGGTGAGTAAACAGAGCACCGAAGAAGGCAGTGGCTGGTATGTCCAGAGTGGGTCAGAGTGGCTTTCTAGAAGGGTCTGCTCTTGTGGCCAGCCTTCAGGGAATGACACAATTCAGCGATGTGAGTGAAGAAATCACACTGTGTTGGACCAGAGACCACAGCCCGAAACGGTGTCTGATGGCGAACAGACACATGGATGGAGGCATGAAGGAGCAGCGGCCGCGCGTGGCGGCCGGCGGGCGCTCTCCGCGTGTTTGGCGTCGGACGCCCGTCTGGCACCTCACGGGAATCCAGAGCAGAAGATGATCTCTTTTTAATCCGGCCCCAAACGTCCTCTCTTCTCGTGTTATTTCACTAGCCGGCTAACACTGTTCCCCCGAATTGGGGGAGTTTTCACATTTGTGGCCCTGGTGTTACAAGCACCCCAAGGCATCCCAAGGAATCGATGGGTTTTGAGAGGGAACGGTGACCTGGGAGACTGTGACACCGAGGAGCCAGCCCTCTCCCGCGGGAGGAGGCCGCACTGCACTGCCTGCCAGGTTCTCTGCGAGGTGACACCGCACAGACACTCACTAGCCCTGATGACGAAGCCGAGGTGCCAGCAGCACTGACTCATTGTCTGACAAGACCCTGGCTTCTCGTCTCGAAGGCGAGAATCCCGTGCTAAAAGGCTGTGGTTTAGGCCGGGCCCTGGGAGGTAGTAAATGGCTGGCGTAGTCAGGAGGCAGGGGAGGGCCACGGCCCTCTGACAGCCTGAGACGCCATGAAGTGTGCTGCTGCTCCTGAATTGGGGTCTTCATGAAGTTCCTCCTTCCTGAAATCAAAAGGCCGCCCTACACCCTTGGGCATACCACCACGTTATACCTGTGCGATACCAAGGTGCCCTTCGTCCTTAGTGAGCGTCAATGCTCCGGGTCATCGTGTAAAGGTCTAAGAAGATGTAAGAAGAGAACACGTCCGTCCCGGGGGACTGGAAGAAGAAAGAATTAAGGTAGTCAGGAAATGGGGGACACTCGGGACATACGGGCACATTTCAGCCTTTGTTTCTGGCCATTTCTTTTGTATTACCTGTCGACATCAGGTGTCCAAGCCTGGCTCTGCTCGTCCAGCTGTTTATAAACTTGCATCCCAGGAATCAGTCGAGGTGAGTCCACTGTGCCAGTCAACAGGGCAGCAAGGAAGGGCCTGGGCAAGATGGAATTTGAGAACCACCGGGCACCCAGGAGCTAGAGGGGGAGCTGTCTGGATGCTCTGTCCGGAAGCAGCGATCAGACGACTGCAGGACACACGGACATGGGGCGCGTTCTGTGCCTGAAGGAGGACACCACCGTGCACCACTGGGTATGAGCCTGGGCAGCTTGCGTTTCTGCTTTCGCCACGTCTGCTGAGGTGCATTCCTCCAGCCTTTATTTGGGGAGCAGGGGACTATTGCCTCTGAGCAAATCGCCTTAGGATTGAGACTTGAAAATCATCTGGATTTATGGGAGCTCATGCATTCCTTCGAATATCATCGTGTAGGAGGACTCTTCCAGAAACCAAGTCACGATTTGAGGTAACTACATCAAGCTGCAACGACGGAACGCTGCGCAGCTTCCCTAGACATCGAACTGCGGTGCGCAGACACGTAATTACGTGCACACAGCGCAGCATCAGCGTGTTCTTGTTGTCTTCCAGCCGTCCCTTTAGGGTCGTGAGTGTTTCTCTAGGCCAGGTTACATCCGTCACCCTCGATCACGTCTGCATTTCTCTGAAGCCCACTATGTCTCTCCTCTGGGTGGGCAAGCCCCTCATTGGTGGTAACAGTGTCCCAGAAGGATCACCCCACTTCCCTTGCTTGCCTGGTGTCTACTTATAAGATTACTAACGTGTCAGGGTTTCTACTTTCAATTTAAACCACACACAGTGTACACTCCCCGTTAACCAGAACTCAAGGAGCCGGCATAGTCTCCTTTGTGCCGGTTACTTGGGATCTTGCCTGCTGCCTGAGCTCCAGCCCACGGAGAGTCACTCACGTGCACCCGGCATGCACCGTCCCCAGGGGTGCGTTCACTGAGCGTCCACTGCAGTGCTCGCGCTCTCCCGTTCTCTCTCATTTTCATGTTTTAATCAAGTTGCAGAAAACGTCAGCTCTTCAGTGAGATGTTGGCCGGATTCCTCTATTTGACTGAGTACCTGCAGGACTTAGAGTAAATTCCTCCCTGTATAGGTACCCAAGATGGGGCGGTGGGGGTTATGTAATGGTCCCTTGAAGTTGCCTTTCATTCCATACGGGAAATCCAAGCACCGTGAGTCTAGCATCACTTGGAGGGTGTTTTAAAAACCGCCACGCCCGGGACCAGTGACACTGGAACAGGAGGGGGCCCGTGTGCTTTACCAGCTGTCCAGGCAATTATGGCCAGGATGAGCCCCACCGGATTGTCCAGGAGTGTGATCTGCAGATCGGTGGCCAGCCAGGGTGACAAAGGGACCTCGCTCCCTAATTCACTGCCTCCTCTTACGTCGAAGCCCTGCGCGGACATTGCAGAATCAAAAGGATGGCGAGCTCCTGGGCCATGGCTGTCAGAGGGCTCTTGGCTCTGTGAGCCTGCAAGGCATTGAAGTCACTGCGAGTCCCTATGGCAGGAGAGGGATGGCCCATTCGGGGAGCCGAGGCCACGATTTGCTGAGAGCACAGCACGTGGGCGGTGGGCAGACCAGCCCCCACCCGCCCACACATCGATCTTGGCTCTGGGAAGTGCCGCCCTTTATGATACATGAATACCAGCGTCTCTATGAGTGGTATGGGTGACTGCTTATTTTCAGTCATTTATTAACGTGTCATCCAAGTTTTAGCTGAGATGGTGAAAAAATGTAAGGTTTTGGTAACAGAAATAGGGAAAGATGACTCCATTGTCCATTAAAATTCTCCCACAGGCGTCTGGCCTCCCATAGACATGGGGTCCCCGCAGAGGTAGTTTAATTCAAGCATCTGTTCACAACAGACGAGGAATGGAGATCCTGTTTTCTGATCCCTGGTTGTATCAGAACAGCCGTATGTGACCAGCAGAGAGAAAGGGCTTCCGCAGCTACGGGACCGCACGTGACAGTGGACCTCAGGTGCCCTGTTCCTTTTCTTAAGAAACTTTCTAGGAGCATGTGATCCCCTAGTTTGCTTTACAGGATTTCATACCGTTATCTGGTTGATTCTAACAATTAACATGTCGGAACTACTAGGTAAGTGGGAGTTTTGCACCTCTAGAAGGCGGTAATACTTTTTAATTTTCTAGAAAGGGGTACTTTCAAAATCATAAAATAGAAATAAAAAACATAAGCAAGTCTAATGAATGCCTGTATTTATTTATCTTTTGCAGTTTGATCACCCACTCAGCAATAATTAACTACCTTCATAACAAAATACCAGAAGCTAGACCTAGCTTATAGGAACTTGGGAATATTTCACTGAGTTATTTTGGAGTCAAAATAAAGTAATGGCATGGTTTAAAAAGTAAAGAAACTCTCACCCAAGATCATTTCGATCATTATAATTTAATCTATGAATATGTGTTACAGGCAAGATGTGTTTTATTAAAATCAGTCTCATTTTCTAAATAACGAAAATAACATTTTAATTTCTAACAGACTGAAATAGTATTTCTGGACGAAGGACACCTTTTTCTGTGTCCCAGAGCTGTTAAATAAAGTATACCCTCTAAGCAAGAGGCATGAGCCCCATTGGCAGGAAGAGAACGTCTGTCCTCACAGCCCCGACGTGGAGGAGTAAGAAAGCAGCAGGACTGTCGCTGCAGCGCAGACCCCCTCAGCTAATCTGCGAGAGAGCTATCACCTTTGAGACGGTTTCCTCCTGCCGCGGGAGGTTCAAAGGGCTAATGGGTCTCTCCGGCGTTGAAAGCTCTGGTGCGGAGAAGTGTAACGACTGCTTTCCACCTCTCCAGCTATTAGCATTAAGTGGGGCTGTGCACTTATCAGCGTTCGGAAGGCTTCCGAGGTTCTCTGTGATTTCTGCCCGATTCCTGGGTTGGAGCACACAGCACGGAAAACGTGGTACCCCCCAGTCAGGAGCTCCGGGCCTGACCGACTTGCCCTGGCACTGGTTCCCAGGCCCCCGGGCTATGCTGGAAGACTGGGGCGGGGGTCAGGCGAGAGGGCGGGACGTTCGGGCGGGCGGGGCAGCTGGGATGTCCTTCTGGGCGGATTCTGAACAGCAGGCTGGGAGGGTCTGACACTGAGCGTCTCAGTTAGGTCCCAGGTGCGGTCAGGAAGTCTAGTTCAAGGCCTGACCTCGGGGTGCTACTGGAGAGCCCCAAGCCTGGATTCCTCATTTGCAAAGAAGAACAGGAAACTCACCATTCAGGCTTGATTTTGAGACTCAAACTGACAATCTGTGGGACGTCACAACCACAGAGCACAAAAAACAAGAGGCACTCGCTATGTGCTAAAATTCTTCCTTGGCTTTGAAAACAATTTGTTTTGATTTGCTATAAAGAGAGGATGGCTGGAAGAAGACCATATCATGATTTCCTAGTCTTCTCTTTGAGAATTTAGTCCTATATGTGTTCATTTTTTCCCATAATAATACACAGGAAATAGATGACATTTTCCCAGTGCTAGCCAAATTCTATTTACGTTTGTTAACATTCTAGATCTTTGACAAACAGGGTCATCATGAAGTTCCATTGGTCTGGTGGTCACTTTTTTGTTTGACTGCAGTCACGTTTGCCCAATATCTCTTATGCTGTTCTATGACCTTACACGGGTCTAGCGAAAAAAATTATTTTTTCCTTTTGGATATGTTTTTCTCATAATAAAACCTCCCTCTAAATCTGAAGGCAAATTTGGTTTCAATGTGGAAATATATTCCAGCTTGAGAAGGAATCAATGCCACATTTTTTTCCATGGAGTCAAAGTCCAATGTCATTAAGCGCTGGTGTGTTTTCACAGATGTGATTCTCTTTTGGCCTGGATGTGAACTATCCCAATCAGATTTTGCAGCTCTATGTATGCACAGATTGGAGCCAGAAATCGGGGAAAGCATGAAGGCTACTGAAATTTCCAGCTACCTAAATTTCTATTTTAAGTAATTTCGCCCACCCGTAAAGCAAATATTTGGAATGCGCCTGTGTTGAGTGGCCCTCAGCGACTCATGATGGACCGTTTAGGACACAATGAATACACTCTTTCTGTTTTGTGCCCCGAGGGTGGGGACAAGGCAGTTCTGTCCTGAAACCGTCACAGGTTGTATCACTGGCCTTTGTATTTAACTTAAGTTTAGGAATAACTGACACATTCAACCCTGAAGTGCAACCTTTTAAAAATGTATGTTTTTACTACTGAGAATTTTATTTTCCCTATAAAAATATATGGCAGTGAGTGTTCACTTCTTCCCTGTTATATAAATGAAAACTACCGACCTTGCTGTCTTAAAAATAAAAAATAAAAAATAAGAAAGAAAAGAAAAAAGAAACATAATAAACACAGCAGGAGCATGGTTCTGGGGGGTGTACCCCATCTTCCCTACACCTGTGCATCAGAGGCAGTCTTAGAGCAGCACTGATTATCACATTTTCATACAACTTTGTTTCAAAGCGTTTTTGTAACTTTTCTATCATTGGCTGGTACATGTGGCCCAAAGTAGAAATGGAAAAGCAAAGAAAAATGAATGGAGAGATTCTAAGACTGGGGTATGATGGTGCCAGCTATGGGACAGTAGGAATCAAAAGTATCTGCAGCCAGAATTAGGGTGACAACTGTCCTCATCCGCCCGGGGCTGAAGGGTACAATCCCAGACAATGGGCTCACAGAGCTAATATCAGGAGTGGGTCACCCCAACTGCCAGAGACACTTGGGTTCCCATAACCGACTCCACCTTGGACTAGACTGAGAGGCCTTTTGGCAGACCAGCTCCTGAGAGCCTTAGTTGTGTCATCGGGAAAGAGGATAATAGGAACTACTCCTTGTGCTTTTAGAAATCAGAGAGAATGCTCTGGAACACCATGACGATCACAGCAAACATGTCCCGAGTCCCCCTGATGCGTCAGGCACCTATTTTATCTGCACTCTTGCTCACTCCCCACAACCGTGCAGGGAGTCGAGTCATCACCACCCTTCTCTGCGTGGCGTGAACCCGCGGCCCGCAGCGGTGGGGACTTTGCCGGGTCACACCGCTGGAGATCGAGCCCAAACACTCTCCACAAACAGTAAGGGCTCCCGCTCACTGTGCTCTTCAGATGAAAACTTTAAAAAGCAGGTCTAACCTTCCACATCTCCTCACCTCTCTTCACACATACCAGTGACCCCAAAGCACTAAACTTGAGAAGGTGTTCTGCTCACGTGGCCCCAGAATCAGAGAGCAGCTGCCTTTGGGGTCTTGTTGAGAGCCACAGAGATTCTGTCACAGTTTTCCACAGCCAGGGCTGAGTTTGGGTTGACACATCCCAAGGGAGATTGCAAACATCTGATTTTGGTAGGCTGACCAGTCGTCCCGTTTTAAACGGGACAGAAAACAACAGTTCTGTCCCATTTCACACGGTCCCTCTGGTCAGCCTGGTCTCACTGGGCTAAATGCAGGGTGTCAGTGGGCTGACCATAATTACCTTTGGGAACGGGACAGGACCGTTGTAGATGGGACATCTGGTCAGCCTAGCTCTTGGACACCCCACACCCACTAGCTCGTTTACCCACCCCTGTTTTCTCGGAGAGCTGCTGCTTCCACGTTTTACGACGGGCCACTCCGCGGTGATGTATGTGTAGATCTCAAGCAGCCTGACTTCCACTTCTTTACTCAAAAATAATAGTAGCCAATGCACTGCTTGCTCCGTGTCGCCAGGCGGAGTGGGGACGGCCGTGGAGGGAGGTGGTGATGGCGGAAGGGGACGGGATGTCTTTGGGGCTGACGGGAATGCCCTAAAATTGATTGCGGTGACGGTTGCATGACTGAACAGCGAAGCCATTGAACTGTGCTCGCAGTGGGCGAGCGCGGTGGCATGCAAATGAATTCCACGAAGCTGGTGGAATCGCTCCATCTGTCACCCACAAGTCACAGAAGGCGACTCCTGCCACGCCTGGTTCTATCCCGATGTCAAAGCAACGTCAGAGTCAAGGGTAGCCTTACCAGCCACGAGCTTCAGGGCAAACAAGCTGCCGAAGAAGAACGCGGACCAGGTCGCGGGCAGACACGGAGGCCGAGCGGGAGGGTCCGGCTTCCGCTCCCGGGGGCGCTGACCGCCCGCCGGAGAGCCCCGCCGCGGGAAACTGAGTCAGGCCCCTTGCCTCTGCTACTGGCCGGCGGGCTGAGGCGTTCCCAGAACCTCGGCCTTCCCTTCAGTGAACCCCTCTAATGGGCTTCTGCTCCTGGCAGCCCCCTCTTCCATCCACCTGGTGGCCCACGCGCTTAGCCCCGAAGACCGCCCAGCCCGGCGTCCGGCCGGCCGTGTGGCGTGACCGAAGCAGCAGAATTCCGCTGTCGTCAGAAGCCACAGGCTGCACCTCCCTCGGCACCTCCACACGCCGGTGCTGCCCGGGCGCTGGGCACTGCTGGCAGGACGCTCCTGCGGGAGCTGGCGCCCACGTCTGCGGGCCTCCCCCCGGGCCAGCGTTTAACCCACCCCCTCACGTGGGTGTACGTGTTGTTCGTGTTTTCCTGTCCGACACAAGCAGGAAGCTTCCAGAGCCCACTTACCTGGTTGATTTCAGTGTACTTTCTGTGTGAAGGTTTGTAAAATATTCATGTTTTCTATGAACCACTTCAAATAAGTTTAGCGAAATTATTTCCTTCACTTCAAAAAAAAAATAAATAAGAAGTCGGAGAAACACTCATATGATTCTTCAATGAGAGAAAAAGATTGCGGCCCATTTCCCTCTCCTGATGCTACTGGTGCACGCCTTCCGTCAGCCTTCCAGGACCCGCTATAGCCCTGGGTCGTTCCTGTAGCACATTTATTTTTAAAAGTCGGATCCAGCCATTAGAGATAGGCTTGAACTTCAAATATCGGCCAGGTGCCTTCCATTGATTTTGCAATTTCTCCCAGGCTTATACAAAATTAATTAGATTACTTTGGCTCTTTAGAGTAATAGATTGTGGTTGGCACTGCCTTCTACCAAAGCCAATGTCAAGTAGAATGCTGGTGTATCTTGGCTTTGTATTTAGGGAAAAATCACTTGTGTTTCATTCCCCCCACTCCCACTATAAGAAAAAAGCCAAGGCAAAATCAGCAAGCTCAACTAAAAAGCCTCCCACTAATTGTCAAAGGGCCTTAGATAATTCTATGCCATTTACTGGACTATTTTCCTATTGAGAAAACCAAGATGCAGAAGTAAACAAAGGCAGAAAGGTAACCGACAACGTTAGATCATACGCGTGACCGTACACACACTTATTTTTAGGCAATTTTCTCATGCACAAGTCGTTGATTATTATTGCCACAAACACAATTCCCTCCCCAACATTAGGTTATACAAATTCCCAACATAACAATGAAATGAAACAATTACACAGTAAACACTCCTGAACCCACCACCACCTAGGTTTTCAAATTAGCACTTGTTATCTCTGTGTTCACAGATCGGTCCATTACAATCACAGTTTTCACGAGATGAATAACCTCATTTTCCTCCCATAGAAGATGGGAAGGAAGTGGATTTGGACAAGGGAAGACTTACCAACAGGGGCCTGATAGACCTTGGTCCACTGACCATTTTATGATCTGACATGGAGGGACACTCATTGAAGTGACAGGTACAAAGGAGACGGAAGAGCTCAACAACTGTGATAGTCAGAGGTTACGGGGTAGAAGACTGGCCTAGAAAAAGCTGGCTACAGTGTTCTCAGGGTGTTTTGCAAAGTGGTCACAATTCAGGCACTGGCATAAGAACTGAACTGCATTAGCCTTGTAATAAACACCAGCCAGGCCTCAGGCCTCCCGGGGCCTGGCCATGCCCAGCCGAGGCTGCACTGCCGGAGGCAATCTCAATGCAGGTCCACCAGCCCGGCCTGTGCACCTAAAAGGGCTCGTTCAATGGCTGGGCTGCACAGGCGGCCGGCAGGTGGCAGCAGGCCTAGGGGACCCTGGACTTTTTGCTAAGCTGCCCCAGGCCCAGTACTGGGGTTCACAGCGAGGCCACTCCCACACACCTCCAGGTCCAGCAGAGGTAGCTTCCAATCTCATATAGCTTTGGAGGTCCTACCAGGCAGCCCCAGGCCGCTGAGAGGTACACACACACACACACACACACACACACACACACACACACACACACACACACACACACACACAC
>PVJL010000812.1:0-29151 GCA_004026885.1 Lyroderma lyra
TGGAGAAAAAGGAACTCTGGTACACTGCTGGTGGGAGTGCAAACTGGTACAACCACTGTGGAAGGCAGTGTGGGGGTTCCTCAGAAAATTGGGAATGGAGCTACCATTTGACCCAGCAACCCCCCTTCTGGGGAACAACTCCCCAAATTTGAAAACCTTAGTCCACAAAGACTTATGTACCCCAATGTTCATCACAGCGCTGTTCACAGTGGCCAAATCATGGAAACAACCCAAGTGCCCTGCAACAGATGACTGAACAAAGAAACTGTGGTACATATACACAATGGGATATTACTCAGCTGTAAGAAAAGATGAAATATTGCCATTTGCAACAAAATGGATGGACCTGGAGATCATCATGCTAAGCGAAATAAGCCAGACAGAAAAAAATCAAGAACCATATGACTTCACTCACATGTGGAATATAAAACTGAAAGCAACAATAAAAACCACAAAAACTCACGGACACAGTCAATAGTTCAGTGGTTACCTGAGGGTAATGGGGAGGGAGGGAGGAGGAGTGAAATATATGGTGATGGAAAGAGAACTGACTCTGGGTGGTGAACACACAATGCAACACCTAGGAGAAGCACTGTGGAATTGTACACCTGGAACCTATGTAATTTTTGCTAACTGAAAATTGGTTTTAACAAAATGAATACATTATGAACTCATAGGTTTTTATTTCCAAAGGACAAAGGATGTGAGAAGTCCAGGGCTGTACCTTGGGTAACCCTAATGCATTTATTTTTCTTATCATTATAGTGTATTCCTTTGAGTTCAAAACCATATGTGCACTCTAGGTAAGATTCTAAAGGTGAATACACCTTTATATATGAGATGTTAAATAAGGAACCAAATGCCAGGTGTACAAGCTAGACTTAATAACTAATCTAAATTGTGAGTCAGCATTTAAGAACACACAATTAAGCAATTTATGCCTAAGCCTTTTTTATTTTTAAATAATTCTATCTGGTTATGTAAGAGGTTGTTTCTTTCACCTTCTCAATGGTTAAATAAAAAATAGTGCCTGTCTCCTTTAAAATAAAAGAGAGAAAGTAAATAAAATATTTGAAATAACTAGGATATTCTGCCAGTTATAAAATATTTCAGAAAACGTACAAAAGTCTTTCATTTCTATAATAAAATAAGTAATGATAATAAATATTCATATAGTTACTAAAGGCTTGTTATAATAGAGAAGGCAAAGAAGGAAGGAATTCAGTTAGAAGGCGTTTAAATAATTGATAGGATACCATGGAACTAGAGTGGTAGCAATGGATATGGTAAGATGGTCAGATTCTCACTGTATTTTAAAGGCATGTTTTTTAGAATATGTTGATGGATCAGATGTAAGGTGTAAGAGAAAAAGAGTAGTTCTGATAACTTGCAAGGATAATGTTGCCATGACCTCAAATGGGCACCCAATTTTGCAACTACATTACCCAATGTTCCAACTTTACCCTTGGTGGCTTGTGAAAGGACCCTAGGTGTTACATTGATGAACATTTCTTATCTAATTAGTCATAAATATTTAGTAAGTTATATTAATTTTCCATTTACAGAACCACAATCCTTTTAAATACATTTTAGGGTGAGAAAAATGAGGCTTCATTTAAGTAAGTACACTGTCATGTTATAAACTTCTTGTGGTGCGTGTTTGAAGCAAAATGCCTGAAAGTAGTAAGTGGTTTACTGAAAATTGGGAAATGCTGTTGTATTGTAAAGACCTGGGTTCAAATTCTCCAAAGCCACTTAAGTTAAATAAATGGGGCTAGCCAGATAACTAACCTCTTGAAAACAGTTTCATCTTCTATATATAATACTAATAATGTTGAAACTACAGAGTTGATTTAACACTTAAATTATACTTATAAAATACCAAGTACAGTGTTTTGCAAATATCTGACAATACACACTTGGGCTGCTTCTTTAAACAATAATTATTTTTATTTTGTGCCCATTCAACAGTTCCTATAGGGTACTACAACTCAAAAATAAGCATAAATATATATCAAATATCTATTCATGACACCTGATAGCTCATCTAAATAAGAAATAGTGAGAATATATTTACTGCCTGAATATATAAATCTTTTTAAAAACCTCATTTAGTAGTCTAAAAATTATAGCAAATAGTTGTATAAATACATATATTACATAAAATGTATTTAAAATTTACAATCTTCTTAAGTATTTCCAAAAAAAACCCCCAAACTCTTATCTCTTAACAAACTGTATATGCAGATTGACCTGGACAAAGAATGGTAGATTATTCCTTTAAATCTAATTTCTCTGATGGACTTATTTTTTTGAAACCCATTTCAATATTTGTTAGTTATAAATAAATATTGTTAATAGACTGTGTAATATCTTTTAACTTTTAGAAATAGGCAGTATTTGTAAACATGGATGTCCTACAAAATATTAGAAGACAGAATGGTAAATCCTGACATACTGTTATGATATCAGTCCTAAGTTATGGTCACACATCTTCAGAATAATAATTCGTGCTTACAATGATTATTATAAACATTACTAAAATTTTGACATTTTTTAAATTACTAAAATGAAGAGCTACTTTTATGATAATTACTATTATATTTTAGAGCATTTTACTTTCATATACTTTATGTGGTAACTGCCTGTAAATTTGTACATTTAACTAAACAGAGTGCTCTATTCCAAGCTAGTAACAAAAAGTTAGTTTGATCTGTAAGTGAATAAATGAAAAAAATAGATGGATAAAGAAGCAAGACTGGTGTGGAAAGTTTCACTAGATGCTCTAAATATTTGGTTTCATCTCATTATTAAAATTTCACATATTTTACTAAGTATGCATATCAGGCCTTCAATGAAAGTATATGTGAAACTATCACTTAATTTGTACAGAAAGTGTTTTATTTCTTTTCCTCTTCTTAATGAAAACCTTTGGGATGGTAGATTGATTTTAGCAGCACATCACAAAATATCACAAAAAAAGATAGTTTTAAAAATCTCTTCTTTAGTAATGAAAAAAGATTAAATTATTATACATAACTTGGCAGTATTTGTGAATTCAAGATAAATCTGCTTTCTTGGGTGGCTTCACTGAGCTGCTGATGCTTGCTGAAATCTCTTGGCAGCTGGCCCTTGCCTGCCTTTTCTTGGCCAAACCAATCAATTTCATGCTGGTTTCTTAAAACCTTCAAGATCTCCTACTAAACGGAGGCTCCATGATGATAGTAGCCACATCTTAATCATATCATCATTTTATCCACAGTGCATCCAGCACAGTACCTGGCCCATTCCAAGTACTCAGTCAATGCTAAAGGAATAAAAAAAAAGCTATTAATCAAGTGTGTTTTTAATGCTAAAGAAAATTAGGGACATCTAAAACTTATTTTGAACTTCAAGAGTATGTTTGTTGTTAAATGTTCCAAATGTTCATTAAAGATATTAACTACCAAGTATTGATCACTTATAAGTAGCAAGCACTATAAATGCTTATATAGACATTGGTTCTTGTCTTCACTACATCTCAATGTAGATATAATCTTTACTAAATAGATAAGATAACTAAAATTAAAATAACCCAAGTTTAAATAATTTAGTAAAAAAGAGACTTCATTCTCTCAGATCTGTTAGACTTCATACAATTTCTAGAACTTTACTCATTGTAGAGCTTTATATTCTTCTTGAGATATGTACATACATACACACATACACATACACACATACATACACAAATAAACAAATACAAACATATATACACATCTAAATAATAAATTATAAAATTTAGCTCTTTATCTAGCTATTTTATATTGGGACTTTACTAAGAACATCTTTCTTCTATCTACAATGATAAAAATTTATTAAAGTGGTTTCTAATGAAAACATCTCAAATAAAAGCAATAAGATTCATTTTTGAAAGCACATTAATAGAAAATAGAACAAGCTTTTCTCAATGAAACAAAAATAGAGAATCTTTTTTATTGGCATGTTGAAATCTGAATGAATAACTGGATATTCATGATGATTATCCTCTTAGAGAATATACACACAATTATCACCCATAGGTGGACAAAAATAGACAAACTCTACCCAAAAAGTATATTCAAATTACATGATGCACCAAACAAAAAAAATAGGATGCAAAATTTTTCTTTAATATGTCTACAGTTACCATAATTTTTTTTTTTGGCATTTAGCATTTTGTTTTCTTATATAGTAGACTTACTAAAATGTACTTTAAAATAACTACTATTTCAGTGATTAAAAGTAAAACATGGGCATCTCTTAGGTAATTGCACAATCTTTGTTTCATGTCACAACATGGTCCCTGGTTAAAGTTTATTATTTAAACTCTTTATCCTGAATAATTGTTCAAATGTTCTTTTGCCACATAATTTATCCCTAATCTCTGTTTATTTCTTTTCTGTAATCTTTATAAGAATTCTTATTATTCTTATCAATCCTTTCTTTTATGGATGCCTTTGTGTCCTGTCCTAGCCCGGTCTCAGAGTTATACACCAATATATTTAACTGCCCATTAGATGTTTCCATTAGACCAACCCTTTTGGCACCAGAGACCGATTTTGTGAATGACTTTTTTTCCACGAATTGGGGGTGGGGATGGGGTGGGATAGGGTGGGGGATGCTTTCATAATGCAGCTTAATTTTTACTTACTACTCACAGGATTCTGATATGAGTCTGGAAGCAATTGATTCATTATGGTCTCTGTGTAGTCAAACCTCTCTGCTAATGTTAATCTGTATTTGCAGCAGCTCTCCAATGCCTTAGCTCCACCTCAGATCATCAAGCATTAGATTCTCATAAGGAGCACACAACCTAGATCTTTCGTGTGGGCAGTACACAAAAGATTCACGCTCCTATGAGAATCTAATGCCAAAGCTGATCTGACAGGAGGTGAATGAAGCTCCCACAATGTCAGTGATGGGGAGCAGCATAAATACACATGAAGCTTTGCTCATTTGCCTGCCACTTACTTCCTGCTACGTGGCCCAGTTCCTACAAGGCCACGGACGGTACCTGGGAGTTGGGGACCCCTGCATTGGACCTTCCCATGGGCACCTAACTCCTGGCACAAAGTCAGTATATACAAACACATACGTATATGTAATGAACAAAGCAACAATTGGCCTAAAACACATATGCATATGTCATGAACAAAGCGGGAATGGCCTGTCATATTGAGGGTTACACATCACATGTGAATTATGAAAAAAAATCGGGGCCTAAACCAATCACTTCACATCAAAGGAAGGTGTTTCAGAGATTGTCTTCACATGTTTTAATATTTATTATTGTTTTAATTTTAATAGTATCTATGTCCCCTAAATAGTGCAAGATCAGCATGATTCTGCTCGAAACAAGGCACAATGACTGATTTAAGCACTTCCCCAGCCATATATGCTCTCTAATGTTACTTAGTCCTCATAACGATCTGTGTGTAGTAATTGTTATTTTCTATTTCAAACAAAGATACTAAGACTCTAATAAGTTACGTCCAATAACCTTTTTACATTTATTTTTAAACAAATTTGGAAATGAATGTATATACCAAGTTTAAAAATTAAAAAAAAAATAGTCAACTATTAAGTAGCAGCACCTGGATTTACAACGGGACTTCTAAAAGCACTTTTCCCCACTTTTGACACACATTCCAGAATTCTCTACCCTAACATGCAGCCTTCCCATTAAAACTATTTTTTGGACAAAATTTTGACCAATAGTTTAATGTTTATTTGGGGATGAGTGAGTTAGGGAAGGGAGAAAGGGGAGGGGGTGGGAGCGGGGGGAAGCTAAATATAAGGTGATGGAAAGAGAAGTCACATTAGGTGGTGAACTTATTATACATCAAGTTGACAATGCACTGTAGAATTGTATGCCTGAAATCTATGTAATCCTTGCTAACAAATGTCACCCCAATAAGTCTACCAATAAAAATAAATTTTAAAAAAATTGTGACCAAGGCATTTTCTTTCTGTTGGTTTGTTATATATATATTTTTTCTATTGGAATGAAAATGAAAATCAGTAAGAGGCAATTTCTGAATAATAACAAATTGTTGTCATAAATGATTTTAAATTAACATTGATTAAATGCAATATCTCAAAGCTATTTTAGAACTTCAGTGTTTTTGTTATTCGGTTTTGGCAAAAGATTTGATTAAATAACTTCCTAATAAAGCAATTCAGATTTAAAGAACTTATTGGCATTGCTAAAATCACGTGAAATTTTGATTTCAAAGAAAAAAAATTATTCAATCTGTGTTCCAGGTAGCCAACATTTTACAATTATATGATAAGCATCTTTACATATTTCTCTATTCAGCTTTATTTGTATTTTATGCAAAGCCTCTCATTTCTGAACCATAAGAAAAATAATATATTCTAATAGTAAAAAACAAAAAGTTTGAAGTTGTGTAATTATAGACAAGATGTTTAACTACCTACAGTTGTACAAGTTGTTGTAAGGATTAAATGCTATAGTTATGGATTTTAATGCAGTGCCTATCATATCAAGAGGAGTTAGGTTAACAATTATTACTGAAGAAGTGAGATAAAAAATGTGAGCATCCCATCTTTTCGCCTTGAATTCTTTGTCTTGGTGTGGATGTTATAGAATTTCAAGGTCTCTGCATGTGAGAGTGCATGCCCATAGTTCTTTTTTTTTTTTAATTTAGATACTCATTGAAACAATTTTGTGGCAAATGACAATAAAGTCCCTTGAGAAAAGGGTGCCTTTTATCAATTTAGGCACGGTGTTATTGATATAATTAGAAAGTCAGAATGTTGGGCTCTATTATAGCTATTAATATTAATACTGAGATAACACTTTTGAAGATACTGAAATAAAATAGAGAATTTATTATGAAAGTATGGTCAGTGGTGGTAAGTTTTTGCTTTTGAGGAAAGAGTATCTTTTCTTTCTAAATATTGGCATTTGTTCAATTTCTTAATTATTTGTACGTGTTGAAATTATTCTCTGAGGACCTTCTATATTTAATTTAACTTCAGAAGAGTGGAGCACATTTTTAAAATAAGTTACATAGATAATGTTATTATTATCTGTATGTGTGACTAAAAAATGTTCTACTTGCAAAAATAAGAATAAAAAACATTTCCGTTGAATAAGTATTTTTTGCTCTTGAAAAGATGCAGTGAACATTGTACAAGTCAGCATTAAGTGGCTATTTCTTAATATCTAGGTGCTTTAGTTAACACTGTATTTCCTCCTCTAGCTGGTTGTTGATTTTTCTGTTCTTATGAGCATCCTTTAGGAGAAGGTAGAAGAGATACTAAGGATCAGAAATTATGATGGAATGAGAATTCAGTAGATTCTGGAAGCCCCCAGACTGTCCCCATTTGCTGGTTCTCCACTGGTTACAGCTTTAAACTCATGTAAATGTTCTGAATAACTGTCAGGACAATATATGGTTCTGTTTTTGTTCAGTGTACTGCTGTAGATATACACTATGTCTCCATACAAGGATTTGATGGCTGAAAGGCATCATTAATGTGTTAAATGATGTGGAATGCTTCAGACACACATGACATATTGTGCAGCATGATATTGCCAAATGCACAGGTATCTGCCTCAACTTCAAATCAGAAAGAAAGAGGCTAAATTGTCATACAAGTAAAATGCACCAGGCAAATTATAATGTATATATGCACTTGTAATCTCTGGGCCAGATTCAGACCTCACTTGTTTGTTGAGAAAAATAAAAAGTTAAGACGTTAATTCTTAAGGTTCATTAACCACACAAGTAAAAGAAGTACATCACAGTACATTACTAGAATTTTTATCATTTTGCAGTCGATTTTTATTCTGTTTTAGCATTCTGATTCACTACACTGATGCTATAAAATGCTTTTCTTCACATTCTGAAAAAATTTATGTAGGTACTTTCAGGGTACGTAATTATTTGGTAGCATACATTTCTTTAGAGATTCCACCAATATGTGTTCATAGTGTAATGGCAGATCCAGCTTCACATATTTTCTACCTTTATTTTAAAATGTTTCTTTTTTCAGAAATGCTCAAGACTGCCTGGCTCTTAGTCATAGTCATATGTGTTATTTCTAAATAGTAATAAAAAAAAACAGCAAGGTGGATAGAGGATATATATTTCAAAATAAGGAATATAAAAGATTTAGAAATATCTACTTTATCAATGTAAAAAATAGAGTGGATTCTAAATTTAGCCAAAGGGCTCTGGTAGTTTAGGATTCATTTTCAAACAATGTGTATTATTTATTCAAGATGTATTAAAGATGTCTTTCTTTTTCTACTAATGGATGCTGTTACTTTTTCTGTGAAATAGCCACAAAACCACTGGTGAGAGAACTTCTAAAATTATTTACAAGAAGTGATTAACAATGTGTAGTTAAAGGCCAAAAAAGAAAAAAGGATTTGATTGATTAAAATTATGTTAGTAATAAAGTTCTGAATTGTAGTCCCAAAATCACAAAAAATATAAAAAGCAGGAAAATTATGACTGGGTTTCTAGTTCAAATCTTTCATGTGATGGATAGCAATTTCTGACCAGGAAAAAAATGTCGGGGGGTGGGGGGGCAATTTGTCATTACTCATCAAATTTAGTGCATGATAGAGGTCATTCTGTTTAAAGCTAAAAAAGGAATGTTTTCATTGTATCATATAGTCTCTAAATGCTATCATTCTTTGAATAAATTAATGGCCCTTCATTAGAAAAACTAAGTAAAACTAAGTTGAATTCTCTTGGTTTTAAATAACATGATTTGCTGGTCATTTTTCAATGGGTGGCAACTGTGAAATTTCTAGAGTATTATCAAGTACCTTAGAAAGTCCTACCCATTAGGGTTGGTTTTCTTTCCCTTCATATTCTTGTATCTGACTTAACTTACATAAAATGATTCATTTATTTGTTATTATAGATAGGAACTATCTTAAGGTAAACAGAATATCAATTTGTTTTTGTTAAAGAAACATTAGTGGAACAATGGAGAGAAGTTGACTAATATCTGCAGATAAGGTCATAGTATGAAATAATAAAAATTCACACTGAAATATTTAGGAATAAAGGGGCATAATATCTGCAATTTACTTTCAAGTGGTTCATAAAAATATCTATATAGAGAAGAAGATTCAGAAGGCACTGATAAGGCAAATGTAGTGAAACACTAAATTTTAAGAAATCTGGGTGAAGGTATACACACATTTTACATAATATGGTACTGTTTTGTAACACTTTGTAATATTTTCATACATGCAAACAAATCAAATTTTATTATATGAATTATACACATATATTCAGAACTCCATTAGGATAAATTAAAAGAAGAGGGAAAGGTCTATTCACTCCAGGGAATTATAAGGGTCACAATAATCTTCATAAAGAAAAAAATAAATTTAAATAAAACTGGAAAAAATATATACAAAATATGCTTGTGTGGTACTAAAATTCAAGGGTCAGGGAAATGTTGAAAACGGTAATGCTGGACATCCACCATGACTCAGAAAATGAAGTAACACCTCTTTCAACTAACATAAATTGAGAGGAACATGATGCCATTTACCTAAGTCTCCAGCTAAAGTTGTTTATGTGACTGCAGTACTCCAAGGCAAAATTGCACTAAGACTGAATCTAGGTAAGAAAAAAACCAAAAATTCCTAAAATAAATTTTGGTTTGAGCTTACAGAATTCAAAAAATTTTGAATTCTCATTTTAGACTTGAAAATAATAGTTACAGATGACACTAATACTCATTTTAATCAATGATGCAATTATTTAACTTTTTCTTTATAATTCAGGCATTCACACGCTAAGAATTACATTTATTGACTCCATTCCCTGAGCTTTTCAAAATTAAGCTTCTTAAGACAGATTAAATTACATTACTCTTCCATTTAATATGTGTATATGTACCCAATATGCCACTACCTAATATTCAGTTTGCTTGGTCTTCCTTGCCTATCCAAACTGACTTATTGTTACCCGTTACCAAGATCTATCTCCTCTGCTCCGCCTCACATTCTTGTTACCCAGGACACGCAACTCCAATATTTGATAACATATGCTTTCTTTTTTTAATACCTATCTAATTTACTTCTGTATTTCAAAGTATATCTAAACTCTTTACTCCAAAGTTTTTCTTAAAATCATTCACCACTTCTTAACTCATTTAATTACATAAAGTCTTGTGCCAGTTTATTTGATTCACATGCTTTTAAAAAAATATATTATGTAAACATAATAGAGGCATTTACATACTAGGAGTGCCAAAAATAGGTATACACATTTTAAGTGATGTTATTCACAAGTTCAGACAGTTAATTTCATGAACTCACCCTAGAAAAAGTGCTGCATACCTCATTGCTGAATATCACTATGGTCGCCTTCAAAGTACTCCCCTTGGGATCTCTGCACTGACGCCAGCACCAAGTCCACCCTTCAAAGAAATTTTGGAACTCTTTTTCTTGAATGATCATTGGAGCTGACATCTCAAAATCTGACAATTAAGTTCACAAACTTGCCACTGTGCGCTTACATTAGCGGCATAACCTTGTGTCATAATGACACCTTGCTGAGTTGTTTGTACAGTGTTGCCAACATTGAGTGCATGGTGGTGAGTTTGCTAACCACGCACAACTCCGATGATGACAACTCCGATGGCTATTCTAGAAAAAGAGTTCCAAATTTGCTTTGAAGGACGGACTAGGTGATGGCTTTGGTTCATAGCTTCCGAAGGGGAGTGCTTCAAAGATGACCATAGTGATATTTAGCAATGAGGTATGTAGCACCTTTTCTAGGGCGAGTTCGCAAAATTAATTGTCCAACTTCATATGTATTACTTTTTGAAGCTGAATTGAATTATGGTAGCAATGTGTAATATGATGTTCACTCAAAAAATGGTGTTAATCAAATGAATGCTAGTGTCACCATGTGACAGGCAGAACAGTCAAAGAAAATGGAAAAAGTATGGTTGTGGTTGGAGGAGCACAAGATCATTTTGAAGTGGTATTTGAAATTCAGAAATGTTATTTGAGTCCTCCATGTTCTCCTGACTTAACACACATTGACTTCCACTTATGAGGGGTCATAAAGGATATGGTGTACCAGAGAAAACTGGCTACACTCGCAGTACTTTGGGAAGCAATTGAAATGGCATGTGTAGCAATATAAGTGGACACTGGTCAACGTAGCTCAAGCTATAGTTCGCAGTAATCAGAAGTGTGTGTCAATGCTGATGGTAACCACTCTGAGCGCCTCTTATAGTTGTGGAAGTCAAACGTGACTTGTATCCATCTTTGTTATCAGCATATAATAAGTATTACAATTTTAATTAATATTTTTTCTTTTTAAAAATGTGAATACATTTTTTTGGCACCAACTGTATCTTTGCTGATCCATTGATTTTTTTTACAAATATCTCAATGAAAGAAGCTAGAGAGTAGTATATTTTTATTTAAATAAATACATTTTACTCCCAAATTTCTTTTTTTGTGTGTGTGTGGGGGGGTAGTTCCCTGGGAATTGAACCCAGGCTGCAGCATTGAGAGTGCCGAAGCCTAGCCACTACACCACCAGGGAACCCCCCAAATTTCTTTTATCTTGGAATCTGACCATAATTAAAAGAGGACTAGTATAATTCATTGCATTATTAATTTATAAATGTTATTATCAGGAATTTTAAAACATCACACTAAATGTGGAGAAAAGGTATGAGGATTCAAAAAAAATGAAAAATAATTATAACATGTGAGAATTTCTTAAAAGTAGGAGAGAAATGGTGGCCTTATTAGTAGAGAGAAAAAAATATGAGAAAATAGTCTGAAGGAGAATAAGTTTTAATTTCTCAAAGAAGAAAATTTTTATTAGACAGTCATTCATTCATTCGGTAAACATTCGAGTGATTTCGAGGTGCTAGGAGGCATTGTTCTAAGTCTGAAAAACACAAATGTGAACATCAGACAAGGTTCATGCCTTCATGAACTTTACCTGCTTCCTGACAATTTAGCATAAAGAAGCAAAGAGAAAATTACTCACTTTTCTCAGGAGAGGACTTGCTATCTAGTAAGGGCAGAAAACATACAGCAGTACAAATGAGAGAATGAAAGGAGAAATAAGAATTACTTTTTCAAAAAAATCTAATTTTAGACTGAAAATTAGAAAAAATATAGGGCAAAATCTTGAAGCATTCATCTGTACTGTGTGTATACACTTAAAGAATGTATTATTATTACTATTCTGCTATTTCATTATTCTGTCTTCCTCTAAGGTGAAGAAAAATCTACGCAACATTAAATTAAAAAAGAGCCACGAGGGTGCTCGTTAAAGATGCCAGAAGAGAAGATTTGCTTGAGCGCACATTCCTTAAAGAGTCAGGAATCAGTGGGAGTTAGGGAGTACAAGGGGGGAAATTGGATTTTAAAAAGGTGGCAAGTAGCATTACTTTTCCCTCTTAAATTTTATGGTCTTAATAAGTTAGGAGGGTGTAAGGGGAAAAAACACACTCCTGTGTGTCTCCTCTCCTCTCAAAACTCCACTCACAGAACATTTCACTTCTGGTCACCAAATGTGTGGGGATTTTCCCCACACCAGCACTTCTGAAACACCAGCCGGGTGTCCTACAACAACTCAATTTTGCTGACACTATCTCCTTGGAGTTCTCACAGGTTAAGGGCTCACTTCAACTAGACTCCCCATAACCAACTATCAGATTCCAATCTCAAGTTCAAGGTGTGCTCCTGACCCACCCATTGTAAAAAAAGGAGATGCCCAAAACCTTCTCCTCAGGTTCAATTAATTTGCCAGAGCAGTTCATAGAACACTGGCAAACGTTTTATTTACTAAATCACCAGTTTATTATAAAGTGATACAACTCAGTAAAAGCCAGATGAAAGAGATGCATAGGGCAAGGTATGGGACAAAAGGCACAGAGGTTCTGTGCTTTCTCCAGGCATGTTACGTATCTGCACCGTTATGTTTCAACCCAGAAGATCTCTGAATCCTCTGCTTTGGGCTTTTAAGAAGATTGATTAAGTCACTGGCCATGGATGACCACTCTATCTTCAACTCCTCTCCCCTTCCCAAGGGATGTGTGGGGTATGGGGACTGAAAGTTCCAACCTTCTAATCACAGGATTTGGCTCCATTGGCAACCAGCCCCCATCCTTAGGGGTTTCAAATGTCACTTTTTTAAAGGCCCCGTTAACAAAAAACAAAATGGAACTTTATTGTTCTTATCACTTAGGGTTTTGGCAGCTCTGTGCCATAAACTGGGACCAAAACCAAATACATATTTCTTACTATAAATCATAGTATCACAGAGGGAAGATTGCTTGTGAAGAAGGAGGGAGATTAGGTTTGGGGAAGAATGGAGACGATCAGGAAGCTCTTTTGCAGAGTATCCCCCAGAAACCCTGTGATATATGACCGAGAAGCAAGGACCAAGCTTACTGTGGATAGCATATGCTATAGTAGATTTCCCTAGCAACGCCCTTCTCGCTCCCAGCAGCATTTATTTATGCTGCTACCTGCATGCATCACAGCATGTCGGAAAGAATAGGAGAATAGAAGCTGAAAGTGCATAGGAGTTGGGAGACTTAAGTGGAAACTTGATCTCCTGAAACGTTGAAAAACTTTGAATGTCAGTTTCTTTACCTGTAAAATATGAGTGCGGAAGGATCTCAGAACTTGAAAACCCATAAATACTCTGTTAGTGCCCCCTATTCTAGTCTGAGATCATTATGTTATGGGATAGTGGGGGGAAAAGTCAGATTTTATGATGGAGGTTGAGAATGAACAGAGACAAACATTCCCCTAATGTTCCATAATGATTGTTTCTAGAAGTAAAAGGTAAATATATGTATTGAAGGAAGAAAACACAAAGTAGCAACTTATACCATGTTATAACTTTACAGTTTTGTGTTTTGCAATCTGCAATTCTATCTGTACATGCTTGACTGATGGATTTGCGGGTACGACCTTTATGTAGAGGCAATTCTTTTTATCTCACTGACATCCTTTGTGAACATATTGAGAGCTGAGAACTAACATCTGAATTTACAACATAATCTGCTACAATTTAAAAGGTGCCTTATCATGTGGTCATCACATGGCTTTTACAATATAATCAAGAAACATATCAACAAACTCGTCTCACAAACTAAATTAAAAGGAACATTCACATTGCCCCTTTATGTCTGTGTCAAAGATATAAAGAATAGGAGGAATTTAAACACCATAGCATCATATTTGTCACAGATATATCTTTCCAATGGTATGGAGGTCATTTTTCAAGGCTACCAGTCCATTAACCTTCACAAGAGCAAAAATAAAGCAAAACAAAGAAGCATACCCTGGAGAGGTGCCTTGCTTCTAATCTTGCTTATATATCGTACTGTGGGGATTTGAAGATGGAGCAAAGACCGCTACCTTTCCAGACATACAAACTAATACATACACCCTGAAATAAACACACAAGATGCCTCGTGGTGCATGTTGTAAATAAATTTGTGATTTAAAAGAAAAATGAGAGTGGGGTGAGGGAAAATAACTGACATCATCCCTGTGAAACTCTGCTTTGCCTCGTTATTTGTAACTGAGAGGGCCAGAGCATCAACCCCATTTGTTTTTAATGTCTTGGCCTGCTCTTGGTGGCCACTTTACCTAGATTCATTCACTGTATACATCTGCAACTGCTGGTTCCTGATAAATGTATCGTCAGAAAGCCAGAGACTGATGATAAGGTGAAATATAAGGAGCTCTTGCTTATTTTTATTTGTTTCTGTTTGACTTAGGAGATGATTATAACACAGATTGATGATCCCATTTTAAACAAGGCAGTAAATCAGTACGAAATATAGGATTGAGGAAAGCCATTTGCCCCATAATTATAATTTTTTAAAATTTCTGTGTTCATGGAATATGAGAAGCTATAATCACGTGATACATAGCAATAGCATTACTCTGTTTCCTTTTCCTCTCATGGAAGTCAAATAAACTTAAGTTACAGAATTTGAAATATTTTTAGTTACAAAGTTTAAATATTATTAGCTGAAGCAAAGCAAAAACATATGCTAGTTGGTCTGGGATCTAGAATCAAGTGGGAGAAATTACAGATTCAGGAAGCAAGATGCAAATAATAATTCAATGCACTTAATTTAAAAGTCATGTCTTTTCCACAAATAAAGTTTATTTATCATTACGAGACCACGAAAAGTGTAAGATTTGCATCAATGGAAAGAGTAGAAGCAAAGTGGGAACAAGAGAGTGGTTTGAAACCCGATAGAGACATATTTGAGCATGGACTCCGCCAGGGGTTATATTCAAAATATCTATCAACTGGCATGTCGGGGACATAGACTCCTCAAGAGGAAGGAGTTCCAGCACAGGGCCCTAGAAACCCCTTTTATGCCAGGATTTATCCTTTTGGTTGCTGGAGTATGGGGTGCACCTGAGACGCTGGGTTTAGGATCCACCAGGGTACTTGAAGATTTAACCAGAACAGATGCATTTGTATACTAATCTGCAGAAGTAATTAGAACGCTTTCTAGCCAGCACAGTAGTAAAAAATTTCAACAAGCAGCAGAGTTATACTGGTGCAAACTCTCTGAATGTTAGCCCTGGTGACACCTACCTATTAATGACATGCCCTTGGTAACCCAACTAACCTCACTGAGCTGCCCAGTGAAACGGCTAGTTACTGGGCTGCTCTACCAACTCTTCCAGCTGACGGAAGAACTTGGTCCTCTCTCCATCCCCTTTTTCTAAGACATCCAGTATACATGTCCTCAGAGTTCAGGGCAAATCCCAATAGAGAGCAGAGAGACTTCCACAATTTAAGGCAAATGAGAAAATGAAGCAGAGTTTACCCTTCATCCTGACTTCCAGCTCAGAGGGAGAATTCACTTGGGAATGGACTAAAAAATCCGCAGCTCTAGTTGAAGCATTCTCAGGAAGCATCCTGTTTCTTCCTTCCCGTCCTTTTTGTCTCCAATATTTATTTGTGTGTAAATGATACAATGGTATCTTTGCATTGAGCTGTTTGGAATGTATCCCTAATTATGGTTTTATGGCAACAACTGTGCACTTAAATGTTATTAGCTTAATTTTGCACAGCCTTGTTAGTTCCAAAAGAAAACTGTTCATTCCTTCGCCACAGTTGTCAAGATTGGAGAAATGATTGTCTTATCTCAAAGCAGTATTGCTGGTATGTCTCTGTATATTCTGTAAAGTATAACACTTCTGCAATATATGTTTGAAAGAATCACAACAAAATCACATAAATAATTTTGAACACCACATTCTCCAATTTTATTTTAAAGGGCCTTTGCTTACAACTTGTCAAGGTAGTTTTTGTTTTTAATTGGTAAAACATTGTCAGTGAAAAATATAAGTTGGTGAAATTACCTAACAACTTAACCTAGGAATTTTTTCAGATCAGTGTTTCTAAATGTTCTCCCCTAGGACCCATTTTCACTATGCTTCTCCACAAATTTCATATTTTAAATTTTTGAATATAAGCTATAGCTATTAATGTTTTTGCTTTTTTAAATTAATCAGAGAATTATAACTTTCAGAGCTATAATACTCAGAGCTTCTGACAACCACAAAATAACTGAACAACTATATCAAAAAATCTGTCACTAAGGTGAAGATATTTCTAATTTTAAATATTTTACGTAACCTTTTCAAACCTAAGTTGCAATGTCTGTTGAGTACTTTGAAATATGCAAATGTTTCAAGGAGGCCCACAGGTACTAGCTCCAAAATCCCAAATATTTCAATTCCGAATTGGGAAACAATGGACTTGCTTAGTTTAAAATCATCTAATATGATTCATTCTCACTTGAAGAATTAAACTGAGTTATTTAATGTACCATAACTGTCTCAAAGTGATAGAAGAGAAAATCCTGGAGGTCTTTTTTTTTCCTCATCTTTTTTTCTGCTTTCTTTGTCAAAACTGTTCGTTGACTCTCAGATGGCAGGAGTAGGGAGAATCCAGCGTGTACTTACCGGCCTGATTAGTTGTGATGCTGACTGCAGCAAACTGTCTTGGTGGTGAGCTCAGCTCTGACACCCCATTAACGGCATCAATCTCAAAGGTGTAGTTAGTGTGTGCCAGCAGGTCTGTCACTGTCACCGTGCTATTGGTGAGTTCAAACTGTCGAGGGAGGAAGCGGACATTTGGGCTGCATGGCTCACACTGTTTTACATTCCACCCACATTTTTTACATATGATGTTGAAGGTAACATCTTTCCGGCCTCCTGTGTCCAGGGGCCAACTCCAGTCCAGGATAACCGAGGTCTCGTTTATATTAGAGATAACATTTCTTGGTGCAGATGGAGGTCCTGCAAAGTAGTTCAACAAAGATTAATGAGCTTCACTTCTAGTTTCCACTATAAGGGAAACAGATAATTTACAATGGGGCTGAAAGAGGTAAATAACCATCTTGTCTTTATTATATACCTTTAATTTGTCCTTAGAGGATCCATGAGATTATAGACACATGGATTCAAGAGCTCCACTCTCTCGAAGCTATGAGTGGGGGAGTTTCAACTTAAGGTTGAAGGTGCATTGAGAAAGTCCAACAAAGGAATTCACCACTAAATTCAGTGCCCTTGTGAATACTTATGGAAACTTTAGTATTAGTTTTATAAATCTTAGTCCTTTTTCCCTATGACCTATGACCAACATGTAACAAGAGGGAAGAGAAATGTAAAAACCCAAATCCCATGCCTGTGACCTCCCCTATCCTGTCAAAAATAATGCAATGTCTAAAACAAGATATAGAAATTTTTCTTCCTTTCTGAGGGCCCTATTGTAGGAAGTGCTTAAAAATAAATTCATTTTGTGTGATAAATGTTGCATTTGTGGTGAGCCAAGCATGGAGAGTGAAGCAGAGAAAGCTTTCAAGTTGCACATGGATAACACAAGGAAATGGGCCAGATGCTTAAAAAACAAAAAACAAACAAACAAACAAAAGCACAACAAGAAGAAAAAACAAAATAAATCAAACATGGAGGCATGGGTTGCAGCAAAACTACTCACGGGTACAAGCCATGGATGGAGGGTCTTTGTCTGCTCGGAAGTAATTATTCTCACACCTGCAGTTCACGGAACCATCTTCGTGAGTAGAACTGTGAGGTGGGCACTTAGCGCACTTGGTATTACCATCCAAAGCCTTGTAGAAACCCGGGTTACAAGCTACGAACAAAATGACTGTTTTAAAATTCTGTGATCATTTTGAAAATGAATTTTTGCAAATACATAAGACAGTGTCAGGATGTTAGGGCGTGCACTCACTATGAATAAAATTTATTTTTTTCCATCCATCATTTACATAAGCAAATAATGTAGCCCACTGTAGTTTCTCTACGTATATGTTTGAATTTGCACCAAATGTTCAAGATAAAAAAAAAATAGAGAAAAAACACGATTTAGATTATTTTGGCACTAGAGTGTGATGAAATTTCCAGCTCATGTTTTCACAGCTTTACTTGGCATTGGAATATTTGTGGAGAAAATAAAGCAAAGCCATGTCATCATGTAGCCATTCCCTTTTAAAACATGATGCAATGTGTATACTATCTGCACTGCAGTTAGCACTGTATTACTTACTCACTTGTCTTCTAACTGGTTTCTGTGTGTACGAGTTTATCCCCACAATCACAAGCAACTATAAGAAGAAATCATGACTTTGTCTGTATTTCAAGATTCTTAATACACGGTTCTCATGAGCTGTGATTTTTTTTTTCTGCCTTGACAATGTCCTTATTTTACTTCTATGGTAGTAACTAAAATAAAGATTATAATATATTTATTTCCTCATCTGTATCTTAAATACAGAAGAGGGTACAATTTCTTTTTAAATATATTTCCTTTACTATATCTCAAATACATAGGGAGGAAAATTTTATATTTAAATTAATATAATTGTAAATTGGTATTAGATTCAAGGTTTTAAAAATTAATAACTCCATGCTATTTTCTTTCTTTCTGGCCACATCTCTGAAAAATATGTTTTTAAGCCCAATAACCTTGTTATCAAATATTGATTTCAGTTATCTATATTATATTATTTTCATTTAATCTCATATAAAATTTAAAATGCTGCACTGTTTCATTTGATACATTTTCATAATTACATTGAAAACTGAAATTATTATGAAAATCCTAACAAAAGTTCCCTTGACATCCCTTTGAGAAATAAATTGGGCATCTAAATTTTTAATTTTCTTCAGAATACTTTGGAAGTCAATAATATCTTAAATCTCTAAAACTCAATTTCACTGTTACACTGAGATTTGATGACTTAAAGCACTTACATATGGAATAGGAGAGATTATATTTTTCATTGAATTGCAGAATTTTCTCATATCAACTTCATACTGTGAATAACAGATTATTTGCCTTCCAGTTAAACTTGTGGGGACAAATCTTAACTTTTATAAGCATTAAATGCACTTTGAAAGATAACACATTATATCCATAGTAGTGTATCTTTCTACTGAACTTTTTTGGAAAATAACATGTTCAAGAGAAATGCACTACCGAAACAATTAGAATAATTTAAAATGATAGCAATAATTATTTTAGCTTTGCTGTTTTCTGGTTCCTACTAAGAAAAGTTTGGCCGCACTAGGAACATATTATATTAAACTGAGTAACTTTTGGTGCCACATTGAGAGCCATACAAATAAATTCTATTGCCCTAACAAAACATGAATTAGAATTATAAACTTTTGAACATTGTCTATAAGCACTGGTTAGAAATGATACACTTTATATCATTTCCTCCAAGGCAATATAACAGGAGTTTTTATATTGCCTTGGAAGAAATGATATAAAATATAAACAAACTATACACTTAACTTCTGGTTTTAATTTAGCTCATTTTTGAAGTGCCTTTAAAAGAGGCATAGCCCAGCCTTTTAAGATTAAGTTGCAGTGTTCCAATGTGCTTTGTTATTGTGCTTGCTTGCAAGTTCATCTGTGTGTCTTTATTTGGGGATTTTATGGGGTTTGCAGCATTTAACATAAAGATATTCACTAAACACCCAATCATTTTTTTTTACTCTTAGCAATAGCTATATTATGTGATACTTAAAAAAAAGACATGATAGTCATATCATCACCACTTAGCTACATAACTACCCTATAGGATTTCTGATAGTAACTTGAAAGCAGTTAAAGTTGATAAACCTAGAAGTTAAGAATATTAATTTAAACTAGTAACTAGACTTTATCTAATTATGACTAAATAATCTTAGAGATGATAACAGTAAAAGATAGGTAGGCCCATATACATGCAGTTTAATAAATATGTGTCAATTATATACTCTTGTCCAGGTTCTTTGATCGTCTTAAAAATATAAATATCCCTAATTCTGTCCATCCCAAAAGGTCCTTTGCAATAAAAATGGGCAACAGACATTTAACATAGGCCACATGGAGCAAACAAACCATTCTGATTGAGCTGTCGGAAGAAACTACACAGAAGTAATTCCATTTAAGAAAGATTATTAAAAAGTAGAAGGAACTGCCTTATAAGAAGCATAATTAAATACATAAATAGATTAACATGAAAAAACAAACTTTTAAACAGAGAAATGTGGTGGGTATTGTTGGTTACATACTCGATATCCAAATTCTATTACCTACTTACTGATATACTCCTTTTTTGTTCAGAATTGCATCCAACCCAGTACTCCCTAACTCAGACTTTATTACAAATAGCAATGGAAGTCAAAGTTATGGCCAAAACGATGCAACCAGAAATCTGATAGAAATCATTGGGATGTCACTTTTTTCCCTTTAACAAGATGGTCCAAACGTAACTAAAGCCATTTCATCTTCATTATTCCAGAATTGATTATGGATATACAGCTTACATAGGACAATAAATTAAAGACCAAGAAAATTAGAGCAATGTGTACCTTGCATTTGTTGACCCAGTAAGCACCTATCTCAAGGTTTATTACAATGTCAAAAAAATAACATTTTGTTAGTTTAACTCACTGTGGTCAATTTTCTTTTACTTGAAGCAGAAAGTATTTCTAAATAACATAATAGAGAAAATTCAGTTGAGATGTACTGATTGAATAGAATTGTAGCTTAATGAAGCTAGAAAGATTCTAAGAAATCACATTAGCCAGTCCATGTGTTCTATATTTGAGGACAATGAAATCTAGGATGTTAGGTGACACACAGAAATAGGGTCTACTCTACATCTTCTAGCTGACAGGCTTTAACTACCAATCTATACATATTCATTGAATGCCAATTATATGAAAGTACAATACTATATTCTATAATATCCTAAATTTTGTAGACACCTTTACACTTTCTGAAGGACTTTCATATATACCATTTCAATGAAACCTCAACAGTTCTATTAAAAATAATCAGGGCAGATATTAATCTACTCATTTTACAGGATGGACAATTGAAGTATAAGTAGAAAGAGTACTATGCTCAAGATAAAAAAGACATTCAATAAGAGTCTGAATGAGCAAGAGATTTTTCTGCTTTTAATGTTATATGTCACTTATTAAAAGCAAATTATTCTCTAAAACTATGAATTATTTTCTTAACAATTCTAAACTCTTGGTATGACACTTAAGGAGTCATCTAAAAATATTTAATTCTGTAAATGCAAGGATTTTGTTATCTATTCTTAGTAAGAAACCATTTCAGAAAGATTCACGTTCTCTTGTCTTTCTCTAAGGTTTTCTATTTGATGTCCAATATTGTTACGGGTAGGTAGTTGCTCTTTGTTGGAAGAATAGTCTGTCACCTTCAACCACAGGGTGACCTACTAGATGTGGGAGGCATACAGGTACATTTTCCCTTTCTTGCTATCAGCAGGATCTCTAAATTCTCCACCAAAATGGTTCAATAAATTTGAGAATATGACTGAAGTATTTATATTACTAATAAAATTATCATACTAGTAGAAAATACTCTCTGTATACTATAAGGGGAAATTCTTTATATAGCACATTTACTTTAAAATATTCCTGCCCATAAATAATGTCTCTTATTTACAGTATATCATATTGTTCTTAAATATCTATTTATCTATTATAACTTCTTTATCTTTCAAAAAATTATCATGAAAAAATAAGAAACTTTCCTTTTAAGAGGCACAAATACTTGTGTTTTATTATCTTTGCTTATAGTAGTAAAAGCAATGTTTTTGATTTGAAAGCATCTTCTTTCCTATACTGAATGTAAAACTAATGATAACAATCTGCACATTTCTCTCACTTAAGTGTTGTTTTAGAAACTGAGAAGATTTGGTACATTTTAAAAATTCAGGCAAAGAATAGAAAGTAAATAGGTTAATACGTTTTCTTTCCTTTAATTACTTTTGGTCAACTTATTACAGAATGCCAAAGAAAACAGAGAATAGGTTGGGAGGGTAAATGAATTAACACTAATTCAGATTTATCTAGTCTTAAGTTTTAAAATAAAAAACTTTGGTTATACGAGTAGTCAAGGCCCTTCCTGGAATATGTCAGTTACTAAAAGTAATAACTAAGGTGGATACACACAGATTCAAAATCTGCTGCTAAAATGACAGAATTCTGATTTACATCTTTCTTCAGATAATCCAGTAGTACATGTTCTTATCAAACACTGATAAAATTATTCACAAATTTCAATCCCATCTTATTAAAACAAATGAGTAATGAAGCAGATTAAGATCCTTTAAGTGTTTCCTTTGTGTGTGGTCCTAGAAATATTTTATCCCCTATTTGTAATAGAGATTTTTGAACTAGTTAAAATGTGGCATAAAATCTCATGTTTGATTTTTGTGTTGACAAGTCCAAGTAGGATGATTCATGAATCTAAATTAATAACCATTAAAAATGGGCGATAGTACCTCCTCAAACCCTACTGGATGTCATCATGGATTTACTGGAAATTTGATTTGTTTATACAATGTTTGGATTTCCTTTATTCACTTTCATCAAATAAACATGTATTGATCTCCTAACATGACTTATTTTTGTCCAGTCTTATAGTGATAAAAGTCACAATCTTAGCATTAAAGAGACTAATTCCATATGTCATTGTTATTTTAGAAATAGATCTTCTCACTTAAGAATGTAATTGCTAAGATATTTTTAATATGACATTTTAATTTTATCTTCACCAAGAAATTCCCTGATTTCTCTTCCTTTTATCCCAGAACTTCAAGGTGTTTTTAGGATTTTATAGAAAGACTACTGGACTAGGAAGGAGAAAATACAGGTTTTGATCTTGTCTTTTCCGCTAGATAGGTGTCAAATTCACTGACCGTGTATCTTCAAATTTTAAGTGGTTGGGATAGTGACTTCCTCTTCTATAAATAAGTCTGAAGTTCTATTAAATAATTATTATGCACTCCTGGGTTAGACCCCCAGCAATACAGAGATAGGAATTATTTCCTATTCATTTTACATGCCCTGTCTATCACATTTTCCACCACTTAGCAAGTGATGAGATCCATTTTTTAAGTGCATGATTAACTGGCAACCCACTGTCCTCTCCGGACTTTAATTCTCTCATTTATTAAATGGCAGGCATTAACTAAGTTGCCTCTAAAAACTCGTCAGCCTAGCCACTTTAAAAGGTTAATACTTTGTGTACCAAAATTTCTAAGTAGAAAAAAAATAGAACAAAGTATCTTCACTTTCATCACTGATTTAAGGATTACAAGTAGCCATTGAAATTATAAAATCTTATTGGGCAACAACACAAAGAAATGGGACTCTCTTCTGACCTAAACAAAATATACTTGAAAGAGAAATGACAGATTTTGACCTTTTCAGTGGTTTCCAGCACCAGTGTAGTATATTCAAAGGGCATGTTGATTTCATGATTGGGTGAAATGAAAGCTAATTTCACTGCCAAACAAATAATTGCCTATTATTATACTTTCATGTTAACCCATAGCATAATAAAACTATATTTATTTATAGTCTTCCTTTTATGTACATTGTAGCTGGTTAAAATGTTTAAAGAAACTTGAGAAATTATGGGAATGAATACAATTTTTAAACATATTATAATTATTTTTTTAAATTTTTAAAAAAATGTAAGATGATATGATTTGTTTTCCTTTTGCAAGGAAAATAAGCACAGTGTTGAAAACATAATTTAAAAGAGAATATGCTTTCATCTGTTAGTCTGAAGTGAGGTTTTATTTGCCTTATCCGTGATAATTTGGCTTTTAGTTCCTGTTTTTAAGTTCTGAGTTAGTTAAAGATATGCTTACCCATTTATTGAGCAAAACCCAAACTTATTGAAAAACCCCAGGAAGGGGTACGGTGGAACAAAAATAATGATTCCCTCACCAAATGTTGATTTTCTGTTGAAAATCTGAAAATATAAATAGACGGAAGTCAAAATAATACTAATTTGTGGTTAATGAATTTGAAATATTTTGAAAATCTGCTGATTTTATATTTATGAACAGGTAACAACAGGAACCAAATACTATGGGTTTGTATTGGGACAAAATGAATAACTACCAGATTAGTAAAATAAGAAACAAAGAAGTATGAAATAGGGAGTAGTATGAGAACTACCTATACAGTGAATATTTGTAGGGAAACTTCACGATAGAACCTTGGCCTCATTCCCAAAGCACATAGTACACCTCTCCTCTCAGTTGTAAGTGATGGGTTTGCACTATGCTGATACTGAGAACGGGTAAAGTTACCATAGTGAAAGGAAAACAAATGCACTTAGTAAACCACGGTGACTACTGTTGAAAGAAAGTAGACAGTCTTTCAATTGCAAAGCGAATTTTTGTCTCCAGTTGACTAATGTGCTTGACTTTTAAAAGAAAACATGGTCCTAATTAAGGGTTAAAAGACTGATTTCAATGTGAATTAACTTTAAATTAAAAAATAAAGCTGTTGGTAAATAGGGCCCTTTTAGTATTCAGACCTTAACTCCATATACACAGGGCTATGTTATCAATTCCCTGCCATAAACACAAAGTAATGACCAGAACCAGCACTGACTAAACAGATGATTTCCTGCCCTTGCAATTCCAGGCATGACAGGGTCTATTTGCCAGTACAAGGTCAAAGCAACTGTTTATTCCCAAAATGAGCTGCACTCCACAATCTTACAGGAACTCTATTCTTTGCCATTTGAATAGAGGTACAATGCTTTGAGGCAAGGCAGAGGCATTTCAATACACTGGAAGTGGCTACGTTCAGTCATTAAACTCTGCCTGCAATGTGCAGCATTTACAAAGTGATCAAGTGTTTCCTTCTTCTGTTCTTTCCACTGTTCAATAAAAAGGACCTAAGGCAAAATGCCACCACACCATTAAACACAACAGAATCAATCACAATCTACTATGCCTCAAAGATAGCTTAGTAACAAGACTTCATTGTGCTTGTTGTTCCATCAGATTTAGCAAGACAGGTGCCAGGAACACTAAAATATGTCCAATGTATATTCACTACAAAGAAAATGTTAAAACAGCCCCTGGTCCTAAAGATACTGCATTTTGCCAGCTTTCCAGTTGTCTTCTACATTTATGGAACACGAGGGTATCCTGAAAGTAGCACTAGTTAAGTTCTTGTATTCTTCATTATCAATGCCCAGAAAATGACACCCATTAACTAAGTTTACAAATTCATAGGAATAGGTGTATAATGAGCAGGTAAATACTGAAAGAGGGATACAGAGGCAGAGAACGAAAGCGAACAATTATTTTTATAAGATGTTATTATGGTGACTGTAAACTGCACAATACCTAAATGTATACTTATGATATTCTGAGAGACAGCCTGGGAAGGCTTTTCAGAATAATGCCAGAAGTTTTTTTAGACAAAAATAGTTTTAGAATGTCTAAGAAAACTATTTCTAGACAGTGATTTTGGAAACTCCTGAGACGTGATTTGGAAAAGGTAAATCACTTCGATGTCTAAATAACCTACTATCGATTAGCATTTTTCCAGGCTGCATTAAAACCATAGCTAGAGCACTGAGAGGTAGGTCATCAAATAAATGCTTGCCTTAATAAGGAAATGTCAGGCAAATGCAAGTGCCATCATAAATTTGTACTTGCTCATATTAAGAGTTTGAGATAACAAATCATAATAACTCTTAGTATTTCCATAGGATTTATTGTATACAAATACACAAAGAATAATTTGGTCCTATGTATGTTTATATACACAAAGATACATGAACAACATTTATAATATTGGCAAATTGGAAAAAATATAAGGCTCAAATTAAAAAGGTGGTTAACCCTAAAAACAATGGTTAAATTAATCTGTTCATATATTTCCATAATTAAATATGTTATTCTCATATGTTTATATGATGGAGTTAATGTTTCACACAATAAGATACTCATATTATTATGGAAAAATAGCAGTGTAATATATATGTAACCCTGCTTTTATTGCTTATCCTTTTTAACATCATCATTTATTTAATGAAAAACAAAAATTAAAGGTATCTTAGAAGTAAAAAATTTATACATCACATTGGGTGGTGAACATATAATGCAACACATAGACAATGCACTGTAGAATTGTCCACCTGGAACCTATGTCATTCTTGCTAACCAATGTCACCCCAGTAAGTCCAACAGTAAAAAAATGTATTAAAAAATTATACATACACACACAAATCTTGAAACACTAGTCAATGAACATTGCGTGTGTACGTGGGTGTAATTTGTGAATGTCATGAAACTATAAAACAAAGTATGCATTTCATGTGAGGCCTAAATCCATATATTGATATAATTCTTTTTCTTAGCCTACCTACACACACATACACAAACACTCAGACCCACACTACACAGACTCACCAGAGTTCTTGTAGCTCTTGTTTCTATTATACTGGCCTAGGAGTTTCCTTTTACCTCATTTCCCCTCTTCTTTAAAAAATGCATCGTGATAGGAAATTACAGCTGACTGCAGATGTTGATACTCCACTAATGCAAATTGTACACTTTTGATCCCAAGTAATTATATCCTTAGTTTGGAAAATTTACACAAAAAAACAGCATGATTTTTAAAATATAAGACTTAAATTAAAACTTGTATAAGGTGAAAATCTCAGAGTAAAACAAACAAAATTCTGCCACCATTGCAAGACACACGACAAAAATATTCCCTGTTATATTGTTAATTATCCATGCTCCAAAAGAGATGATGACTCTAGAATTTTGAAAATGGTGACATCATTATATTTTATCAGAAGTTCTGTAAATTGACTTTACATTTTAGATAAGGCTATTTAAAAATAATATCAATTTTTATGCTGAGAAAATACCTGCGTAACTTTTAAATGCACACCTTAGACTTCATATAATCCCATCAACTTTTAATTCTATTTTTATTTTTTGAAATTAATTAAAATGGCACATTTGATAACATTTTGGTTAGAAAGTGATGGATTTGAAATAAACCTAATGTGTCATTTATACATTCAATATTCACTTTATGATCACAAAATATTACTAAGTAGGACAAGTATTCAATATTTGCTTTGTGCAACTTCATGGCTGTCATTTATAAGAGAACATGAGCGTAGAAAAAAATGAGCATAATTCCAGGGTCTCTCTCTTTTTTATTTACTTTTATACTTATGGTAAAAATTTGCTCCAAGATAGTAAGGGTTTCTCTACATTGGGACAATTGATTTCAGAAATTCAACCTCAAAAATTTGTTGCGTACTTCATTGCTGAATAGCACTACGGTTACTTTGGAAGTACTCCCCTTGGGAAGCTATGCACCGATGCCAGCACCTAGTCTGTCCTTCAAAACAATTTTGAAATTCTTTTTCTGGAATGGCTATTAAAGCTGTTGTCATCCCCAAAATCTGACATGTAAGTTTGCGAACTTGCCACCATGCGCTTACATTGGCAGCACTGTACAAACAACTCAGTAAGGTGATATAACCTTGCTAAGGTGGCAAGTTTGCAAACTTAATTGTCAGAATTTGGGCATGACAACAGCTTTGATGATCATTCCAGAAAAATAATTCCAAAATTGCTTTGAAGGGTGGACTAGGCACTGGGGTCAGTGTACATCTTCCTAAGGAGAGTACTCTGAAGATGACCATACCAATATTCAACAACTGAGGTATGTAGCACTTATTCTAGGATGAGTTTGTGAAATTGTCTGACCTTGTATTTTGAAATTCACTCCCTAAATGAATAAGAACGGATTTCACAACAATAGTATGAGAGCTATCATATAATAGATGCCTATGGGATCAGCAAAATTGTTTGACAAAAAGTCCTTCACAAAAATTAAAACAATAACCTATTTTGAAATTGTTTAGAAAAACATAAATGCTCATAATTGTATAAAATAGCATGATTATATATTTGAATTGCACATAAAATTGTCTTATTCAAGAAAAATGTTTCTATTCACATAAGCATGCAATTTTTAAAGAAAAATTTGTCATTATAAGGTTTTAAATGTGTATGTCTATTCTAATTTGCACGTCAAAAATACAAAAGTGTCTCTCCCACAACCCCTTCAATTAAGGTGGAAAGAAACTTACTAAAATATATAGAAAAAAATCATTGGCAGGTGCCAGTGCAATATATAGGAGTATATATAGTGTTAAAAAAATAAAATGCAACAGGTTTGAATTCATTCAAGTGGTTATTTTTTAAATATAGAGATAAACATCTTTTCTTTATAGTTATTACTTTATTATCCTGGAACTTTACAGTCAACTTGGGAGATATATGCACTGCAATAAAGGAAATAAGATCATTAAGTCTATCAAAAAGGAGAGACTTAAAGGCAGAAAGAATGGGGGAAAGATGAGAGCTATTACAGAGGAAATATTAAAATGCTTTGCTTATATTTGGCTAACATATATTACTCTTCCAGTAAAAGAACTGGGTCACATTAGGAGTTTGGAACATAAAGAACAGGAATAGGAGACTGTCTGCCAGTTTTGTTCACTCTATCTGGTCATTTCACATAACTTTAGATGTGGAATCTGTGCTCAGCACTGCAGGGGAGGAAGGGGAGGAAGTAGGGTAGAGAGAGGAGAGAAAGAGGGTGGAGAGGTGGAGAGGTATAGAGAAAGAGAGAGTGGGAGAGAGAGGCAGGGAGGAGGTGGGAGAGGGAAAGGAGACAGGAGAGAGGGTGGGGAG
>PVJL010000812.1:29251-315002 GCA_004026885.1 Lyroderma lyra
TGTGTGTGTGAGTGTGTGTGTGAGTGTGTGTGTGAGTGTGTGTGTATGTGTGTGTGTGTGTATGTGTGTGTGTGTTATAATAGCCACACTGTGTGTATGTGTGTGTGTGCGTGTGTGTTATAATAGCCACACTGTGTGTGTGTGTGTATGCGTGTGTGTGTGTATGTGTGTGTGTTATAATAGTCACACTGTGTGTGTGTGTGTGTGTGTGTGTGTGTGTGCGTGTGGATTTCTCTAATTTAAACCACTGGGTAAATTTTGCAAGTGTTTCTTCAGGCAGAGATTATTATATACTTCATCACCACCTGGAGTTACTTTTTAGAATTTTGTCAATTGACTTGATAAATTTACTCAGAATAATTGTTTTCTTCTTATATTCTGAAAATTTAGGGGTTTAGATCTTGCACATGAGGCTACAGAGGTAAGGGCTTGGAAGGGGAATTGGTCACAACAACCTTTGAAAACCCAGGTTGATTATATTACCTGTTTACATCCTCTTCCCCATATTTATCTACCTGCACAGACTAGTTCTCACCTTCATGTAATATAATAGATACCATTTACTACAAATCTCACAGTCTAGCACTGCACTTGGGTTTCACTTTGGTACTTCAAACGATCATGTGAGACAAGTATTATCTATTTTTCCTGAGAAGATGATCAATGCTTAATGATATTAAGTACCTTAGCTATCTATTCTGCTATTAAGTGCTATAACCAGAAATGAAACCTAATTCTTAGGGCTTCCTAGACAGAGGTATTAGTGTGGTTTTGCATCTGTTGCCTTCTCAGTCAGTGAAATGTAAAAATGATAACTAATGCAGAATTGGCAGTGGACCCAGCAACCCAAAATTGATGTAACAAATTGATATGGTGCTCCTATGAAGTACTAGACAGGTCTTATGGGCACACAGAAAAGCTGATTACATCACTTCGTCACAGTAACTGTGTGCCAATAGCAGTTTCTTCAACAATTTGTCAATTCTGTGTCTAGGCTGGTGAACGCTCTGATGGAAAGAGAGCAGCACTGGGTCAGGGCGTGGTACCTGCTGTGGTAGGTGTTTGTGAGGCAGATGTAGGCAGGACAGTCTCCTACCTGCCATAGAAAACACTTTCTGTGTCATCAGCTGAGACAGCAACTTCATTGTGTAGGGAGCAAAAAGCATACCATGAATAGTTTCAAAAAAAAAACTAAGAAGACTAATGTAAAACCACTTTATTGCTTAGTCTGATAGTAAGAACTCTTAAGTGACCTAGAAAAATAAAATATTCAACTTCATTATATATTTGATAAGTGATTATTCACTAAAATATAACACTGTTTTTGGAGTTCATTAGTGTCTACTGGAGAGTAAATGTTCAAGATACCAAACAAGTGAAAAATAGTAGCACCTTTCCCAAGATGTGGGGATAGATTAGATGCATTTCAGATAAGATTCGTAGAAAAGTGTTCAGCACTGCCCCCAACCTGTACTTGTACGTCTGATTATAAATTTGGCACAACTAAGTAACAACAGGGTTAAAAACCAATAAAATAGTCATTAGTTAGGACCCAAACTAGTGCTCTAAAATGATTTTAAAATAACTTAAAACAGCTGGATCTGTACACTTTTTCTTCTGAGCAAATCATATATTACTCTACTTTACAGTACATTCAATTTATTTGATGACATATGGGAGGAATCTGTATCAGAAAAGAATACACTTATGTGACTAAGTGTATATTCAGGAATATCTGAAATCAGTCAAATTCATAGTTCAGCACCCATTTTTATAGCCTTCATGTTCATCTGCATGCTTACAGGCCAGAGAAAATTTCAACTTCTTGAAATTCTTCTTTCCAAACACTGTGCTCTATTCAGTTGATAATTGATATGTCTTGCAAGGCAATCTAGTTGCTGAACATACATATAAACTAAGCACTGAGGGTATAATCATATTTTCATAAAAGGGTTGTATAAAAATTTCTACTTTTAAACTTATCTTCTAGTATATTATTGTGATGTAATAGATAATAATGAGCACCTCATAGATACTTTTTTAAATTTCTAGTCACTTACTAGAATACTTGATTTATGAAAAACAACCAATACATTTTAAGAGACAAATGGAAGCCTTCTTTATCTCTCCATAGCACTGTCCCACAATAATATTTCTTATGCTCAATTACTAGGTTTAATCAATCACAGACATATTAGTAGACCAACTTTTCCTGGAAAGAATCAGTCTCAAGCTATGAATTAATCATGAAGTTTCAAAATGAAAAAATAGAAAGATGAAAAAAATTTAAAATTATGTGTTGCATCAGGTACTAAAAGCAGAAATATATAATATGTGCAGTATGTAAATAATATATAATCATATATGCAATTAATAATAACCATAAATCATAATTTTAAATTAGAAATAAAGAATCCCCAGTTTACTTTAAACATTCCTTTAAAAAAAAATTCTTCAATTGTGTTTAAGTACATATCCCCAGGATAAAAAAATTCAATGTACATTTACTAAAGAAATTTTGCTTTTTACATAAGCATAAATTTAGAGTGGAAAAAGGGTAAGCAAATTTACAATTGAATAATAACAATAATTATAGTATGTGCATCACATAACCTTAAAAGTGAGGTCTCTCTATTTCTGTGATACGCGCAAAGCACGACGTACTTATGTGATATGGATAAGCCAGAAGTGGAAGACAGGGCATTCTGGGGCAAAAGCCTTGAGGCAGGAAAGAGTTTTGTGTGTTTATGAAATTAAAAGAAACAGAGATCGGTGAAACAGAGGTTATGTGAGCCTCACAACAATCTGAGAAGCAGAACCATCAGGTTGTGGAGTACCTGGCAGGTTTTATTAAGGGCTTGTTTTTATATAATAAGTTTGTGGAAGGCCACTGAAAGGTTTCCTGCATGAGGTACACCATAATCAGATGTACATCTCAGAGACATGATTATTCTTTCTCGGAGAAAATGCATGGAACTGAATCACAAATAGAGCAAACAAAGAACTACTGAAATAATCCAAATTAAAGATGATATTTACGTAGATAAAGAAATAGTTATGGGTAAAGAAAGAAGTATTCATCTGAGATGTATTATGTAGATAATATTGATAGCTCTAGCATGAATGCAGAGCATAAGGTGGAACAAAACCTAAGGACTGACTTCTAAGCTTCTTGTTCAAGTTGTTGGATAATATTTTTCTTTCCTTCCTGAGATAGAGAATGAGTGAATATATAGGTAAAGACTAAGAGTTTAATGTTTGATATGTTTCATTGAGTTAGCCAAATAAGCTAACTAAATTGTGAGGTATTTACAGTCTTCAAACCACAATGACACTGATTCTAATATTTTTCAGGTTAAGAAAAATGCCACATTTAATTTTCTTTGTTATATACAGGGTTTCCTTTATTGATATCAAATGAAGTTGGTTATCAAAAACATGGGTTTCTAGAGAGGCAAACATGATCAAGCAATATATAGCTATTATATATAAAATGAATACAATAAAATACCGCTGAAAAAATTATTCCATGTTACAGGTACATTAGAAAAACAAACTGTCTTTACTGAGTTGGGTAATTATTCTTCTCAGAACATGATGGTAACTAAACCAGAATGTTTATTTTAATTTTCTCATAACTCAGTTACTTGACTTCAAAAACAGAAAAACTGTGTTTCATGAACTTCAACTTTTGCTTGGTTTTACTAATATGTATTTATGAAAGCAAAAAAAGGAGAAAATATATGAGGAGATCAACAAAAATATATTATGTCTACTGGACCAACCATTTAAAATGTAATGCCAATACTGGTAAATCAGGAGATATTATTTTGATAATTGTTAAGAGCATAAGTTGAGAGTGCTCAGGTTCAAATCTTGACTCTTCCAACACTTGTTTGTCAATTTACTGATGATAGTCATTCTGACAGGAGAGGGAACCCTTGTGCACTGTTGGTGGGGCTGCAAATTAGTGCAACCACTAAACAGTATGGAGGTTCCTCAAAAAATTAAAAGTAGAACTACCATATGACTCAGTTAATTTCACTCCTGGGTATTTATTCAAAGAAATCCAAAATACCAATTTGAAAAATATATGCACCCCTATGTTTACTACAGTGCTATTCACAGTAGCCAAGATAGGAAAACAACCCAAAATACACATCAATAGATGATTGAATTAAAAATTGTGGTACATTTGTACAATAGAATATTACTCTGCCATAAAAAAGAATGAAATCTTACCATTTGCAACAACATAAATGAACCTAGAGATTATTATGCTAAGTAAAATAAGTCAGACTGAGAAAAAAATACCACATGATCTCACTTATATGTGGAATCTGAAGAACAGAACAAACAAACAAAAACACACACATAGATACAGAGAACAAACTGATGATTGTAAATGGGATGGGTTGGGGTGATGGGTGCAAGTGGCAAAGGGATAGGAAGTACAAACTGGTAGTCAGACAATTGTCCTGGGAATGTGAAACACAGTATGGGGCATACAGTCAATAAGGTTGTAAAAACTGTATGGTGTCAGATGGGCACTACACATGGGGAGGAACACTTCATAAATTACATAAGTGCCTAACCACTGTGCTGTACACCTGAAACTAAGCTAAAATCATATTAAGTGTCCACTATAATTTTAAAATATCTATAGTCACAGAATATAAAGTACAGGATAGGGAGTATAGTCAATGCTACAGTAATAGTTATGTACTGACTCAGGGGTAGTAGACTTATTGGGGTTATCACTTTGTGTAGGGTAGAGATGACTAACTATCTAGTACATTGATTTGTACAGCTGAAACTAATAACAATTTAAAAAGTTGAAACAATTAAAAGAAATAAATGAATAAATAAAAATAAAAGTGCAAAACAAAAATAAGCTTCACTCTTCCACATACTACCTATGTAAATTATCTAATGGCAGAGCCTCTTCATATCTCTGCTTCTGCATCCATAAAATAAGGTTAGTAAAAAACCTCTACTAGGATTTTGTAAGAATTAAATTGAGACTATAGTGAGCTTCAAACATATATTAGAAACTGGTATTTATACACATATGTAATTAAATATTTACCTAATATATACAAACATTTTCAAATTCTATGACATAAATCAATTTCTTTTCAATGTTTTTAAAAATGTTAAACCACATTTGCCTTTTCTTACTTTTCTACTTTGCAAATGTATTAAGCATTCACTTCTCCTTGGAATAGTATTGTAATAGTTTTCTCTGTCCTAATTAGATTTTTTCAGAGGATTCACAAAAATATATCATAAAATACAGCCCCTTTTCCAAGTCAGTTTTTGATGGATATTCTACCTGATCGTTGCTATACACAATACTTCAGCTACATCACTGTGACCCTGGAGATTTCCATAGATGTATTATGGCTGCACAACTCTTTTCTTTAACATAGACAAAACAGAGTAATGTTTTGCCCTTGGTTGCTGATATTCTAGATCATCTTGTCACACATAACTAATGGCTTTACTCTCCTCTGAAATTCTTGCATCTAAAGGTGGAAGGACCAAAGCCGAATGGGTCCCCCTCAGGGGTAATTGAAATAATTACCTCTGACTTTGTAGTTCAAAACCTCTTGGCTTCTTTATAAGGATTCCTTCTACCCACCCTCAACACTGACAAGCTTTTATTTTTATTTTTTTGGCTGCCACATGCACTAGGAAACACAAACTTGGCTGACTTCCCTCCACATCTTGTCCTCACTTCTTGAAGGAGCTTTCTTCTACTGAGTATCAAAACACATTTGACTTTAAAATTCTTTCATTTTCCTGAGTCTTAGCTCTCCATAAGTACCGACTGTTGCTGAGGTGATACTGATCCTTTCAACTTCCAGCCACTTGTCCATATTTGTATTATGTTGGCAATGACCAATGTCTCCTCTGTCTGATAGCTTTTCTGACAGTTAATGAGAAGTAAAAAGCTAGAGCTATTAGTCCAAATCCTAGGGGATAAGTGTCCAGATTACAAAAACCACATTCACATATGGCAATAATTGGCAGGCTCTTTTAGGTGATCGCAGCATTATTTCTAAAGACCCAATGGATACTTGAATAATTCCTTGGTGCCAAATAGGAAACTCCCCTGAATAAGATAAGTATATATTGTTTTTTTGTAAAGTTACTGTTTTTCCCCCCCAATGAACTTTTCCAGTGAAACAGATTCATTTCAATAGCTTATGCCAGAATTTATATAATTCTACAAAAATTGTAGACTTAGCTCTATAACAACTGAATCCTCAGAAATAATATACTTCAGTCCTATACTGCATAAGGTATTTTTATAGATTTCAATTGACAGAAATTAATATGCTTATACATTAAATAACATAGCATGAGGAGTAGCAGTTCAGCTTTGTAAATAAAATTCTTTCAAGAAGCTTAATGACATTTACAGAATGCTATTTTAACTAATCTTATCATTATTTTGGGTTTTCAAAAGTAGTACATCATGAAGTCTACTTCTGTTAGGGTATTGATTAATTCAATATTTAAGGGCTCAATTTTATATACAGTAATTTACTTATAAACCTTTACTCCTTTGTCTAAGCTGGTTTATAATACTATTGTACCCCTTCCTATTTCTCTTTACCTTTTTCTGTTTACTCATACTTGGTAATAAACTAAACATTCTTCAGACTCACAAACAATCAACAAACATGGAGCTTCTAAAGGAATAATAGACATTTAAAGAAAATGCTGATGAAGCAATTTCAGAACATTTCTTAGAGCAAAAACATAGTTCAACTTATTCTATTTTAATGTTTAAGTGTTTATTATTTATTATTCAAAACTAAAATTTATTATTATGTTAGTTTTGAACAATAAGCATAGTGTCCTTATTCAATTCTATCCTTTCATATGGGAGGAAGAACAGCTCCAAATTGGGAAGCAATAAACCTGTGTTCTAGTCCTGACTGGCCCTATCTATCTGCCTGAATGTTGAGGGACCCTGTCACAGCCAGTGGGTGGTGGAGACGGACTTGACACCAGATCTTCTTCTTGAGATCACACACAGCTTTCATTATGCTCACAGCACAGAACTTCGAGATCAGGTAATAAATTTTCTTGGGTTAATTTACCCGGCTTGCATGCACTTTTGATAATATGTATTTTACTCTACATACGTGTTCTTATTCTGAGTCTGGGAACAATCTGACAAGCTACTGGTGTGAACTTCTTTATGGAGAAATAGGAACACATAAAGCACCCCTCTTCAAATTTATATTATTCATTATTGCTTCCTTTATTAATTAGTATAGGTACAGATTGGCCTTTTAATAGCTAGGATGATATGAATTGTGTTGTAGAAATTTCGTTTAAATTTTAATTTATAAAAATTTATAGGAGCTAGTCATAGAAATAGGATGTTACTTAATCATCATGTGAATAAAGTAATTTTAGTCAACAGTTACGTGTTTGATTATTGCATTATTTTTTATGAGTTGTGAGACACTTTAAATAGTATGGTATTGTATATCTATATTTATTACTGGTAACCTAATAACTAATTTTTGTTAACCAAGATGCTAAATAAGCACATCATTTAAATTTTAACAAGGATTAAAAACTCTTGCCATCTAGCTCCGTTGCTTAAAAAAAATTCACAGGATTATTTTATTTAAAATCCCATATCCTAGAATGAAGAGATTTCCTCGTTTATTTAGAATTGGTCTCTCAGGACTAGAAAATGACACAAGATGGTTCAATGATTACATTGGAGAATACGTTTTCCCCTAGCAAAGATAATACCCCTGGAGTCACCTTTTGTGTCTTATCTCACGTCACTCTTTCATTTGCTGAATTTCTATTCCTCTGTGTCAACTATAACTTGAAAATTAAACACCTTCAGGATGCTAGGGAATAGCACAAGATGAACACTTTTCTGACCACAGCTGGAAGCCATGGAAAGTAAAAAGCTTGGGCTTCCTGGGCGGATAACAGCGGGGAGCTGGCATTTACATCTGGTTCCTCCATTATTTCTATGTGAATTATTTGCACTTACATGTATGCCTAACATTCTTCTAAATATTAATAATAAAACAAGCAGTGTGCAAATATGGATAAAAGTATGAGTCAAACTTCTTCTAGAATTACGAATTTTTTTCAGTATGAGAAATTATCTAGTGCTCAGAACACTGAATATTTTGAACACAGCCATTGTTTAAATGCATATGTTTTTAGAATAACAGAACAAACTGATATTTATAAATGTTTTATATGTATGTGTATGTATACTATTACTTGTAGATAAAAACTTAAGGGTATTTTAAATTCATTTCTACAGATATTCATAGGAAGCATATTAAGAGTAAGATGTTATACTGTGAGCTGCTAACCTTTATTTGTAGGGAATTCTAATGGTAGCTTAGCATTTAAAGACAGAGAAGCTATTTCAACATTTATGCCTTTAGTTTATGCAATCTGGGGGCCCCTACTTTCACACAAAGAATATGCTTGTCTCTGGACAGGACAACTTTGGGTCAAGGCCTCGCCTCTGGATATGGTTTTGATGGGTGGAGTACTATGTTTAGCCTCTTCGAGTTCCAGTTATCTCATCATACTGATTGGTGTACTAGTAACTATGTGATACCCCTATCTGTAATTTTAACACTTGGGTGTCCCTCAACCTTTATCTTTGCATATAAGATATCCTAACGCTACCTGATACAAAATTAGTATTTATTTATTGTAACACATTAACTTTAATACATATACACATACGTACACACATATATGCATACATATTATACATACATGTATACTAGCTACTGTAAATATACACACAGTATATATGTGTGTACATTTACGTAGCTAGTACACATGCCATATCACAATATTAGCACCCTTCCCAACTTCTCTACCACCACCCTACTCTCAATCTTCCTTCCCAAATGTTCTTAGATTCTATAGAAAAAAAGAATAGAGGAAAATGAGAACTGACGTCTATAAACAGAAATTTAGAAAATTACCTACATTTTGGAACCTGGGGAAAGAGTAAATGAAAGAGATACAGGGATTAATGAATGGGATATATGTATTCTCAGAGCCAATAATTTAGACAAAAGTATGAGCAAGAATAAGATATTCTAAAGAAAAGGTGAAAATATGGGAACTAACAAAGTTTGGGTTAAGCAATCACAATTTAAATTTTAGCCTAAGAAACATCAATATTTGCCATTCCTTTGGGTAGGCAGTGCATGGGTGTAATTTTGATACTATAAAATCATTTAAATAAAATTAACACAGTATAAACATCTTTAATGTGTTACACCTTTTCAAATATATATAGAACAAGAAAACCCATTGCTGATGGCAATTCTTGTGATGTATACCTCTAAATTCTTCAGAGGTGTCATTTCTGTATCTTTCCACATTGTGTCAAGAGGCAACTTAGCAAGTTCACAAATAAATGTTCTGCAATTTGGTTTGCAATGAATGTAAGCTCTTGTGTGGAAATACATACCATAGTTACCATGAACATTACCTTTCTCTATCAAGCTGACCTGCCATCTGATCATTAATGTGCAAAATCAAATGCTTTATCTTATTGTATTGTGCAAATAAATAGGGGCTTGGATACACGGAGAGAGCTATTAGAATTCAAATTATTCAACTGAAAATGGTCTGATATAGAAAGAGCTTGAAAAGAGGCCAGAATAAGTAAGTTATATAAACAATCATTATCCGCTCCCCTCACCCAACAAAAACATCCAATAAAAGGATGGGGAGATTGCTCAGAAAAAGAACTTCCTTAATATCTGTTAATAATGAACAAAATTATACCTTAACATCTCATTTCAGGAAGAGGACAGTAAGTTTTTACTTCACTGCAGAAAGCATGATTGCCATTCATCAAAGGTGTTGCTTTCTAAAATATCTTTTCAAGTTATTATGATGCTTTATAACCAGACCTGATGGTGAAATATGATGTTACAAAAAATCAATAATAAAATATTCATATGATCTTAAGATTTTCCCAAATTGAATCTGACTGGGTCATGGCAGTATGCTGATGTCTGGAATGCAAGTAATATACTACATTATTGATGCCTGTCAAATAGCGGAAATTGTTACAAATTAATTCATCCCTAACCTAATTAACCCCGTATGCAATATTATATGCATTCCAGATGAATACTGTTTTGCTCTAACCATAAAACTAAAAAGGACAATATTTCAATCTCTAAAATCACCTTTTTAAGTCACTTAGAAACCTCAAAGAATATTACTTATGTAGAAGGGATGCAAAAGAATGCATTACCTCATCTGTTTGAATTATTTTTGGTCTGATATGAAATGTTCTAACAATTTTTAATTGTAAAAATAATCTTAGAAAAATTCTAGTCTGTCTTTTATGTACTGAGTAGCTACCATACATTCATGTTAATAACTTGCATTAGTAAAAATAAAAGCTGTATATATTTTGGAGGGGAAATAAGGAAGCCTTAACATTTTCTTGATGTTACACTTTAAAAATGATTGTTTTTCTATCCAGGATATATAATAGTTCCGACCTTACAGGACAATATATGAGTATGTCAAGATTCATTTTATCACTGTATACACAGCGATCAGAATGGGTCTTTAGGAATCAGTGGGGAGACTGTTCATTTTTTTATGGTGCTTTGCTACTTCTCTTTAACTTTCTCTTTACATATATTCCTCCCTGCCCCTAACAGTCAGTAATACCTTACTCTTCCCTTCGGCAATACAAAGACAGATTTAAACACACTCAGATCTGAAATTTTCCTATGCTCCAAATCTATGAGGTCGGGCAATAAATTTTGTGAATCATTCCAGAAAAAGTGCTACGTGACTCCTGCTAAATATCCCTACTGTCACCTTCAAAGTACTCCCCTTGGGAAGGTATGCACCGACGCCAGCACCTAGTCCACCCTCCTAAGCAATTTTGAAACTTTTTCTGGAATGGCCATCAGAGCTGTTGTCATGCCCAAAATCCGACAATTAAGTTCATGAATGTGCCATTGTGTGCTTAGCCAGCACCATACAAAAAACTCAGCAAAGTTATGACACAAAGGTTATTTCCACATGTGTATACTGACTACAAAAAATGTCTGCCTCAAGAATGGTTGTGGACACTGAAATGACCATTCATGGTCTAATGTAGAACAGGTACTTGCTTAAAAAAAAAGAGCTTTTGTTATTAAACGTTACAGTGTGCAACAAATACTTGTGTACAATGTTAGCATTGTTTAAATTCTCAGCATTTCAATCTTGGTATTATTTTACCATGAAGTAGTTATCAAGTTTGTCCAAAATCTAAGGATTTCATGTTCTATAAAAGACCATTAGGGACTCAAGGAGAAAGCTATAGCATATTTTTAAAGAGAATGTTTCCTTCTGCCTTCAAAATCTAAAACAGTGAAATAAAGTGCTTTGTGGTTAATTTCCACTTTAGAATGTATTTTTTCTAGCATATACATATATATGTATATGTATATGTGTGTGTGTATGTATACACACACACACTTACATATCCTCAAATGAGAGAGAGAGAGAAAGAGAGCGAACACTCTATTGTGCCAGATGTTGTCAAAACACATTAGTGAAATATCATATCCGAGAACAACTAACGTGAAATGATATCCCACTGATTGGAATGTCATTGATGCCGTGGTCTGTTGTTCTTGAAACCACAGAAGAGGATCAAAGCGTCTTTCACGGTGATAAAGCTGGAAATATGGATGGGAATGAAGCCAGAGAGACTGATTAAGTGTTAACATTTCCACCTGGTGCCATAAAACTAGCAAACAACATTCATAATTCAGGGTGATTTTCTCCTCCTGTGTTTATTTTTGTGCCAGCTATAGTATTTGAAAGAGTTAATATTGATGAAAACATTCTTCCTCCTAATACCTTTCCAGGCAAGGAGTAGGTTATAAGAGGACTTATCTTTCAGTGGGATCTCTTTCATGGAATACCTCTTACATTTTTATTAAGTATTTCAAGTGTGCACAAAAATATGACTCATCCATTTTCTGTGCTCCATACCCGAGTTAACAGATATTCCATTCAAGCTGTCCTTTGACTGACACCTGAGTGCACATATTTTTCTTATGAAAATGCCTCAGAGATAATTCAGGGGATGTGCATCCCAGATTTATATTCTCAAGGAATAATGCCCACTAGAATATGAAGTTCTGAAATGAGAATAAATCTTTATCTGAAACCATGCTTCATCTATCACAATTAGACTTGTTGGCACCTATTATCTTAGCATCATTGGCTTCTTCTCATGAAACTCTCTGTGAGGCAAATCCAATATAAGGTCTGAAGAAAAGAAACTCTGCCTGAAATGCTTAAGCTTTGATGGTTAAAAAGACATCACTGTATTTTTTAAAGAAAATTATATTCACAGGCATCAAGCATCCAAAATCAAAGATGTAGAGATATTTATTCAATCTTAGGGAAGATTCTCCTAAAACAAGATTAAATGCCATTGCCCAAACAGACCAATGGTATCACATTTGTGTGACTCACTAAAAAAAGCTTTTATAAATTCCTGAAGGTGCACTGAAATGTTTCTATCCACTGAGTTCTAAACTGTAGCTCTTACTCCAAATGTCTCATTATGTAATTTGGTTGATCAAAAGCACGCTCCTCAATACTATTCTTTTTAAATCTATCTCAGTTGGCACACACTTTTGTTATAAAGTATTACATTTTAACAAACATAAGATAAAATTAGAAATTTTTACACACATAGACACACATATTTTTAAAAAATATATACATCAGGAATTAATTTGCTGGGTGTACCCAAGTTATGTAATGATGTAAGTAGTATTTCTATTACTAATTTGTAGTTTTTTGAGGTTTTATGGTCCATTTGAAGGTACTCTGTTTACATTTTCTAGGCTGCCATCTAGGTGCCAGATAGCTGAATGCGTCTTATGTTACTGATGAGGTCATCACTGAGTAACATGCTGAGAACAGCAGGACTATCACAGGCTCTGGAAATGAGGCTCGGTCAGGAAAACGTGTGTCTTCATTTGTATCCTTTCATCATTTATTTTCTTGAGCTTTCACTCTACAATCAGTGTGGTTTGGAACTTTGATAAACACATTATAAATTGCTTTGCATTATATTAATCCTCACTATATTAAACATCTCCCATTGTTTGAACAAAGTATATTACTCATTCCCATGTAATCCTCACGGCCCACAGTGTATATAAAAAATTAATCACGTACATTCAGTGTCGCAATAAAACAAAACAAATAGATAGATTAGAAACTACTTTTAAATTTGGATGTGTAACTTTTTATGTAGGCTCAAAAAATTGACTTGACGATGTACTGATAATTTTAGGGTGAAGGAGGTGAATAAGTTTGACAAAATTTGAAATGTAACTATATAATTTCTGGCAGAGAAATTGAGTTCTCAGAATATAAATATATCCTCAATATTACACTCAAGTGTAATATTTTGTAACAGTAGATTTCTCAAATATAACCAAATGGGGAAAAGCATGTTGAAATGCTGAGTAATATGAAAAGGATTATAAAATGTTAATTCTTAGGGTATGTCTTTGTGTCTGTGTGTGTGCACATACAAATCAAATTAATGTTATAATTAGTTTAATTCTAAGTTGATACCATCATAAAATCAATGTTAGAATTGTTACAAGAATAGTTCACTAAAAATTACAAAAATTATATACCTCCCATTACAAGAAAATGTATCATTTTATTTTTCTGGTAACAGTTTTGCACAAAAATATGTGGTATTTAGAAGCTGCAATGACAAAGATAGAATGAAAATCTAATAATTTTTGCTCCTCTTCTGCTTTTATACTATTTACTAATATATTATTTTTCTTAAATTATTTAAAGGCTATATGAGTGGTTAAATAAAACATTTATGTTTTATTTTAAGACATGGGGTGGAGAAAGCTATACTTACAAATGTCTTATATTATATGGGAAGCAATTCAGTATCAACTTGAAGTAGATTTTGGTAAGAAATGTAAATTAAAATTGCTACAGAAACCACCAAAAAGTTATACAAAGTAGTATTATTAAAGATCAGTAGAGGCATCAAATGATATATTAACTATTGTGTTAAACTAATGGTGTAACAAAACCAAAAAGATTAAAGGAGAAGCATAAGGGAAAAAAAACAGACACGAAGGAAAAAAATAGCTAATGGCACACCTAAATGCCAATGTATTAATTTTTACATTAAATGTGAAAGAATTAAACACGCCAAACGTATGACCATCAGTCAGATTAGATCAAAAGATCAAGATTCAATTACATGCTATCCATAAGAAATATACTTTAAATTCAAAAACAAAAATTAGTTGGAAGTAAAAATATGGAAGACACTCTACCATACAAAGAACATTGTAGTACCTACATTAACATCTGACAAACAGGCTTGAAGAAAATGAATGCCTTCTCCCATCCCCTCTCCCCTTGCCCCCAAATATAAGGGGATGGAAAGAGCAATCACACTGGGTGGTGAACACATAACGTAACAAAGAGACGATGCACTATGAATGGTACAACTGGAACCTATGTAACTCTTGCTAACCAATGTCACTCCAATAAGTCTCACAATGAAAATATTTTATATAAAAAATGAAAATGAATATCAGACACAATAAAGCGCCCTTCTCAATTTCACACAAGTTTTCTTAGAATTTGTGAGATTAATGAATAAAAATAAAAGGTAAGCATTATTATAATCCTTGAGTACATTAAGTCCTTCAGCAAAATGTTTACATGTTCATTATATTATTACCGGAGGTCATAAATATATGTGGCCAAAAGACCTGAAAGAAGTAAAATCAGAAAACATTTGTGCAGGAATGTGCTGAGCCTGGGACATAGAGGTGCCAAGACTTTGATAAACCACATAGATTCTATACCTCCACTTCTATAACTTTGATTGCTAGTTAAGGGTTTTCATTTCATTTTCAGTGTCCCTCTGTTCCTCTCGTTTTCAACAAAATTATGCCTCAGCCACACGATCCCCAGAAGCCACTCTTCAAAATTCTTGGCAATTTCACATGAGACAGCAAATCCCAGCATAGTCTTCAGATATTACACGGAAAATATTCCAAGTTACATTGCCAGCTATGAAGTGTTGGGAATGTAAGTGTCTGTGCCAAGGAAAGAGACTCTGAGGTCAAAGAGCCCCTTAAAAGTATTAATGATACAGACACTTAATAAACAATTCCAGAACTGGTATTTGCTGAAGAAGGATAATCCATATTCACTAAACCAGAATAATAAACATGAATTTTAAGACAGAGTTGATGACTTGGACCATGACTCTTCTAAACTCTTTGGATCCTTTGGCCAATAGTGAAAAGAATGTTGAACTTGAGCACATTTTAAAATTCTAAAAATGTCTTGACTCAACTATGATTATAATTGGTTTCTATCCAGTGTGAGTGAATGATACACGGGGGGAGGGGGGGAATGCAGAACTTTTAAATCCATCTCTAGTCCTTGAATCACAATAGCACCTTTTGCCCTGTTTTGAATACCAATGTTTGTGTGGTTTCACTTAGATCATTTGTGGACACAATAAATGTCAAAAGGAAGAACAAAGAAATTGTAATATTCACCCAAAAGTTTATTTCCCCAAAATATCAGCACGCCTTCGTTAAGGATAGTAGTTAGGAGAGCAAAGGAAAACATATTGAAATTAACTTCTTTTATTTTGTATTTCTTTTCTTGGTAATCTAGAATCTAAAATACAATTTATTTCTTCTTTTAGACCTAGAGAAGACTACTATATATTATGCATTTTCTCATCTGAACAAAAGAAACTTAAATACTAGCAGCAACAGTCATAGAATGCTTACTATTTTACAGGTAAATATCTTCCTGACATTTTAGTGAATCTTCACTACAATCTGTCCTATCAGCACCGTTAGGAGCTCCATCACGTAGATAAGGAAACCAAGCAGCAGAGAAGTGAAGTAACCAGCTAGGAAATGGTAGAGTCTGAATAAGGACCCAGGCCTTTTGGCTCCAGAGCTATAATCCAAATAACTATGTTTAAAAATCAATCAAACAAACAACAACAACAATAAAAATGGCTTGTCTAACATATCTCCAAAAGACTACAATTTGCTTCACTATTGTTGCTACTTAACATAACTATCATTACACATCAGCATTCCCAATTATCTAGGTCTTATACTCAAACAACTGACTAGACTTAACTTGCATTATTGGGAGATTTACCTGTTTATTAACTTCCAGGAGTTAAGTACTAACTAATAGATGATTTACTTAGCAGACTGTGTTTCTGCCTTTTGGAAAGGTGAATAAGGAAGGTATTTGGAGACTGTAGTCACTTTCAGGTTAGAAAAAAAAATGTAAAAAAGTCGCCAACACCAAGAAAAGGAAGAGCTAAAATAATTTAAGTGAAGCTTTGTTTCTTTAATTAAAGTGCTTTTCAGTTAACTGTTTGTCATTAAGAACATAAAGCTTAGAAAACTATATAGCACTAAAATTTTTAGAAAAGCATTTTATGACTTTCTCAAAGCATTCTGACTATTCTGTACATTTATGAGGATGATTGTGATAATGTCTTCAATTTTTAATTTTCCTTTAAAGTTATTATAATGTATATTTTTCTTATCCCTTAAAATTAGCACTCTTATGATCGAATATGCTTTTTACTCACCTCTCTTTTACTGTTATATGTCTACTTTATATATAAAGAACCCTGATTTCAACTACTTAAAGGGTTGTGAAGGTATCAGCTTATTAAAAAAACTCTACTGGGAGACAGAGAGTGAACATTTTAGAAATGGTGCCACTTTCTATTTAGATAATTTAAAGGCATGTGAAGATCACCCTGTGGGTTTTCCATCAGAAATTTGATTTGTTTTAAGAATTTTGATTGTGAAGTAACGAGTTCGGTTTCTTTTTCTGAGCTTTATTTTACAAGATTTGTAACTTACAGTAACAAAACCACAGGATACGAGAGAGGCATGTGGAAACAGAGTATTTTTTGTGGAGGCATTCTATTGTATAAAAAGAAGAAAGAAAGGATATCTCCCAAGGTTTTTAAATTTGTACAGAGTTACCTTATTAAAAATGCTTGTCTTGAACATTTAGAAATTTTATTTAAATTACTAGTGACCCAGGGAACACAGATTTGTCAATGAAACTGAAAATACTTCTATTTTAATGTTATTAAACAAATGAACTAAACTAATAACTACTATTATGCTACCCATAACTAAACTATGCTACCCATGTTTACTGCTTTTATTGCTAGAATATGAATACTGGGCTAATACAGGTTCAGATAGACGTGGGGCTCTGTGTGTATGTGTGCGCGGGGGGCAGGGGGTGTACACACAGGTGCCATGAGCACGACAGGAATTTGAAAATGCATGGCAATAATCACCCCAACTTTCGGGACTTTGAGAGTCTAAAAGAAAAAATTAGTCCTTTCCCTTCTTTCTCATAATCCCTTTACATGCACTCTGGATTCTACTTCTCCTATTTTAGAAACAATCAATTATGATTTCTCATATTTTTAATTTCTTCTCCAGTGATTTATAGACAAGCTTTAAGACAGTGCTTTCTTACACAAGCAAACAAAATATCTTCTAGTTTTCTTCTCCATGACAAAATAAGGATGTAACTATTAATTTTTCATTCAAAACAATTATAGAAAGATTATTCTATCCTCTCCCTTTCTACTTTCTTATACTCATTAATACTCCAACTCCTCCAAATTCAATGAAACTATTGGGATAAATGTCAAAAATAATCTCCTAATTGTTACATCTAAAGATACCTTTTTTTTACTTTCTTAGAGTCCACTTAATCTGTTAGCAGCATTTGATACTTCCACTACTCCCTCCATCTTCAGAACTTTCACAATGCTGATACAACACTCTCTTTTTACTAATTTCTCTAATATTTCCAAGACTCTTCCTCTGTTTGCCTCCAACATACTGTTTAGGAAGTAGTGATCATTCATATTGAATAAGTAGTCGGAAAAAAGATTGAATATCTTCCTGAATTCATTTCCTTTGCTCTCCTATCTATTTTATATATGCATTCAATATTAATCTTCTTAATTAATTTAATATTAGCTACAAAGGATTACTGAGTTGCATTCATTTAAATTGTTATTCCCAGCTCTTTTTACACAAATGCCTCCACCACTCTGCAAATCTCAACATGTCACTCTTGCCAACCATAACCAGCTGTAACCAAGGTGATGGTTCACATTTGCTGAGTTGAATGTCATTTCTTAGTTCTAAACCTGTAGTTGCAAACTACTGGAGAATTTCAAATATCTTCCCTTAGCTATAGTCCATAAATAATTTGCTCTCTTTTGACTTGTTCCTATTTACTTTCTGCTATTCTAGTTAGGATTTTTAGTATAATCTTCAACATTCTCAATTACTGCCTCTGTCCCAGCTCCTTGCTTTCTTCATTTCACGTCTGCCCCTTCCTACCCGAGTTATAGGCAGCACCACCTTTCAAGCTCCTGCTTAGTTCTCATCTCTGGTGATTCCAGTTAACACTGATACTCCTCTCTTTTTTTTTTTCTCTGTTTTTGGTCATATATGTATACACATTACCCTGTCATATTCACAAATTATTTCTACTGTGCAGTTTAGCTTTACTTAAATGTATTTTTGTTATCTAATGCTTTTTATGTGTATGCCATTTCTTTACTGTTATACAGTTAGAGTTTGATTTAAAAAAAACTGAACCCTATATCATCCTTCTGTCATAAATTTCACACAATTTAACAAAGGCCCAAACATAATGCATACTCAATAAATACCTAGTTGTTACTTAATTGAGGCAAGAATATTTAAAATTTACAAAGACTTTATTAGATGGTTCTAGCAATCAGTATGTTTTTAATGATTATGCTCTATAACATAAATTTTAAATTCCACTAACTATTGGATGTTATTGTACATCACAACTTTTAGCTAAATTTTATACATCATATGTGATTAAACTTACCATGTTAAAGAAAATTCTGGAATTAAATGCAAGTTAAAACAATCAATACAAGATTCTCCCTAATCTGATACACATAAGCAGTTACTATTATAGTAACTACATATATGCCCTATTTATAGCACAAATTTTATATGTTTAATATAAAGTCAGGTTAGTCTCCTGACTTTTTCCAAACATTTAACTGGTCTAACAATGCTGCCCACTGAATAATTAAAACCTTTACCTTTTGTATACATTCAGACTACTCTCTGGTTTCCTAGTAATTTGTTTGATGGCTTTTGTTTTCTTTGGCCCTTGTAAATTTAGCAATTCATAATTCATTGAGTTAGGATTCCGCACTTGAAAATCCCAAGGTTACTCAGAAACTGTTCAGGGATTCTGGTTAATAATAGTTTTTATTTTCCTCTTAAAAACATTCAAGAACCTTTGGATTTTTTGGTTGCTGTGGTTATATAAAATTTAAATCCGAATTACTATTTTCTTACATTTGAAGTTTCATGGATAGGTCTAATAATTTGAAATGTAAGAGGAACAACTATTTATATGAGAATTTTTTAATTTTAAGACTTTTTCTTTATTTCTAACCAGAAAAGCCCTGAAAGGTGCTTCATCTAGAAAGGATTATGTAAAACTGAAACGGATCACTTCACAGTTGGCAAGTATCACTTAACAAGTAGTGGAAGACATAGCTTTCTACTCTCAGCTTTCAGCCTAGCCAAACCACAGCATAGTCAGGACCAAACTGAGCCAAGCCACAGGGCTTCTCTGAGGATTACTCACAATTTGCTGTGAATGGACTGGTAGACTGAGTTTAGGTGAAATGGCCAAGAAAGACAGGGAGTCTAATAATCTATCAGATCTGATTTTTATATTATTAATTTTACTGCCATTATATAGCTCATATCTTTGTTTCCTAAAGGTCTAACCCAGAATTCAACTATAATTTGTCATTCAGAAGTTTAATATTTTCACTAAGTACTTTCTGGGATACTTTCTTAAGATAGTTGAAATAGGAAAATTAAATTTCAAACCACAAACTACTCATGGTGTCACCTAAAACCCTCTACTTTTGCCTTTCATGATGATTTCAATAGAGTTAGAATGTCTTGAGGTGACTTAATTTCTTTGCTAAGAGTTTAATGGGTATGATAAAATAAAAATATTATAGTAATTAAGAAATAGAGCTTTGAAGTCAGACGCTTAATAAAAATTATAGCTTCACCATTGCAAGCTTTGTTACCTTACACAGATTTCTTATCCTTTCTGTGCCTCATGTTTTCACTTGCATCACAGGGATCAAAAGACTAATTCCCTCATACTGTAATTGTTGAGATTAACCATTTTAAAATATAGAGTACTTAAAATATCACTTGAAACAGAGCAAGCACATCAAAAACATTAATGACGATGATGATGATGATGATGATGATGACAATGACAACTATCTTACAGCTGTATCTGACAAGGTGTACTGGTTAATTACATCAATAATATTGCACACAATAATAGCCTCTTACTTTTTCATGTACTTCTTTTCTAGGAAACATGCCTTTCCATGAAAATAGCTTCCATTCCACATAACATTTGACATGATGTATTATTGGTAATTGGTTAGAATAACACAGAAAATATGCAACTCAGTTGCTTTTCATAAAGTTTTATTCTCGCAGTGAAAATTAGGGTGAAACAATCTGGTTTGACATACACAGTGAGGAAGTGCAGGGAAGCAGCCAAGGAGTTGATATTGTTGGCATGAAAAATGGTGGTAATACCAAGGTCAGAAAAGACATGTAGATTTTCTTCTAGCAATTGAGAACCCCAAATGTATAGTAGAATGGCTAAATTTTAGAGGAAAATAAGATATTAAAGAGTAAATCTCAGAGGTGTGAAGTGACCTATTCATGCTACTACCACACAATAAATAAAAAATAAAAATTCCTAATTGTTACTACAATAAGAATGTAGTAACAATTAAGAATGGTAACTGCTCCATGAGCTTTTCAAGGTGCCCAAGCATCATTAATAAACAAAGCAATGAACCTTGTCCTCCTGGAGTTCATATGCGTGCAGAGGGGAAGAAAAAGAGTGAGAGGAAAAGGAAATGGAAAAAAATTCATAATTATAAATACATATCACATTTAATGTTAAATGCAATAGTAATTAATAGGGAAAATGATAAATAAACCATGAATTTAAAGAAATAAGGGAGTTTGTGAGGGAAATGTTTTCAATAGAGCAGTCAGCTTGTGATGCATTTGAGTAAACACTAATCCTAATAAGGAAAAACTGTTTCTGGCCTAATAACCAGCCAGGACAAAGATTTTAGGATGAGAATAATTTCAGGAACATTAGGGAGACCAGTATGTCCAGAGCGGAGATGCTGATGCTGAGACTAACAGGCGATGAGTCCTCAAAGTCAGATTATGTATGGTATACTTGTAAAATAGTGGATACTTGTACAAGGGTAGCCTTAAACTGGGAGAATATTAGCTTCTATCCTGAATAAACAGGGGAGCCATTGGAGGGTATGGCACAAAAGAGAAAAATGAATAGGTTAATTTAAAAAATAGCACCATGCCTATGTTGAGAATACATAAATAGTAGAAGAGTAAGAGTGGTTAAAAGTAAGGCTAAAATACAGACTGGAAGAGATAGGATTTGGCGAATTTGTTGCTAAACATCTGGTGAAAGTGCTGGTGATGAAAATTTTATCAAAAGCCACAGCTAGTTCCAAAGATTTAAGGACCTTTCATTTTGCTCCCAAGTAAGTAGCAAAACATGAGCTGAGGATAGTACAGGAACTAAACTCCTTGTAGTTATGAGTTTCAGCCGAGTGTCATTGTATAAGAAAACAAGCTAAAGATGTTCAATAGTTTGAAAATCAGCAAGGAAGAGAAAAGTAGGTTTGATTCTAAATCTTTAAAATATCCTCTCTTACTATCATTTGGTGGAAATACATGAAGGGCCAGAAAGTTTAAACTTCCCTTGGTGACTTTGAACATAAAAACAGAGATGCACAAAGAACCATGTGAACTATTTGTGAGTGGGGGAAGCTCTCTGTACTACTAAGCTTGCTTGCTTTTTTCCTAATGTGAGAAGTCCATTTTTTTCATATCATAAAAAAGTTACTTTATTTTTAGTATCTTGAATATATTATAAAGACTAATAAAAGCTACATGAGATACTTCTTTATTTAAAATATTCTTAGACAATCAAAATATCTCTCAAATAGCTTTTTAAATGTGGACTAAATTGTCTGCTCTTCAATTTGGTGTAAGGAATTGAAATTTATAAACATATGTATCACATGTGTAAGAGTAATAAAAATGTATAACAACCACATCCAGTTTCAGAAACTGTCCTTTTCTTCTCTCTCTTCCTCCCTCACTTTTTTCCTCCTTTCCTCCCTCCCTTCCTTCCTTCCTTCCCTCACTTTCTTCCTTCTCTTTTCCCAGATATTAGGGTTTGTATTTTTAGGTTACCCTTTTTAATTAAAGAGGAAATGTTTTTTAAAATTGATACTTCTTCAAAGCTTTTGAACATGACAATGAACAAAAGACAGAAAAGAGAAATTACAGGAATTACAAATAGAATAAAGAATGCAGCATTTTGAAGGTAAATAACATCAATTAAAATTATCTTTAAAGTCAAGCTATATAGTTTAAACAAAGCAAGGAGAAAATAATACATTTAAATGCTACTTTGCATTAATCCTATAACAAATGTTATTGGACCATACAATAAGGTTGTTTTGACATTCCAGTGTCTTTTATAACAAGAGGGTCAAAAAGCAATAGAAAAGAGCTAAGCTTTAGGAGAATATTAACAAGTAGGGAACCACTACGAATCTAAATTCAGAAAACATAAAAACATTTTGAAGATGTTTTAGATATCTTAAAACATGTAAGGAGGAGGATATTAGAAAAACAAGCAGCTATGTTATACACATGAAATTAATACCATATGGTATTCTTCATTCACATACAGTATCTTTCAGCACTTTGCTCCTGACTGCAAGTCTCTAATCATTCCCACCTACTCAGTTCTTTATTCTCAACTTGTACTGAGTTAGGATAGAGTCAAACTCCTCAATGGGTCTAAAATAAGAAGCTTTTGTACCTTCTAACCCTTAGCAAGCTAAGGGTTAGAACCACTTTTGTTCCTTTATATCAATCAGAAAAATTGTGTAAGGAGAGGCTGTTATAAAACAGATAAAAAAGGTTATCAATAACAGGCAAAAAAACACTGTAAGGAGGAAACATCATAACATCATAGAAAGATCTTACTTTCTACTAAAACTTTAAGTAATGTTACAATATGAAATATGATTGAGTTTAGAGTATGGAGTAAGTGGATTGCTGTTTCAATTATAGCTGACACAACTTTGGGGATTTTAAAGATTTAAAAAATAAAATAAAAAAGCTAATAGTATGCCATCTCCTAATATGAAATTTGTTTTATGTTTTAAAAATGTATTTACATATTTAATTGTCCAGATAGAACAACAACATAAGAACCTTATGAGTCTGACTGGTTACAATTTTTCTAGGTGGTGAGTTAAACCCATTTTATTTTTCTTTACTTACTGAAATATACCCAAAGCTAAGAAGATCAACATTTATAAAATAGGCGTACCACATTTTGTTTGTTTCTTACATCCCTGATAGTTTTTCTTAAGCTTCACACTTACTCTTACAGAGCTTATCAATATCACTATCATAATGTTCTAGACTACAATCCAAGGGAATGTTCTGTTGCTTTGAACATCTTAGAAAATAAAAACATTAGAATACATTCCCATTCATGGAATCTGTAAAAGAAGTTGTGATTTCAACTCTAAATAAGAATCTTATGTTGTTTTATGCTTAATTCCCAAAATACTCTCCACATAATAATTTATGTTTACTGTAAAACATTAGATTTCAAATGACTAAAATTATTCTGTGCATATAGTTGATTAATCTATAACATACACAAGTAGGGGGAGATGAAAATACTTAAACATAGAAATCAAGATATTATGTGACTCGGTTTAATTAATATGAAACTAAATATTATTATTATAAAGGATATTTATTAATCCCCTGTGTGCAGTAATGTGCTAGTCTTTGTTCAAAGTAAGCTTAGTATAATCTCTACATTAAGATGTATATTTTATTACTATAAGTGACATTATCAACTGTTGCTATCAAAACTACCTCATAATATATCACTCTAAATTATTGTGGCAGCTTAAAAGTGGAAAATTGAGAAGGCTTCACATTTATCCTGCAATGAGACTGAAACTCAAAACATTTTTGAAAACTCTTTTTGGATATTTCCCCAAGAGACACTTTATGAGCACCATGAGAAAATTTCCTTTAATGCTTCAAATCCATCACTCCTTTTTTAAAACCCTAAATGGGCTTTCTTACTTGGTAATTCATTTTAGCCACCAGGTTTGACTGGATAATTCTTAACCACGATGGAAAGTAAATTCCACCTCCAGAAACTAATCAAAATGTGTTGCTCTTACATTTATGTAAGGGCCGAATCATAGGTTCTGAAGGTATGTTTGGTATCTTCCAGAAACAGTGGGCACATTATTTTATAATCAGGTCTCACAATGTAGTACTTCAAATGTGAGGAAAGGAAAGAGGTACTCAGAGGCCTATGGAGAGTAGGTATGGCACTATGGATAGAAGACACAGGCATTTTATTTGAGAGGTTTTACTCTTAAGAAGTTGACTTCATCACACAGGATTTTCTTCATTAAAATAAATGGCACACACTATATTGACTCAGTATATCTCAGTACAGAGCAGTATGACACCGTGGTTAAAAACTTGAACTCTGAAGTCAGACAGTGAAGGTTGAAATCTGGCTGCAAAACTTATGTCCTGAGTGACAGACAGTAAGCGTATTTCAGACAATGGAGAAAATTGTTCAAAGTATTAAATTAGATAATCTAAACAAAGATGTTTTGCATGGTGTCTAGAACACAGTTTGCACTAAGTAATTCAGTCCTCCCATTTTCTGTCTGCTTCTTAGCTTGTCTGTGTGTGTGTGTGTGTGTGTGTGTGTGTGTATGTGTGCGTATGTGTGCGTGTGTGTGTGTAGCATTGTCAGTATATTAAACTTACATGTACTGACAATAGTAAATGGCCTGCAAGGGTAGTTTATGTTCATATTAACTATATCTCTTTATTACAGTAAAATAAATGACTTGGTGTGAATACTACCTTTCTGATAGAAAAAAAAATAATCCAGTGGAGAAAGACAATACATTATGGGGCTTGAGACTTTAATAGTTCCTTGTCAATTAGAAGATTTACTGAGTAGCTAGAGAATTTAAAAATTAAGTAATCACAATTACATATGACATAAATCTACTGTGGTTCAAATTCTAGTAAGAATAACATTATTCTTTAGATTCCTTTTTTGTTTAGCTTGGGGGCAAGAATGATGTGAAAACAAAAATAAAATAATATTCCTATATCTAAAATATTGATATAATTGACACAAAAACATACAGGTACAATGCAATGCAACTTCAGATTATAGATAGGCAAAACTATGAGTGGTCATTACTTAAGGCTATCAAAACTGTTTCTGAAGGCTGGATATTACAAAATTCAGTTAAATTTTCTATTTGATAAACAATTTTAGACAAACTTCTACCCAATATGTTTTTCTTTAAAACGATGCTTATGCCATTTTAATAGTAATTATCTATAACAAAAAACTAGATTCTGGAGTTTGATATATTGAAATTCAAATCCTGTCTCCACTACTTCTCGCTGTACCTTAAACAGAAAACATAGCAATATCCTCATTTGTAACTAGCAATCATAGACGTTTATAACAATGTTGTGATTATTAAATGACGTAGTCCATGTGAACACTTCTGTATAATGCCTGCACATATTTCATTTTTAGTAAATATTTTCATTTTTTATTTTATTATGTTATAATGTTTTTCTTTGGTTCATTTTGGTTTTAGTTTTAGAGTTTTAAGTTCTCCTGATGTTTTATTTTTTTATTGATAGTTTTATTATGCTCCTTTATCTAAATTACAGTCATCTTAGAAATTTCTCCTTTTCTCCTTCCTGCATTTTATCAAATCAACAACCACTGCCAACTTATAACATGTAATCCCGCTTCTGATTTTTTTATCTGCATTATCAATAATTATTAATTATTCAATTTTGACAAGTGTAATAATTTTCTTACTAATCTCACAAATGTTTGTTTCCCTGTGGCTTCATCCAGAGTACTCTTGTTGAAAATAGCTTTTATCATTCTATTACAAATTTATTCCAAAATTTTATGGTAATTTTATGTAAAAAAAAAGAAGTTTGCAAAATCTGAATTTTACTTACTTATTTAAACATATTATCATCCTTTATTACCCTCTGTCATAAAAATAACTCTTCTTTGATCATTTTATACAGCAAATCTTTAATATTGTTTATCTGCATGAGATGATTTTTCCAAACATTTCACACCAGTCTTAGAAAATTGACCAATACTACACTTCTTTGTGAAGGTGTCTCTAAATACTAAGTAAAATCTTACTATGTTGAATTCTTATCTTTACAATATATTTAGTGGTTAATCATATATTGTTCATTCTGGTCTATATATTAAGTTGACATTTGTTTAATATATTTTATTCATTATAAGATAATCTGTAGCACACATTATCTTACAAGATATTTTTGTCTTTCTCAGCACCTCTAATATAAAATTTAAAAGCACAACAAATATTTTTAAGAAAATTAAACAAAACAATATTCAATCCTTGGTTCCTGGCCAAGATGGAGTAACAGAAACTGGATTTTTCATCCCATAAGAAAAAAATGTGTGTGTGTGTGTGTGTGTGTGTATCACAAGTCTCTGACTATCAGGCAACAAAAACAATGATCCTAAGGAAAGGAAAATGGATAAGAACTACAGTGCATCATCTTATTGCCTTCAGATTTTTCAAGCTGCAACACAAGGAGGGACTCAAAGCAGAGCGCAGAAAACTTCCTAAATGGAGGAGGTGGTTTGGAACTTTTAGGGAGACCACATTGATTAGAATTCTCATGAGAGAATATCAAAGATGAGAGAGCTGCACAGAGAGAGAGAAAGGACATCTGTAAAGATTTTCCTTTAGTTTTTAGCAGAGTTCTGATTAGCCTATGTGTGAAAAAACCTCCTGAAGCCAGGGAAGAAAATTCAAAAGTATTAAAGATATTGTGTTTTGAGATCACACAAGGCTGATAAAAGTCCTTGTCAGCCAAACTGGAAAATCTCAGATTCATGGAGGATGACATAGAGTACATAGAAGTGTCTTGCCTCAATCATGAGGAATGATCAACCCTAGATTTAACTCTGCTCTAACTCCACATAACACATCTTAAAAGCAAAATTCATAAGGGTCAGACTATTTCCCAATAAGTTAACTGTGTCCCATAAAAAAAAATCAAGAACATTTATAATAATATGAAAATATCCAGCTCCCAAGAAAGTAAAATTCACAATGATTGGCATCCAAAAAAGAAAAAAGTTGCAAGGTATATAGGAAAATAAAGCTCTTAATGAGGAGAAAAATAAATCAATCAAAATCAACCCAGATCTGTCATATTTTAGAAGTAGTAGGCATGGACATTAGAACAGTTATTATAACTGTATTTCATATGTCCAAAAAGTTAAAGACAAAATGGAAGATATAAAATGATACAAATAAAACTTCTAGAGGTAAAAGTGACAATGTCTGATATAAAAAAATACACTAAATTGGATTAGTAGCATATCAAATGTAATAATGGAAAAGATTTATGAGCTTAAATGCATAGCAATAGAAACTACTTAAAATAAAAAAAACACAGAGAAAAATGCTTTAAACAATACATAGAGCATTCATGAATCCTAGGACTACTTCAATTTGCCTAATATATGTGTAATTGGAGTTATCAATTGTGGGGAGGAGAGAATATATGAAAAAATAATTTCAAAATTTCCCCATTTGATGAAAACTACCAAACCACAGATATAAGATCAATGAACCCTATTCATAAGAAACACGAAGGAGACACCACCAAGACACATCATGAACACATTGTCAAAAGTCATCAATAGAGTCAATCTCAAAAACAACCACAGAAAAATGACACCTCACATAAAAAGGAAGAATAAATACAACAGGAAAAGAGTGAAACATCTTTAAAGTACCAAAAAGAATAGTGTTGACTTAGAATTTTACACTTAATCTTAGCCAAAAGGCCGAGAAGTGACTTAGAATTTTATACCTAGCAATATAGCTTTCATAAATGAATGTAAATTAAACATTTTTTTTTCCAGACAACCAAAGTTGAAGGTTTCATCACCAGCAAAGGTAAACTATAAGAAGCGTTGGTGGAAATCCATCAGGCAGAAAAAAAGTGATACTACATAGAAATACGGATTTACATAAAAAATTGAAGACAACAGCATCTATAACTACAATGGTAATTATATAAGATTTGTGTAAATATTTAAATCTCTTGAAATAAAATTGAACATTTAAACTAAAATGATAAAAATGTATTATTACATTTATAGCATCTGTAAAAAAGTTAAATGTTTGAAATCAATTTCTTAAGGTCTGGGGAGGGGAGAAATGGAAGTATACTAATATAATGTTTTCATACTACTCATGAAATAGTATATCCTTTAAAGGTAGACTGTGATATATTAAAATATGTATATAATATACACTTAAAACACTAAAATAGCAAAACAAAGACTAGAATTGGTTAGCTAACATGGAAAATATTGGAACCATAATAAGTAAAATTGATTAATCTAAAGGAAAAATACCCAAAAAAAAACAAAGTGAAAAAGAAACATAGAGAGAAACATAAAACAAATCACAAGATAATGACTTAAACGTTAACCACGGATAATTACGTTAAATAAGAATATCCTAAACAATTCAACAATTTAAAGGCAGAGATTGTTAGACTAAATTTAAAAGCAAGAACAAACTATATGCTGTCTACAAAAAATACACTTTTAATATAGATATCTATTGATGAAAAAGGAAAAGGATAGAAAAAATATAACATGCTAAAACTAGAAAGAAGAAAACTGAGTGACAATATTAAATCAGACAAATAAGATTTTATAATAAAAATATTAACAGGAAAAGAAATTTATCTCAAGGTGATAAATAAGTAAATTAATCAAGAGGATATAACAATCATGTTTATACACATGATGATAGAGCTTGATAAATATAAATTTAAGAGAACTACAAGGAAAAAGGGACAAATACAAATTAGTAGGTGGAGATTTCAATACCCATCACTCAATAATTAAGTATAGAGAATATCAGTAAAAATAGAAAACACTTGGCTAACACTTGGCTAATCGATCAACTTAAACTAATTTACATTATTAGACTACTCCACTCAATAAGAGCAGAATATGAGGGCTGTCAAGAAACAATCTAGCCATAAATGCTTCTGTTTTCATATTACATGGCTAGATATTTTCTGAACAGCATTTATAAATATTCTTTTCAAGTTCACACAGAACATTTATAAAGACAGGTCATGTTTTGGGCCATAAAATAAGTCTGAATAAATATAAAAGATTCAACTAAACAAATTCTGTTTTGAGACTGAAGTGGAATTTTAAGTAAACAACAGAAAGACTTGTAAAAAAAATCCCCCCAAATTGGAAATCAAGTAATACACTGAGATAACCATGGGTTAAGAGAAAATAAAAATGTAAATGAAAACCCATTTTTAACTGAATGAAAATGAAAACACAACATTTGGATAATGCCAATGTAGCAGTACTTAGAAATAATTTATGCACTAAACATCCATATAATAAGGAAGAAAAGTCTCAAATCAATGCCCTCAACTTGCAGCATGAAAACTGAAAAGAAGAACAGATAACATTAAAAATATTCTGAGGAAAAGAAATATGTAAGATAAAAAATCAAGAAAGTAGAAAACAAAAAGAATGGAGAACACCAACAGAATCAAAACATACATCTTTGAGAAGGTCAATGAAATTCAAAAATCCAACTATGAGAATAAGAGAAAAAGTAGAAGTCACAAATTACCTATACCTCAGAATAAAAGAAGCAACATTACTATAGATTATATATCAGAAAGATAATAAGCAGATTTGAAAATTTTTATTCTAATAAATTCGACAACTTCAATGAAATGGAAAAATTCTATGAAAGATTGAAGTGATCAAGTTTACTCAAAAGGTAAGAAATTACCTGAATGTTAAATAATTAAGTAAATTATATTAAATAAATTAAATTTGAAAAAGAAGTAAAATGTTGGCAAACTAAAAATTTCAAGACTTAAGTCAATGTGGTATTGGTGTTAAAATAGACAAGTAGTTTAAAAGAACAGCAGTCTAACAATATATTCACACATGTATTCACAAACGATTCCCTACAAAGGTGCTAAAGGAATTTAGTGGAGAAAGTATAGTCATTTTAACAAATGGTTTTGACTTACAAAAGATGAAATCTGATCTATACTTTGTATCACATATAAAAATCAACTTAAATGAAGCATAGACTTGTTGCAAAATTTAAAACTATAATATGACTAGGAAACATAGAAAAAATCATTGAGACCTTGTATTGGGAATGGAGATGGCAATCTATGGTCCACAGGCTATATTTGAACATCAACCTATGTTTCTATGATGTGTGAGCTAAGGATTATGTTTACATATTTAAATGATTGAAAAAAATTTTTAAAAGACTACTATAACAAATAAAAATACAGGAAATTCAAATTTTAGTAAATAATTCTGGTAACATCCACAGTCATTCATTTACATCCATTTTGAAATTTCAACTACAGAAATGATTAGTTGAAGCAGAGGTTACAGGTATCACAAAGCCTAAATCATTTACTATCTGGCCCTTTAAAAAAAAAAATTGCCAACCCCTACAATATACAAGATTTCTTAGCTATGACAGCAAAAACACAATCAATAAAGAAATACATTGATCAATTGAACTTCATCAAAATTTAAATCTCTCCTCTTCAAAACACACTATAAAGAGAATAAAAGGCAAACCATGAACTGAGAAAAAATAATTTCAAATCAAATATCTGAAGAAAGACTTGTGTTGAGTATGCATAGTGTTGAGTATATATAAAGAACTCTCAAATATTCATGGTTTAAGAACATTTTACAGCATCCTAAAAAAGACAAAATATTTAAACATATATCTTATGAAAGAAGATATATAGATGGAAAATAAGTCCATAAAAATATGCTCAATATAATTATCACTATAGAAATGCAAATCAAAACTACAATAAGATGCCAAATATGCACCTATTAGAATAGGAAAGCTTAAATTTTAAAAATAACCATATTAAGAGTTGGTGATGAGATAAACAAACTGTAATTCTTACATGCTGCTGACAGTAATATAAAATGTTTCAAACACTGGAAGATATTTTGGCACTTTCTTAAAAGGTTAAATATAATGTGATTCAGTCAGCCCACTCTATGGTAGTTATCCAAAAGAAGTGATATATGTCATTATAAAAGACTTGTGCACAAATATGTACTCAATTCAAAAATTGTTTTTTAAATATATTTTTATTTTTCAATTATAGCTGACATACAATATCACATTAGTTTCAAGTGTATAACAGTGATTACACATTTGCAAAACTTACAAAGTTATCACTTCAATAAATCTAGAACCCCTCTAACATCATACATAGTTATTACAATATTATTGACTATATTTTCTATCTATACTTTACACCCCCGTGACTATTTTATAACTATCAATTTGTTCTTACTAATCCCTTCCCCTTTTTCACCAGTGTCTCTTACCCCTCCTCCATCTGGCAGCCATCAAAATGTTCTCTTATCTATGAGTTTCTTTCTGTTTTGTTTGTTTGTTTTGTTCTTTAGATTCCACATATAAGTGAAATCATAAGGCATTTGTCTTTCTATGTCTGATTACTCCACTCAGCACAATACCCTCTGGGGATATTCATTGATGCAGATAGCAAGATTTCATTCTGTTTTACGATTGAGTAACATTCCATTACATATACGTGTCACACCTTTGTTCATTCATCCCACTGATGGACACCCAGGCTGCCCTCATATCTTGGCTCTTGCAAACAATGCTGCAATGAACATATGAATGCACATGTGCCTTCAAAGTAATGTTTTGGGATTCTTTGGATAAACACCCAGAAGTAGGATTACTGGGTCCTCCTAGGTCTCTTGTTACAGACTTTGTGTCTATTTTGTCCTGTATAACATTTGCTACTCTAGCTTTTTATTTTCATTAAATACCTTTTTCCATGCATTTACTTTCAGTCTGTGTGTGTGTGTCTTTTGATCTGAGGTGAATCTCTTATATTCAACATAGGTAAGCGTTTTGTTTTCTTATCCATTCATCCACCTTATCTTTTAATTGAAGCATTTAATCCATTTACACTTAAAGTAATTTTTCATAGCTATGTAGTCATTACCATTTTACTATTCATATTTTTTTATCTTTTTTTTTCTCCTTCTTAAGTCCCTCAATATTTTTTTGTAATACTCGTTTATAGCTTTTTCTTGTCTGGCAAGCTCTTTATCTGATCTTCAATTCTAAATGATAGCTCTGCTGGGTAGAGTAATCTTAGCTGTAGGTCCTTGCTTTTCATTGTTCTGATTATTTTCTGTCAATACCCTCTGGACTACAAACTTTTTGTTGAGAAATTAGGTGATAGTTCATGGAAACCATCTTGTAGAAAACTCTTTGAGTTCTTCTTATTTGGACCTTTCTGCACTTCCTGGGAAGTTTATGTCTATTTCCTTTGCTAAATTAGGCAAGTTTTCTGTCATTTCTTGAAATAGGTTTTCAATTCCTTGCTCTCTCCTCCTTCGGGTACCCCAATGATGTGAATGTTAGTATGCTTGATGTTGTCCGAGAGGCCCTTTAAACTGTCCTAATTCTTTTGTAATCTTTATTCTTACTGTTGTTTTAATTGGGTGTTTTCTGCTACCTTAACTTTTAAATCTCTGTTTTGATCTGCTGTCTTCTCTTATCTACTATTGATTCCCTCTAATGTATTCTTTATTTCAATTATTACATTCTTCATTTATGACTTTTTTTATTTCTATCTTAATTTTTATGTTTTTTATCTCTTAACAGAGAGATAAATCGGTTTTCACCGATTTCATCTATTCTTCCCTTAACATCATTGGGCATTCTTAAATCCAGTGTTTTGATCTCTGTTTTTGGTATATTGCTTGTCTGCATTTTGTTTGGTTCTTTTTCTGGACCTTGGTTCGGTTCTTCTATTTAGAACATGTTTCTCTGTCTATCCATTTTGTCTGCCTCTCTGTGCTTGTTTCTATGTCTTAAGTAGAGCTTCTACGTCTACTGGCTTTAGTAGAATAGGCTTACATAGTAGTGTCCTGTGGTGCAGAGTGGTACAGTCTCCCTGGTTAGGTTCCTTGGTGGGTTGTCTATGACCTTTGGTTGTAATTAAGCCTTGCTTGCTGTTTGCATGTCAGTGGGAGGGATTTACCCTTGGGCTGATTTGTGAAGACTGGTCCTGACCACAGTGCAGGAACTGTTGTACAGCAGCTGACCTTATGGAACAGAAGTTGTTTAAGTAGAGTTCTTGTGCCTGTTGAGTCTGTTTTTTGTGTGTGTCACCTGCATAAGCAGGTGGGTCATGCTATGGCTTGGTCTGAAGCTGACCACTAGGCATGCCAGTCACAGGACCTCTTGGGAGGGGACCCTTCTGTAGCCTGTGCCCTGCTCAGGGATACCTGGCAGGCACCATAAAGCAACCATAGATGGCAGCCACCTGCACTGGGCTTGAAGGTGCCTGAAAGAGGTCAAACCAGGAACAGGACAGCTGCCAGTAGTGTCAGACTTGGGGTTACTTGGCACAAGGTAGGGGGCATGCTGAGGACAGATGCTGCTTGGTTTGTATATGTGAACTTGTGAAAGACCTTAAGAAAGTTTACATCATGAGCCAGGACAGACGGTTTGTAGGAAAAGCCACTGGAAGTGGATTGGGTCAGCTGGTAAGTTGGGTGTGTTGGAGCTCAGGGAATTATGAGGGCAGGGTGAACTGGTATAAGCTAAGTTGATTGAGGCTTGGATACGATGGCCACTCGTCTGCATGTTAGGATGGGGGAGGGCTCAACAAAGCAATAATGAATTCTGCCAGCACTTTTGCCTGGGAGAAAGCTGCCCCTCTAGCCCTCACCTTGAAGTCAGACAATGCAGTGCCTCTGTGTATGTCCCTGATGCCTATGAACTGCTTCCCCAGTGCTAGAGCTCAGAGAAAATGAGTCCAGCAGCAAGTAAGTCTTTGTGTGGGCCTTTTAAGCGAAGCACCTGGAACTGTGGCTGCCTTCCATTTCATTCAGCCAGAAGTTGTGGGGTCTTCTCTTTTTAGCACTGGTGCTCTAGGCTCAAGATTCTGTTGTGGAACTTGCTCCTTTGGGGGGCTTCCACTGTCAATATATTCTTCCCAATTTTTAAGCACCACATGAAGCTATGGGGCCAGCCCATCCCATGTCTCTGCCCCTTCTACTAGTCTCCATGTGGCTTCTTCTGTATATCCTTAGTAATAGGGCTTCTTGTCATATAGACTTCAGGTGATTTTAGATAAACTTCTCAATGGTGCTTGTTCTATAGTTCAGTTGTAATTTTGATGTGGTCATGAGAATAGGTAAGCATAGTGTTTACCTACTCTGCCATCTTGGCTGCAAATCTCAATTCAAAATCTTTTGAGATTTGGAGTAAATTTCTACACACATTGTGTGTGTGTGTGTGTGTGTGTGTGTGTGTGTGTATAAGAGGGAGAGAACAAGATTAAAAAAAATTAAGTTAAATATTGGAGACTTTGTGTGAATTGTGGAGTCCTCAATTTACAAGCTATGCTTTCTGTAGATTACATATGTGGTAGACTCTCTGTTAACCAGAACTCAAGCAACCGGCAAAACCCACAAGCAACCAGCAAAAATTTTGTTCGTTGCTTCAGTGTTTTGCCAGTTGTTTGAGAGCTTTTCCAGTTAACAGAGAGTCCACTTACATTTATCTGGCATCTACCAATCCACATGTGCCAGTTAACTGAGAGTTTACTGTAGTTAATAATTTTTATCTTGTATATATTAACAATTTTGAAAATGCAATATTGTATCAATAAATATCCTCCGCAACAAGGTATATTAAGCAATGTAGTAAGATGTGTTTTCTAAAATTCATGTAAAAACTTGATTAATTCTAATAAGTTTCTTCCTTACCCTCCTCTACTTTCTCAATAAGGGAATTCTTTATTCATTATTAAAGGGTTTCCTGGAAAGAATTATAGTATCTTTCTGCCAACTTCCAGAATGTCCAAATTTTATTGGGCACCAGAACATGAGAATTTGTCAACCTAATATTAATTTCATTGCCAGATAGTTTACATTTATCTCTGTTCCCCAGACATTGGTGCTCCACACATCCAGGTTAATCCTGCTTTAAAAAGTGGACTAAGGATTACCCATTATAAGAAGTTCATTGAGGAAGCAGATAATTTCATTTCTCCTGCACAGCTGGCACACATCCCATAGACCAGGCCAAAATTTTAGTCTCATAGTATATAAAGTACTGATCTTTTAAGTGACAGAGTCATAAAAATGAGGCAAATGATCCTTACACATAGTTTCACGCAACATCACACTTTAAGGTCCTTAGTTAGCAATTTAGTAACAATTCTTTAGACTTAAATACCTACAATTGACCATAAGTTATCTTATGTCTTTTCAGACATTTTGATTTTATTACTCAAGAGTCCTGAAAATAACTTCCATATTGTTTCATCTTTTCATTATTATAAAAGACTGGTCCGAATCAAGCTTTAATGTATAAATAAGATGCAAATGGTATCATCTATTTATCTATCATTTATCTATCATCACTTTTTCACAAGACATAATTTTTAGAGAACATTACTAAATAAAAACTGCAATTTTTCTTTTTTTTTTCAGAACTTCTTTTCAGAGTGGACTTCTTTTCCTCCATAGTACAAAGAAAAATATAGGTAGTTGAATTGTGTACCCTCTGTAAATATTTCTTAGATATATAAACTTATCTATAAAATCCTGAAATCAAAGTGCATGAGAAATGGGAAGTGGTCTAGACCAACCCTCACGTTATATAAATGATGGTATACATGAAAGCGGTTCAATGACTTACCCATGGCCATAGACTAAGCAAATGTTTTTGCTAAACTTGGATCCCTGTCTTCACTCTTTAATTAATGAGAAAATTCTAGTGGTAAGTGATTCAAGAGCTGTATAGAAAAACTGGCACAAAGGCAGTCTCCCAAGTGATTAGAGTCTGTCAGGGAAGAAACCCAGCCATACATTATTCAACTCAATCAATTCTTGATATCTATAGGTTTTTCTTCAAATAAATCTGTCATTAAAAATGCATTACAAAAAATATACTCATAACATTACATCTAACAATATTGGATTGCAGGTTTAATTTAATTTATTTCAATTACAAAATACCCCCATTAATTAAAATAGAAGGGAAAGCTGTCAGTAACCTTTTTATCAAGGAATCACTACAATATAGTTCTTATTTTATCTACACCTTTCACAGGAACAGTGAAGACAAATTCCTCACGTAGTGGTAAAGCTTTGCAAATCAGGGTTTAAAATTGGCAGGTGGATATGATTTTTATTTACAGATATGTCTTCAACCTCCTTTACAATAAGGTAGTTTTACTGTTAACCAAACATGTGGTGTACTTTGATTTTAACTCTACCAAAAGAGAAAAAGGAATTAGTAAGAGTTTTAATTAACACTTGCCACGGTTACTATTTTACAATTTACTATTAAATTATTTTCAAGAGTATTTCTGAGAAGTTGTATTTTTTTTTTCTAAAACACGAATGCTGCATATGGAAAATGATATTTTCCTTTACATACTACTCTGATGAGATCACACTTTCAACACTGTAGTTGATCTATCAGAGAAAAGAGGTCAGAAATTCTCAGAATACTATTGGAAATAATGATTAAATTAATTAATATAACATTTATTGCCTTGATAAATTTAAAAAGGAAGATAAAAATTTTTATTATAGACATTTGTATAATAAAACCTTTTAGAAAAATGCCTAGTTAGAATGATAACAAAAGATAATATAATCTACAAAAATGAACATTTAAGACAGCAATAGAAGAATTGTCCGACAAGGAGCTGATGGCGGTCTCACAGTTTGTATTATTTGACGTTATATTTGATAAAACAGAAGAAAGATTTCAGAGGATGAATCCTAACCTAAAGGCCAAACAGCACGATATGTTATATCAGGTGCCTCTCCAGCTGAGCTTTCTTTGATGCTTATAACCCAGAAGCTAAACTTTACCCACAATGGCTTCAGTCACCAGAAAGGCCGCTCACTAAAATGCAGTGTAAAGGGATCCACTTCTATTAATCAAACTTGAGTGGAAAAAAGGGAAGAATGGCTGAGTGGCAAGGGTTAGAAGTCATGTTTTTGTCCTCTTTACATCTCTTGTTCCTCTGTGTATGTCTCTGTAAGTCTCCACTTTCTTTGTCATCCCCTTGCATGAATGCACAGACAGACAAGTACTCACATATTTAACCTTATGTCACTACAAAGAATTCAGGAAAAAAGATTTCCAACATGAGGCTCTAAAAATTAAAAATACTAACTATATATGCATTATCTCAGATAGAGAAATTTTAAACAGATTAAATATTGGCTCAAGGCTCTCAAATAAACTTGCTTGGCAGCCCCTCTCTGCTCCAGCATCCTATATAAAGGATGGATTGATTTAATATAACACATATCATTTCTATCTTTTTTCATAAAACATCCTCAGAAGGAAATTCTGAAACTGTTAATTTTTAGTATCAACTTTAAAATAAAAACCAGCTAAGCATGGGCCCTGAAATTAGTATCTCAGGCTATCAGTGGAAATAAAGAGTAAAAGACAAAATCAAGCGCTAGCTTCTCTCTACCATCTTACATTTTCTACACTAAGAGAATTCAGATACAGAAGAGTTAGGCTCTGGATACCTTAGTGATGCCTGATGATAGGTGGATTCCACACAGTAACTCTAGGACCAAGAGCATGTCAACTCACTCCTCTCAGTTCTTCAGCTTGTTGAGCAGGGACAATAATAGTAGCTTCCTCCTGAGGTCGTACTAATGACTGTATAGATTAATATACAGACTTGGAAATTTGTCACATAGTTGTGACATTTATATTAGCTGTTATTATAGAAATTATAATACAATTAACATGCCCATAAGTGATATTATGCTATCAATAAAGGTTGAAAGTATCTTCAGTATTCTTTATTAAGTCCAAAGAATATTTAAAGGTGTTTAGAAGCGTTGTCTTCAATCTTACGTTAAATAAACACGCTTTACCTTTTGATGTTTAAGCTTTAATTAGGCTGTCAACCTTCTAAACCACATTGCTGTGTTTTCTTGTAATAATGAAGAAAGGGAATGTCATTTATACAACCATTATGATCGTTTTGAGGATAATATGCCTACTAATGTTCAAGACTTACATAAACAGAATTTATTATCATACTAAATAGAGGGACCTTGGGTTGGGTTTGTCATCTGAGAACATTGCTAGGTTTTAGTCACCATTTGCCACTGGCATAGCAGGGCTGATTCAAGTCTGTATGTTCATTGGCTCTAAAACGACCCACAATAATGGAACGTTGACATCTGTAACTCTTTCCATCATGTAATAGTTGCTGTTCTTGCCCCCACACAGGCACGTTAAAATAGACATGCAGTACTCTCTGTATTCATTCAAGGATTCCCGATAAAGTCTATAAAAGTGGCTATAAATGTCAACATTATACAGCATCATAGTCCTACATTTGTGTCAGGAAGGAATATTACCAGTTTAAAGCTGTAATCATTCATGTCCTACAAAGTAATGGTATGACACATCCCTGTAGAAAGATCTGCTCCTGGAGAGTATTATATTAAAAAACAAATGCATATACACCCTAGTCTGAATACACAACACTGACTATGCATGTGAAAAAATTGTTTTATAGCATGGTAACTATTATATATAAACATTACACAAAAATCTTACTTGTGTTCTTTTGTAGTTGTTGGTAAGTCATCTTGTTAAGTAATAGCATACATATTTTAGGTTATTTTTTATTTTTAAAAAATTCCAGTATGTTTTCTTGTCATGTAGGCACACCTTTATGAAGCTGAAATAATAATCTAACTTAACATTATAATATTTTTTCTCTATCTATAAATAGTGTTAACCTCAGTGATCTTAATAAAAATGTTCTACTTCTAAAAAAATGATAATGCCAAATTAAATATGGACAACAGCTGTCCAGAAAAATTCCAACCATAACTACCTCTATTTTTCATAGTACATGGCTGGATACTTTCCTGACAGCCCCTGTAGGTTTGTTCATTTTTCTTTTATTTCTTTCTTTTGTCCTTATGTTTTTTGGGGGGTGGGGGAGGTGAAGGGGACATTTGATAAACTTGTTTGCCTGTACAATATATATTCCCAGAATATTATAGTTACTCCAGATGGTTATGGTTTCCTCTCCTATTTAGCTGACCTCACACACTACCTTAACTGTGGATATCCCACGAGCATGTTCAAACTTCATAAATGTCACACATAAATGACCTCGCCATTACTCACTATGCTTCACATACCCTTTGCCAAGGTATTCGGCATTGTTTTGCCTCAGTTTTCTCATCTCTAAAATGAGGATAATAATAGTTCTCACCCTTCAGGGTTGTTCTGCGTCCTAGTGCATGTGAAGGCAGGGAACTAACTGTACTAGACAATAAAGTTAACTATTGTTTTTTTTTTGTCCTTAATTGTTCTGCAGCTCTAAATGTTTTTCTTTTAAAAACCAAACATGAAAAGCGAAGTCACATTAGGTGGTGAACTTATTATACATCAAGTTGACAATGCACTGTAGAATTGTATGCCTGAAACCTATGTAATCCTTGCTAATAGATGTCACCCCAATAAGTCTAACAATAAAAATGAATAAAAAAAATTAATTCCTTTCACAAGTGTTTTTAGAGTGCCCTCCATGATCAGGTTCTGTGAGTAAGGTGCAGGTAGATCATATTCCTGTTCTAATAAAGCTTGCATTCTGGTGGGTGCAAAACAGTGACATCAAGTAAATAATGAATAAAATAGTTTCGGGTAGAGATAAAAGCTGCTAAGAACATAGAAAATACATGAAACAGAGATTAAGAGGTTTACAAGAATGGAGTGGAGAAAACTGCTTTTCCCTAATCCTGTGAATACTCTTAATGTTGAAGTGAGTTGGGGCTCAGTTCTTGCACATCATCTCTGCTTCATTTATATGCCTCGCCTGGATTACCTCATCCAGACCTGGGCCTTAAATATGACTCCTAAACACACCATATAATTTGGTTATCATCCTTAAACCTGCTGTACTGGCAGTCTTACTTATTACAGTAAATGGAATTTTCCCATTGTTAAGGCCAAAACCTCTGGAGTCATCCTTCTTTTTTTTCCTTCTGTATCTTAACATTCAAATCAGCAGCTAATTCTGTCAACTGTACCTTTAAAATACTGAGAGTGCCACAATGACATATACACACTTTAAGAGACGTTATCTATGTATTACTTTTTAAAGTTGAATTGAATTATGGTAGCGATGCGTAGTATGACATGCACTCAAAAGATGGTGTTAATCAAATGAATGCTAGTGTCACCATGTGACAGGCAGGACAGTCAAAGAAAATGGCAGAAGCAAGTCTGTCCTTTGAGGAGCACAAAACGTTTTGCCAGGACAATGGATAGGACAAAGAGGTGCAGTAGAGTTCCCCCCACGTTCTCCTGACGTAACACCCTTTCACTTCTACCTAAGTGGGACCTTAAAGGATGTGGTGTACTATAGAAAACTGGCTACAAGGCAGTCTTTGGGCAAGAAATTGAAAAGGCAAGCTGAGTGACACAAGTGGACAAGTTGGTCAACGTTGCTCAAGTGGTTGTTCGCTGTAATCAGAAGTGTCTGGACACTAATGGTCACCATGTTAAACACTTCTTATAATTGCTTAAGTCAAATGTGACTTGCATTTATTTTTTGTTATTGGTATATATTGAGTATTATAATTTTAATACAGTATTTTTCCTTTCTTAAAATGTGTATACATTTGTTGGCACCCTCTGTATATTCAATATCTTACTGGTTCTCACCACTTTCACTGCTGCCACCTTTTCCCAAGACTCCATGATCTTTTAATTGAATTACTGGAAACCTTTCTAATTGGTATCTCTGCTTTCACCTTTGCCCACATACAGCTAAATCAACACAGCAGCCCGAGTGAGAATAAATTGGATGACGTGCCTCCTCTGTTCAAAGACTGCAATGGCTCTGATTTCACTTTAGAATAAAAGCAGAAGTCTCACCATAAGGCTGTATTTGATCTGTCCCATCCCTTACCTTACTTTCCTTGTATTCCACTCTTCCTACTTAACTCTGCACCTGATAAACCAGTCCTTTAATTGTACTTTTGTTCAGCTACAATTGACATACAATATTGTTTTGTATTAGTTTCAGGCGTACAGCATGGTGGTTAGACATTTATATAATTTATGCCATGATGCCCCCCAATAGTCTAGTATCTACCTGGCACCACACATAATTATTGCAATATTATTAATTTTATTCTCTATGCTGTACTTTATATTCCTGTGGTTATTTTGTAACTACCAATTTTTATTTCTTAATCCCTCCACCTTTTTCACCCTTTTAAAACTCATATACCAGTTCAGGGCCTCTGCTCTTCTGCAAATGTCTGGCATGCTTCCCCTCGGACAGTGTGGCTTACTTCCTCAGTCCTTTCAGGACTTCATGCAAATGTCACCTTCATAGTGAGGCCTTTCTTAATAACCCCTTTAAAATTGTATCCCCAATCCCTAGATGTCCTTGTTCTCCATTTATGCTATATTTTGCTCCATATAATTGATCTTCTAACAGATTTTTTCATTCTGTTTCATTATTTCTTCTCCCCATATAAACATTATAAAGGCCAAGATTTTTGTCTGTCATTCAATGCTGTATTCCAATTGCAGAAGCAATTGGCTAGCCTGTGTTTTTTTCTTCGACATTTATTAAACGAATGAATTAATTAAAGAAAAGATAAATAAATGTAGTCCAGGAATTCTTCTCTGAGGAGTAACAATTGTTCTGAGCCCTAAATTTCGAGAGAGACAACTATTAGGCAATCTGGAGGTAGAGAGCATTTTAAGAAGAAATGACCTAGTAATAGTCAGCCTTTGAACAAAGGGAAGACATATTGATTAACTGTTATTTTCACATTTCCTAAATTTTTTTAAAAAAACCTATAAAAATATAGCAAGTTGCATTTATAGAGCTTATTGAAATATGTAGTTTATTAAAGATAATGAGTATGGATTAAACAAAATTAAAATAGATATTTTATGATCCAGAATATATACATTTTATATTAATTATATATTTGTGTGAAATACTATACATATATTAATTAAATTGTTAATAAAAGAAGTGATAAGTAGCATTTATAAAATTGTAATACAAATATTAAATTAATGAAATTAATATCTAATTAAATTTTAATTAGATTTATTAATAAAATGCTAGAGTTTTATACTGTGTCAGTATAAATGTAGACATTTATGTCTACAATAAATATTCCATATTTATGTTAGCATACCATTAATACACATGACTAAATGTTAGCTATTATAAATCTTACATGAAAATATGAATAAAAACGTCTATGGAAGTTCCTAGAATTTTGTTTTTTAATGTAAATCTTATAAATGAGGAGCTTCAATTTTATCTTGAAGAAGAAAATCAAGAAGAGAAAAGCAAATATATTCCATTTGTTTCATTATAATTATTTTCTTTTTTCAATTCTAGTGCATATTTATGTAGAAGAAAGAGAACTTTCAAGTTTGTAGGAGCAGCTAAGTGTGAAGCATATCTGTAAAGAATATTAATTCTCATTTTGTGTTTCACTGTGATTTACAATGAGATTTGTATTAAAAGAATCAGAATATAGAGAAAAATGGGATAAAATATACCCTACTGTTGAACTATTTTGTCACCCAATTATCATGCTTCTGCTCTCATTTCTGCTCTTATTTCTGCATTATTTTAATGCATATGTTAAATGTCTTTATCAATCAAACACCAGTGAGGCTAATGACACAGTGTACAATCTTAAAGTAAGTCACTGGTGGAGTTAAGAGTAGAAATTACATGTTCTTCTCACAACCCATACGTTATGCCAGATCCTGATTTCTACTTATATTTCAGAATGAATTTAAACTGATTCCAAATTATATTTCAGAAAACAGCCTTTCTTATTTTTAGTGTGTTTGGAAATGCGTACTTAGGTTAAAAAAAAGGCCCCAATATTTCCAAATTGGCTGTTTATTCTTTTTTTTTTTAAGGTACAGAATAACTTTTTTATTTTTTATTTTTATTTTATTATTTTTTATTGGGGTGACATCTGTTAGCAAGGATTACATAGGTTTCATTTATTCTTTTATCTAAAGAACAGCACAGGGGTTTTCCGCAAAGGAAAAATGTAATTAAATTTCTCTTCCCTCAATGTTACAACTAATAGTATACTGGGGAAGATCACTGGAAGCATATTATGGAGCACTTCGTTGTTTTCTCGTATTTGGGTAGTCTTCATCTGTCACCAGCCCCCACAGGGTACATGTCAGTAACAAGGCAATTATGATGCTTTTCCTCTGCTTCAGAAGTTGCCCACATTGAGTTTCATGAAGATCAAACAAGGATTCGAACCTTCAGAAAACCTGATACTAGTAATCAGTTTAGATTTTTTTCTTTGCTGTTGATTTTACTTTATCTACAACAAATTCTTTCTATTGCCCCTAATGACTAGTTAAAATTTGTTTATGCCTGTTATCTGAAAGCAAATTCCTTACATCTGCATTTTAAACAGTTATTTATATTGATTGGATCTACAATAATTCTTTTTCCTGGCTACTCCTGCATCAGATAAAGTACAGAATCTATCAACTGTTAAGCGGATATTTATACAAAGATTAATACAACTTAAATTTCAAAAAATAAACTCCAAACTTGTCAAATGTCCTATTATTCCCACATCAGTTAACATGATAAAAAGAATCGGCATGACTCACAGTGATTTATATCATTATACTGAAAATATCATAATGCATTTCAGTTTTGGTATAGAGGATTGTTAGCTGCCCACGGTGGGTATTATAATAGCTCACTTCATCATTTATTTATTTATTTATTTACTTACTTAATTACTTACTTACTATTTTACTCACTTCATATTTTAGATTTATTCACTTGATATGTTTAACTCCAAGTGTTGGCACTTATAATTAATAATAGATCTTTTGAATATACCAACATAGTAAATAAAAACATGAGAAAAAACATGGCATGCATCAGATGAAATTATGATCTATCACAAGGTAATGATTTATTAATACCTATGAATATGAATAAATGAAGTATCACTTTCCCATTGTGTAGAAAGGAGATGGGTTAGGAAAGATTGTTTTAAAAGGCAAGAAAAGAAAGTTTTAAGTGAAAAACATATAGCAGATGACCTATACTTTTTATAGATCTACCACCAAGAAAAAGTGTTTATATCTTATAATTAATCAACAAGAAGAGTAATAGGTAACTTCTAAAGTAGAGGATAACTCTATATGTTAATTGCTATTTACCCAACACCCATTAGAGTTTCTGGCATGTAGTAAGTGCTCAGTAAATTTTTGCAGGATATCAGTTTAACTGTAAATTCTCAGTGACCTTAGGTAATAGATTATTATAGAAATTCACACAATTCTGATTAAACAGTTATTTGAGTAATGTGGGGTTTCATCCAAAGACTGAAGAATGTCAGAGAAACCAATATAGAATCTATATTTACTCACTATTGTATGTGACCCTAGACATATGTCTAGTCCATAGCAGATGTTTAATAAAAGTGTATTGAGGGAGAGACTGCATGAATGGATGGATGTTCACAATTATGTGGACATCATGGTAGAAATTTAATATATAATGACTGTCATTTATTTATTATTCTCATAGGTTAATCTTCTAAGTAAAATACGTAAGTCTAACCATAAGGATCGTGATTATGTGACAACATACAGATGTTCCCACTTGTGGAAAAATATCACAAAACCCACTTCTTTCATAATTACATAGCAATACTGAAGATGACATTGTTACTGTGCTTTATATAATACCTATAACTGTGTCACACTTACAAGGTTGGACAATTGATTTTATGAACTCATCCTAGGAAAGTGCTACATCCCTCATTGCTCAACATCACTACGGTCACCTTCAAAGTACTCCCCTTGGGAAGCTATGCACCAACGCCAGCACATAGTCCATCCTCCAAAGCAAGTTTGGAACCCTTCTTTTGGAATGGCCATCAGAGCTGCTGTCATACCCAATATCTGACAATTAAGTTTCTGAACTTGCCACCATGAGCTTACATTGGCAGCACTGTACAATCAACTCGGTAAGGTGCCATAACCTTACCAGCTCTGATGGCCATTCCAGAAAAAGAGTTCCAAAATTGCCTTGACGTGTGGACTGCCTAGCTTGTAATGTGAATGCCATTACATCAATTCTATATCTAGCTGTTTTGATGTAATATTTTACTCTGGGCTTCCCATTACACACACACACACACACACACACACACACACGTACACAAGAAGTATTAAAACACTGTACTCAATAATTGCATTAATATATATATATTTTTCTGAGTTTATAAGTGAAATGAATAAACAACAGTTCACAACTTAGGATAATAATAGAACATTGTCAGATATTAGAGTTTAACATGTTTAATAAAGATCATTTCTTGTTATTGCAGTAAATCTCTCTTTTTATCTTATATTTAGTCTAACATGGCATTTACCAATGCAGTTTATAATAATACTGAGGGCTCCGATATTATCTATTTTATCTTTCTTTGATGATCATTGCTACTTAGCAAAGAGAACTGTAACCAACAGTTAATGAGAAGACAGATTAGTAGTTAAATGTAGAACATAGTTATCTTACCCTTACTTTAGGATCATGCCGAACAAGCACTGTAAGACCCACTATTGTGACAGATGGACTTAGTAAGGAACATTTGGTTGTTAAAAATAAAATTCAATTAGTCTAAGTCCTACATTAAAGATTAGCTTATACACTAACTTACTTCTCTGAAATTTTGAACAAATGGAATAATTTTTTGAAATTTTAGTACCATTTATTTTGAGTATTTATTGAACACATGTCTATGCCAGTAAGCAAAGGCAACTATACATAAAACAGAAAGTATAAAAATTAATTAGTCATGGACAGCATGAGGTATATGAATATAACTTATTCAATAACTATAAATATTAAAGTGTACAACAAGTGCTTGATACTGATTCTAAAATGGTAAACAGTGTGTAAATTTCATTAATAAGAAAGAACTCTTTAATACTCAGTACTTAGGACAAGAGAATATATATATTTCTACCTGAATTAAGGTTTGTGTAAGTGTGTGTGTACTAATAAAATAAAAATCTCTAGGAAAACAGAGTATAGCTCATTTGACATAGCTATTTATTTGCAAAAATCATTTTAAATTGAAAGTAAAACAGTACTTCAAGAATTTAAATGACATATAGTCTTTTATTTAAAAACCTAGAGAAAATCTCCACCACGCAAACATTTGGTTCAAATTTTACACGATTTAAACTACCACCAAGCAAGACAGATGCATACTTAAATACACAGTTAAGGATGCAGTACTAAACATACTTAGTATGGGCTTAGCCGCACCACACCCTCAGTGTGAGACACTAAGAGTGATGAAATCTATCTTCTTTTTTAAAGTTAATTTGCACTCATTTTAGAGCATTTTTTTTTCTGAGAAATTAAGTAAACCTCTGGGCCAATGAGCCTAGTCATTAAAAATGCTGTACCTGAGAAATTGATAATTTACATGCACAAATCTTTATTTAATAAGATTTATCAAGATTCAAAAATAGTAGAGCAAACTCTCTTTCACTTTATTCTTAATTTGTGTATTAGTGGCTATGGGAGGGGAGAGTGAGTCATAAAAATAGGACTTTGCACATGAAATCCACAAGATCACAAACTGGAGGAAGCCCACAAGCCTTCTGGAATGTCCTCCTGCTGGGCGTGCACATGGCATTTCACTCAGCCCATGAAACGCTGGATTGTTTAGCGATGGCAGGCACTGAGAGCACAGGGAACACAATGTTGCAAACGTTTTCATTTAATGAAGTTAGTAAACTAATCATGGCTCCATGACTTGTCCTGACAGGTTGATTTCCCACCTGGAGGAGTCGGGCTTCTCCAGCCCCTGACCACCGACAGGGCAGAGACCTGATTCCAGCTACTCTTGTGGCAAGATGCAGTCTGCCCGTATGCCACTGAGGCCAAGCAAACTTGATACTCTGTCTGAAAAATGTCACAATATGCCTGGGATTAAGAATAAATCTTTTAAAAATGAAAAGTAAAGCAGGAAATACATATAACAGACTAGCCTTTGGGGTAAAACTCCCCCCAAAGAAAAGTATTTTAACTCTATTTTAAAAGACTGTTGGGGAATTATACATGTTTTTATAAAGGCATCTTGTAAAAAGTATAAACCCATCATAAAGCTTGTAAAAGCAAAGATCTTTGTCAAAAAGCAAAATATGTTTGAGACAAACCTCATGAACCTTCCTTGGAAAAGCAGCTGCAGCCCACCTCCTGGTTGTGGTGTGAGAAGTAAGTTAAACACCCCATTGAAACTATACTCGCCATCGAAGGACAGTCTGATAATCATTGTGTAAAACTTTTCTTAAAAGAAAAAAAGTGTTTTAAATCTTATTAGCTAATACAAAGGGAATTTTCATAAATGGGAAAATAAATAGTCACTGAAAATAAACTTTAGGAAATTTTTGGAGGGAGAGAAGCACAAAACACTAGGGCATCATATTATGACAACAAATAGGATATACTGTGGTTTTTTTGTCCCATTAAAATGGGTGGTTTAGAGTTTGAACTATAAACTTGTGAAATAAAAGCTCTCCAGAGTGTGCTATCCCTATAGTAACACATCTTAAAAAGCATAACTAGAAGTATTTTGTTTAAAAGCATCATGTTTTCAGTGACCTAGAACAACTCCACAATTGCCATGTGGTTCGCAACTGAAGTTTTGTGGTGTAGATTTATTTCTGGGTTGTTCTCTAGATAGGCTGGCCAGACTTACCATTTTAAATAGGACAGAAAACAACAGTACTGGTCTCACTGGGCTGTATTCAAGGTGTCAGTGGACTGACTTGAACACTGAGAGTATCGTTGTTTTCTGTCCTGTTTATAACAATATGTCTGGTCAGCCTACCCTTAGATAATCATACCAACTTGTTTAAACATTTTCAAATACCAAATCTAGTCATGTAGTATGAATATGTAATAAAGAATTTTCATTGCATAAAGTAGACATTGTTGTGTTGGCTAGAAATACATTCAGGTGTGTCATAAAGGATTATTTTTATATAGTTACATTATTCTTGGATTTTAAATATCATTCTTTCATTAAATGTGCCTGTAATTATTCCACATTAAAATGGAGAATTAGGGTGTATGTTTATTATCACCAGCATGATTGTCATCATTTGTATTAAGAAAGCTATCTATATGAAGGAAAAAATAGTTTTCAGAGAAAAGGTAGGCCTTGATATTAAACAATTTCCAAGACATCAAAATTAGCAATACTGTGACAATAAGAAAGATAGCACGGCCTCTGAAGTTCTGATTACTCCAGTGTGCCCAGTGTGTTTCTTGGGGAGGTGGAGGGTGGAATAGGCAATGCTATTTCATATGGATATCCGTGCAATTAATCATGAGCTTTATAAGATGACATCTTAAAAGGGATCTACTTGTTGAAAACTGTTAAATTGATCTTTACTATAACTTTGGAAAGTATAAAAGTTGCCATGTTCTATTTAAGTTAATACTGCAGCTGGATAGCTTCAAAACAGACTGACTTTTAAATATCCTCTTTCATACATAATGTGTCCTTTAGTGCTATAGAAAAATACATCATTTCCTATGTTGTGTGGGAACCTAGACTTCCTGAGAGAGCTATTCAGATTAGAATCATAAATCTTTCTACTGAATATAGAAAGCCTGGTAAAATTTTCTCTCTCAATCAAATCTTTTTCATATTTTCTTCTCCAAATAACATCTAAGAGATGAGGGAAGGCCTGTTATCAATCTCTGCTGCTTTTTACTCCTGTGTTTAATTTATATGCACATTTTAAATTGCCATATTAAAAATGGAAGAGAAGAAGTTATCTCACAATACTGTATTATCAGTCCTTTAATTAGAAGCACTGTGGAGAAATCTGCAAAACCATTCTCTTCACAGTCAGGTATCCATTTAAGCATTCCTTCCTACTCAATCAAAATGCATCCAGTTTAAAGAATTTGCTAGTGACAGATTCCATCAATAATTTAAGCACACCAGCAGACGGATCCTTCCTCTCCACAGAATTCCTATTTGAAAGGAAGGGGACTAAGAGAAGGTGTTATGAACCATTTAAGATTATAGCTTATTTTTTAAAAAGTTGATATATTTTTATCAATGGCAATCTGTGACATTGAAAAATAAATCAGAATATGTTCTGGAGTAGAAATTATCTATATACAATTTGAGAACATGGACATTTATAGAAAGATGTGTATGCTTGAGAGCATCTGTTTAGAAAATGCTATTGCTGCCATTTTCTGATTTTTTGAGTGTGCTCTTTTGCCTTGTGGCCTCTTCCTCCTGCTTTTTCTCCTCATTCCTGTGCTTTCTGACTATTACTCATCCTATGGGGTCCAGTTCAGAAATCACTCTCCACAACCCTCTAAAACTTGATCAAGTACATCTCCTAAGTTATGTAGAACATACATGTTACTGCATTTCCTTTCACTGAAGGAAGAGATTTTGCTCTACTTGTTGTTATAGTATTAGTTGTCAGCAAAGTTCATTTTGCTCCAGATGTTCTCAATAAATATTTATTTAATGAATAAAAGAAACCAAGACTTTTTTCATGATAGTTAGGATACTTACACCAAATACAGAGAGCTCCTCATAAAACACATAAACTATATATTATATCCTGTCAACTATAAATTATGGAAAAGATTGAAGCATTTTAACATATCACTGAGAAAATTCGAGGTTGGAAAAAGAATGACACTTTCGTAAATGAATTGTGTTTTGAAAGGTACTTTCACTGGTAATCTCTCATTTGAACCTCTTGGCATCCAAGAGAAACAAAAATCCTAATTCTCACAATTTTACATAAGAGGGCTTGGTACTCTCATAAATTAATAACTTTATTAGTAGGCCTACAAATGTACATTTTACTAATCATACACTGAGATTTAGTTGTAGAGGGAAATCTAGTTTCTTCTATCATGAGATGCCATGTCTTAGAAACAGCATGGTTCTGATGCCGATCAATTTTTCTGTCCTCTGTCGTGTCGTCTTGATTGTAGTAGCTGTGAGTGATTTTTGAAGACAAAAATCTCCAGGGTAAGAAGTGTATAGAATTGACATTTGTCCCCCAAGCATGTCTAAATAGATAACCAATAGTAGGAATTTTGGTTTTATATATATAAAACCTGTATAGTGGAAAAATGATGGACTTTGAAGTCACTCAGACTTGAACTTTAATTTTAGTTAAACTACTTGCTAGCTGTTTTATCATGAACAAGTTACAATAACTCTTAGCTTTTGTTTTATCATTAGTAAAACTCTAAAAGTATTAATGTCTACTGAACATCATGTTAAGAGAATTTAAAAAATATATATATAAATGTGAAGTGCCTGACATAGATATCAAGCTATTGAAATGGGAGCATAAAATCTGATTGATACACATGGACAAGAAAGACAACAATCCGCGTATTTGATATTTACATTGGGAGGAGTGGCTTGGAAAAGATTATGTATAATATTGATTTCAGTTCTACTTAACTTTTTTGGTTATGCTGCCTATCTTCTCTCCCTGGTTACCATCCTATATTTCTGTTCAGTCTTTAAAAGTGCAGAAAATGATACAAAGAGCTACAATACAGGCATTCAATTCACTATATCAAAATTATGGCACTATCAATGGTATTGATTTTCACCCCTAGATAAGCCATTTTAACTATGACACATGTGAGACCTCTTTCAGACATGTTTTTGTGTTTTCCATTAATTCACAGAAATTTAAGGCATTCAGATTACAGTATTATTTTTTACCTATTAAAAAATGTTAGACTCTAATACATTAGGCAGAATCTGGTGATTTTACTTAAAAGACTTGCCCTCTTTTTTCTCTTCTCTTAATAGACTTGCATGTTGTTAAAAATCACTTAGTTTAATTAGTTAGCACTTGAATTTCTGCAATATTCATAAAATACTAAAGAATGTTAAAATTAAACAAAATGCTAGTGTACTAAAGTTACAGAGATGGAAGGATTTATGTTCTTAAAGTTTTAAAAGGTAAATACATTTAAAACATATCATAGAAGCATAAAAAAAGGTGTTGAATTTTGGACAAAATGAGAGATTGTACATAAACAAAATAGCGAAATTGATCCTCATTATTTATGTATTCTACAGTTGCAAATTCACCTACTCACTAAAATTTATTTGTGACACCAAAGTCAATACCTGTGGCTCTTCCCTGAACAGAAGGAAAATGACAGAGATTTGAGAACCGTTTCCTTGGTCATTTGAGACATGCACAGAGTGGAAAAAAATTTTGTTGCCCAACATGCACATTCCCACCTGATGTCAAACAAAAAGAAATTTTGCCTTCTTTTTTCGGATTTCATACCATAAGCAAGTAATTTCTGTGTGTGTGTGGTCTACTGAGTGCCATGTTTTCAAATTTTAATGCTTTATATTGGTGAATTTGCTATTTCAAATGAGCCCAGAGTACACTGTTCCTAAGCACAGGAAGGCTATCAAGTGTTAGAAAATTTTCCTTCAGCTACGTGTGAGTTACAGTGCTGTTGGCTGTGAGTTCAACGCTAAGAATAAAAATTATAGGGGCAGAATGAGCAGAGGTGTTGCCAGCAGAGGGCTCGCCCTGGCTCAGCCTTGCAGATCCACTGGCGGTGACAGCCACTGAACGTGCCAGAAGCCATTGCTTTTCCCAGCCTCTCTCTTCCAGGCTCGGCCCAGTAGTCAGCATGGCCCATGTAAGTCAATGAGAACTTTCTCACCAGAAAAACATGAAGAAATCCCAGGAAATTAGCAAGGGAAAAAGAAAAGACAATAGCTTAACTACATCTCAGAGAAAGCGGGACTCTGAGATTATGTAACAAAAGCAGAAAGCAGCTAATAAGTCTATGCAGCAAGATGATGACTATTTGAAAATCTTGGGAGGAACTGCCAACTAGGTGTATCATAGCTCTATGACTAAGATTTTGTAGAATGAACAGCCATTACATACATTATCACATATCCTTATAAAACTGTTTTAAACTTTTAAAAAAGAAGTAAAAATATATATAAAGTAAGATATCATAGAACAAGGTTGTGTATCGATTGATTGGTAAAAATTTTGTAACCAGATGCTCAGGGAACCTAACCCTACAACTCCCCTAAGAGCAGCACTTCAGTATTCAAGGAGACTTTAATGTAACTAAGAATAATGAGAATTGACTAGGTTTGCTACAACTGTGCTACTTTTACATATTTAGCATGTTTTTGTCACTCTAATTTCCATTGGGAAAGCGTTCATCCACATAAATTACATTGATAGAATGCTTTCTTCCATATTAGCCTTTACAAATAAGGCTAATGGAAATGGGGGAAAGAAAGAAGTTGGCTACTGTTCTAAGAATATAAGATTTCAACTCTGCAGAGGTCCCAGTCAAAAACAGTACAGCACAGGTCGCATGTATCAAAGAGATGCGTTAATTACTAGTAGCTGAAATGTCTCTATCATTTTCATCATCAAATTTGAGTAACATTCACTGAAGTTCTTCAACATCTTTTGAATTATCAAATCAATATTTTTTTCCAGCTACTTTCAAAAGTGGGGAAAAAAATAAAAAACAACTACACCAACACTGACTTTGGAGTTTGTAGTATCTCTGAGATACAATTTACTATCAAATATCAAACTCACAAAACACATGTTATAACCAAACTGACAGTTTAACATTATGGCTTAACCTTAGTTACATACAAACATGCAGCAAGTCATGATCTTGAACCTATACACCTGATATGTGAAGGTTGTCTGGAAAGTATCCAGCCATGTAATATGAAAAATAGAGGTATTTATGGCTGAGTTTTTCCCTGACAGCCCTCATATATAACAATATTTAAGAAAAGAGTTTGTTCGTATCTCTCAGATCATCTGCAGCTTCCACAGGGCTAAGAGATAAGCAGTAAAAGACATATGTAAAAATGAATAGGTAGAATGCAGAAATGGACAGCAAAGAGAAAACTGTATTCCTACAGCCTTTTAATACTCCTTACTTTATCTCGTTTTTACCTCACTATTAAGTATTTACAAGCATTTCTACTTTCAATCAACACATAACAGAGATAAAGCAACCTCTTTAAGGAAACATGGGTAGTTCTAAAAAAGGTGAAATAAAAAAAAAAAGAAAATCAAAATCTGGGGAGTTCCTGGGTGGTGTAGTGGCTAAGGCTTTGGCGCTGTCAACGCTGTGGCCTGGGTTCGATTCCCAGCCAGGGAACTACCCACATGAAAAAAAAAATCAAAATCTTTTGATTCACAATACAGAAATTATTTTAATACGTTGAAAATATATCTTCCAATAATAATAGATTCATTTTAGCTTAGTAAACTATTTGCTTAGATAAGGAAAACTATTCATTTCCATTAATGAACACATAACCAAATGATGAAGACTATAATTTTCTAATAAAAGCTAGAACTTATTTCAAGCCAGAGACATGTATTTTAAGACTTTTACATTGACAGAGAACATAATTTCACAAAATATCTCCAGATTTACATGTTTACATTAAAGCCTCTTTATATTATCAGTTGTGAAAATAATTCCCTCATTTTTCTAATAATACGTCAACTTTTCATGTGCTCCACGGTTACTTTTCAACATGACAGACTAGGAACATGAGTATGGACAAAGAGAAAAAGAGTAACATATATGTGGACCAGGTAAAAGATCAAAGATATACTACACAGAAATGATCTTAAGGTACTTAACAAGTAATTCTTTCACAAAGCTAGAAAAATGAGAAATATGATTCCACATAACACCACTCTTTGGCTCATTGCAAACGCCCATGGATACTTAAAAGTCTGGCATAGAATATGCTAATTTTTCATTTTCTAACAAATGTTAATAGATTAAAATTTCTTGACATTTCCAACAAGGCAAAATTCAAAGACCGTGTATTATTTGTACAAGATAGGGTTTTAGTTTAAATACTAATACAATTTTTGTGCAATATCTAAATATAACCACAGGTATATGAAATTCATCTACATTGTATAATTTATTAAAAGTTTTAATTAAAATTTTGAGGAAAAATCATAATTGAAAAATAACTTATTTTTAAACATAATAGCCAATAATTAATAATGCAACTGCTATAATAATACTGTATATAGCATTTTCTTCCTTTGTATTTCTTGTCATTACTTTTTCTTCCTTGTTTTCTGCTCCCCACCCACCTTCTCTTCCTCTTCCTTGAATGTAAATCCAGAGATCTAAAGCATCTTAGAGATCATAAAATTCAAGGACACTAAAGACTAGAAAGGCCAAGTTCATACAGGTCTTGAGGTGCCATGTGAAATCTAACCTTATGAACACTATTCAGAAATACATGCAACTTTGTTGTATGCTGGGAAAAGATAACCTTGCTTTGGGTTTTTAATATCACCATCATAGATTGCCATTTCTATCTCTTTTTCTTAAATTTTGCCTTTCTGAGGATACAAATGATAATACAATGACTTTAAATAGAAACATTCCTCACTATTTTTGAGCTTAATGTTCCCTGAAGAATAAAAATGAACAGGTATTTTTTGTCTCAATTATGTCTCAACAGAGAACATAATAATGTCAATAAGAAAATCGTACTTGCTGAGAATAATCTATATTTTATGTACACAAAAGTTACATATATGTAGAAGGGACACGGTGTTATTCTTTTTGCATTAGTTTTCCTATTTGATTAATTTGACAAAAAAAGCATTATTGTTGCAACTTAAGACTTATTCTGGTGAACTAGCACACTTGCTTCTTTGCTTGTTTCTTCTTAAAGCACAGATAGTTTTTATCAGGAAAACTATGGTGGACTGAATTCATACTCAAGCTACACAATTCAACACCTTACTGCATCTCTTAGCAACAGACAGAAGTGAGAGTCAGGCTGGCCTAGATCAGGAGAAGCTGTGCACTTGGCTGACACTCTAGCCATAAAGAACAGGTGAACCAACACCTGACCAAAGTCAAACAGACACAAAGAAGGCAGTGGACAGAAGTGCTGTCCAAAGGAGGGTGGAAACAGATTTTTGAGTCTAAAGTCAAAGGTAAACCAATAAAATAGCCCTCTACAAGTCAGTTTATGACTGGCAATGGTAATGATTAATAATTAGGCTAACCAGATGTACTATTTTAAATGTGACAGAAGCAGTGGTATTGTCCTGTTTTCAACAATACGTCTGGTCAGCCTATTGACACCTTGAATTTAACCAATGAGACTAGGCTACCCACACATACTGCTTGCAAATGAGACCGTATCATTGTTTTCTGTCCCATTTAAAATGGTGCATCTGCTCAGTCTATTAATAATAGTACTATTATTAACAACAACAATAATAATATGAGATCTTTTACTAACCACATACTGTGGGATACCATACAGAATGCTTTAATATATTATAATAATGTATCCTCATACAATAATTAATTTCAATCCCATGTATAATCATAATTGAGTTGTAGATTTAGGTACATTAGCTGCCTGAGTTCTGCTTTATATATATTTTAAGTGCTCTGCACAATCTCGTCAAAGAGAAACTACTACTATCATTCACATTCTAAAGATAACCCAACTCAGGCCTTGAGAGAATAGTGACTTCAAGTCTCAGAGTTTGTAATTGAAAATCTTGCCTGTACAAATCATGTAGTCTACCTCTAGAATCTCTGTTCTAAGCCATTGGTTCTCAGGCTATAGCATGCATCAAAATCACCTGTTAAACATATATTGCTGGGCCCTATACACTGAATTTCTAACTCAGAGAGTAAGGACCTTGGGACCTTGGGATTTGCATTTCTGATAAACTCTCCCTCCCCACATTGAAGCTGTTGCCTGGGGTCCACACTTTAAAAACTACGTATCTCTATGTTCCTTCTTGGATGTGAAAATGTAATTTAAATTCTCTTTGCCTCAGTCTATAAAATGTGAAATAAATCTTCCTCATAGGATTGTTTTGAAGATTAAATAAGTTACCACATAAAATTGGATCTGGCATACAATAAACACTAAATATATAAAAGATATTATTATGGGCAGTAAAGTTACAAAAATAATATTTGAATTAGATTCGTGATGTTTAAAAGAGTAGGAATGTAAAAATGTCATGTCATAAAACTGTACATTTTTAAAATTCTAACCAATGCTCATAGTTATAGCCTGTACCCTTGTACCAGATACAAATCCTTGCTTTGACCTCAAGTGGCTTTTTTCTTACTTGTAAATAAGAAAAATTATATCATTTACCACAACACAGGAAGGTTGAAAAGAATAACTTGTAAAATTGTTTTATAGCACTTTGTGAAAATAATGGAGTATGTAAAATCTAATAATAAATTTCACCTTCCTCAAAGAACATTGTAAAGTTTCAGTCTCATCTGATTTACTGCTATAGCTAAAGTGCTGAAGTTATAGATATTTTTTACCTGAAAATCAGCAATTAGGCTTTCTATTTTAATGCATTATCAATATAATTTATAATAGTCTACTCTTTTCTACAATCCTGAAAATATATTCAATTCCTCACTTTCAGGCACATTGCTTATGTAATAATATTTTTGGGGGGGTTAAAAATAACAAAAGCAGAAACATAAAAAACCAGGTAGACCACATATGTTAAGAAATAAGAACAGAGAAAATAAAATTTTTAGAAACTTGAAATATCCCTTTAAATTATTGAGAAAGCAGTGAACTTGAAAATGAGTGATTCTTTCTTATTATTCTTCTGTAAGTAATGAAGATTAGCCACATGAACAGACATATCTTTCAGCAGCAACAGCAGTAGGAAACACGTGTTTTCAGAAAGAAGAAAGTTATCTATTGGGGGCAGTTTGAAACTGCTGTGGCCTCCTAGACTAGGTGTCAGAAGTTGTGAATTTTAATCCCTCTCAAACACTACCCCACTCCACTGACTTGTGTGGCCTGGACCAAGTGAATTATTTCTTTTGGCATTTAAATGCATCCTTAGGAAAAAAGGATGAAGTTACATTAACCTACCACAAACAATTAACTTCATAATTTTTCTTAACCTACATGTGTAATTACATCCTTGCTATTAAGAACGCCACGTATCTTTTTCATTTTAGTACATGTGCTTCCTGAAGTGAGCACCAGTTGTTCTTTCCTCAAACTTAAACTCAGAATCACCTCCTTCTCAGCAGTGCAGTATAAAAGTCTAGGTCTTTTCTTCATCTCCATTTATTTTTAACATATTTTTTCAGATTTTTAAAACATTTAATAAAAAATAAATCAAAATTGAAATAGATATAAACCAGTGATTGATTTTGCATTGTTTAGAGATAGCAGGACAGCCTTCATAAAGCTGTTTTTAAAACTTAATTGGCTAATCAACAATATCTGCTTGCCAAGCCTTCACTGTTAATACACCTTTTTCCAACACGAAGGACTTTTAATGCTCATTTAGTAACATTCTTTGTTTGCTATTCTGCTGCCTGGTTTCTGAGGAGAACAGCAGGGCTGTGACTCGTAAGTGTCAGTCAGAGTGCCCAAGCCTTTCTTTTTTAATGAGAATAGGATTCCACAATGAATAAATCAAGTTTCTTCCTCTCTGCCTGAGAGAGTAACATCTGAATTAGCTACAGTGTAAAATAGCCAAGGATAATTAATTATATGCTTTGAGTCAACCCTCATTCACTTCCAGTTCAAGTACACAGTCATCTTTTTTTCATGTTACAAAGAAAATTGCAATGATTCTCGTCATCTTTTTACATTTCCTGAATTTCTTATTATCTACTATAATTTTTAGAATATAATCTTTGGCAAGATAAGCTTACTTTATCTACTATCCTGTTTAGTTATTACTCATCTGTTACAAGTTTTATTTCATTTTATTTCTATGTCTGCCTTAGAAAGAGTCTGATTTTCCTCTATCCAGCTTGCTTATACTATGCACATTTTCTTATGTTATCTGAAGAAAAGAAGAAAAAAATGCACCCAGGCAGAAGATGAAAAGAAATGGTAGAGAATATTAAACAATTTATATATTTTTTTAAGCAATGCTATTTTAAAACATTTTAAAGGTCATTGGCTTCTATAAAGGTCTTAGCTTTGGGAAATGCATCTGTATTTCAAGGTTGGAGAAGTGAATCTCCTTTGTGAAGAAAAACGTATTAGAAGACATTAAAATGGATTTTGAGAATATTATTTTATATTTGCTAAAATGACCATGATATTTTTATTGTTAAAATTTCTTCTGGCCTACTTTTATTTTGAGTTGATTTATTTTAATGATATACATTTTAATAAAATCAATTGTTTATAATTAATAGTAATATAACAAGTACAGAAACAGAGAACATAAAAAATACAATGAAATCTAGAGAATAAAACAAGTAGAACATTTAAGTCACTCATGATGTTTCAATAACCTAATTGCTTAAGAAAAATTATATTCTTAGAATTTGAAGAAAATTAAGAAGTCTTTAAGACCATTTACATATAAAATGTGAGAGTCTTTTTGTTAAAATCTATGGGAGTAATTGAAGTTCTCTGAGGTGTGTATTGTGGTACAATTGAACGTAAATCTTCCATTCAATATTGACACACCTGAAACTTAAAACAGAACTTTTTAAGTCCTACTAATGTAAAGGAAACTTCAGATTCAGCTAGATGGGAACTAAGTTGGCTTAAAAAAAAGCAACAGTTCCAGTGAACATGTGGGCTATATGCTATAGTAATTAGGTATAATTACTATACCTAATTACTATAGCATATAGTAATTAGGATTCAAATCCTATCTGCTTCACTTAATAACCATTTGACCTAGGACAAGTGACTTACATTCTAGGTCTCAGTTTCCTTCTCTGTGAAGTGGAATTGGTAATAACATTTATTTCTTAAATTTCTATGAATCATAAAGGAGTCCATACTTGGTCATTTTCATTATTATTAAATGATCTTGGAGTGTCTTTCTTTGCTGTGTTGCTCTCCTCTGAAATACCTTGAGGTTAAAGGTACCCAAGAGATAGTGTTGAGAGCCAGCCTATGAATGTAAATGTGATTAGGTATCCTCTGCCAATGTCCATCAAACTGGAAAATTCTGAGACATAACAAGTTCCTCAAATACCTTTCATCTCAAATTCAGAAAATTTCTAAGGCAGAAACAAGAAACAGAAACTGTCTTGTGTATACATGCACAGTAATTTCCTCCAAGTATCACATTTACCTGAAAAAGAGGGAGAGGAGTGCATGAAAAAGGTTGCCCAGGTATCCAACCAGTACTCATCCTTAAGACCTGACTTTTACTTAGAATGTCCTGGGTTTCATAATGTTCCCATGACTAAAGTAATAAACCTCTGCCGTTGGGTCAGAAATTAAGCAGTTGTTTCTATTATACTCTTCCCTAAATAATCATTTCAGCAAATAGAAAGATACATTAAAAAATCAGAAGCTATTTCTTGAAAACAAAGGACATCTTTTTACCTCATTTACCCCAAATGGGAACAGAAATTGATTAAGTATAAAAGTCATATCATCTTTTGCTTTACACATTTCCCAAAAAAGTGTTTCATGAAATAATGTTGCATGAGAATGCATATACACACTATTAGAATACAAGTCTTTAGAGGAGTAATTATTTTCAGAGAATAATTTTGTTTTTGTTTTTGTTTTTTTGGAGCTATACTCAGAGCTGTTACCACATTAATGTGCTTAATAGAAGTTAATGTAAAAGAGGATATTGAATACAATATTTCCCAAACTTATTTGGCCAGGGATTCCCTATTTTTCCTGATGTCACTCTAAAGGAAGGAATACTGTTCTCTATGACACCAGTTTTGGGAAATTTAGCCTTAGATGAAAGGTTACTGAAAAGCAAATAAGATTCTTTTTTTTTCCATTTTTAATTCATTAACATAATTATTTTGGAGGTGCATTTACCCTAGGAAAATGATGATATTAACAAAAATTAAAACAGAAAAAAACTTCATGGGAAACTTTCTCTTTATTAATGTTGAAAATAATTTTTAATTTTAAATCAATTTCCAAAAGTTATTTTAAAAATTTTAAAAGTCTCCAGTTCTGTCTAAAATCTTAAAATTATTAAAACATGAGTTAGTTTCCATTTCATCAGTATTCTTAATGACTCTTTGAAACTTTAATATGGGATCAGGTATTTTGTCCACAACATTATTTTAACACACACACACACACATAAAATACAAATTATGTATATATTATATACAAAAAAATAAATCCTATCTGTTTAGTTCCTCTAGAGAACACTGACTAATACAATGCAGATGAGTGTTTACATGAGAATTAATTACAAGAAGACCTCATCTCCTTTAGAATGAGGAATAGGTAAACTAAGATTAAGATTTCACTGAGTAACGTGTCGATAGACGTGGGAATTGAGAAAGGGATCATTGGACAGGGCTGATGTGATATCTGTGGGCATATCAGAACCAGCACCAAACCACAGAGGAATATTCTCAGTCTTTGAAACTTCTTGGAATTTTCCCTGCTGAGAGTTAAAGTTGCGGGGGAAAAATAACCCCTTCATTCCTTCCATTTTTTTCCCTATGAGAATGAGAATATGTATCCTATTCCAGTTCCACGATTGTATTTTTTAGTTTCACAGGTAAACAGATGAAAAGGAATTTTGCTCCAAGATAGATCACATGAAGAAAAAAAAAAGAGTCTCACCCAAACTTGACTTAAATGATGAGATTCGAAGGTCCTTTAGTCTATGAGACTTAGATGAGATTTTTGACTTACAGTTGATGCTAGAATGGGTTGAGGTTTTTGCGAATGCTGAAATGGGGTGAATGTATTTTGCTCATGAAATGAATGTAAATTGCAAGGGCCAGAGGGCAGGCTCTATTGGATTGAATAAAGTTCTCCCTGCCTTCCCAAATTCATGTACACTGGAACTTCCAAATGTAAAATTATTTGGAAATAGGATCTATACAGAAGTAACTAGATAAGATAAGGTCTTATCTTAATATTGGATAGAATGGACCCTAAATCCAATTACTAGAACCCTTACGAACTGGTCATGTGAAAAAACACAAACACAGGGACAAAAACTATATAAAGACAGGCAGAAATTCGTATGACAATAATGCAACCATAAACCAATGAATGCCAAGGATTACCAGCAACCACCTGAAACTAAAAAGCAAGGAAAGATCCTTTCCCACAATCTTCAGAGGGAGAATGGCCCTACCAATACTTTATTTTAGACTCCTAGCCTCCAAAACTGTGAGAGCATAGTTTCTGTTGTTTTAAGCCATCTGATTTGTAGAAACCTGTCATGGCAGCCCTAGGAAATTAATTCAGCTTCTCACTAGAATAAATACCTTGAGATATTTTCATTTACATCAGTATACATACTTATTACAGAGTTTGGAGTATCAGAGTTGATTTTTCTAAGTAGGTAGGCTAGCTAGATACAAATATATTAGTTTCTTCCAAGGCTAGTTATAATATTAGTTGGGTTCTTTCCAATAAAAAATAAAAATTGTACATTTAAAATACTGCATGTTTTATCATTGGCTATAGGTATTTAATAAGGTAAACAAATTATATAGTATCAATAGTTATATTATGGACAATGTTATCATACTACATTATCCATTATTACATTATATAAAAAATATTGTCTATAATAATAAATATTATGACAATGCTATAATAAATGCGTTTTCATGTGTCAGTATCTTTGTTTTTGAAGGTGAAAGGTAGTGCAATTTTCTAAATCACTATTTTAAATTATAAAATGACTAAAAATGACATTTAAAGAACAATGTGAGTGGTGAGATCCAAGATGGTAAAGAAGGTAAACTCGTACCTTGCTTCATTCCATGAACACATCAAAATTACAACTAAATTATTGAACAACCACCATAGAAAACCACCTGAAGTCTAGCTGAACAGAAGCTTTTTAACTAAGAATACAAAAAAGAGAAGGCTATGGCGATTGGTTGGAGGGACACAGACTCAAAAGGAGTCAAACTATGGTGGTGATAGAGAATTAGGAGGGATATCTCAGCTGCAGAGTTCTCCCCAGAGAAGTGGAGGACCTCAGTCCCATACCAGGCTCCCCAGTCAGGAGCACTAAGGCCACGAAGAGGAGACCCACAACATCTGACTGTGGAAAACAGTGGTCTCAGTCACTCACAGGTACTCACCCTGGGCTCCAGCAGAGGGATAGTGACTCTGGGGTTGTTGGAGGTATATAGGGGGCAGACTGCAGTGTGTGGCTTTGGGGCAAGGGCTGGAGGATAGTCACCATTTTTCCTGGGTGCACCCTCCTCCCATGCTGGTGGGTGCCATCTTTCCTGTGTAGTGCCTGCCTCCACATGGCCAAATCTGAACCTGAGTGGTCTTGTGAGCACCAACTTGTGGGTGCCGTCTTTACTGTGTTGCACCTGCCCCCATACAGTCAAATCTGAACCTGATTCATCTGCTTAGCTTTCCTCACTCCACCCTGCTGACTCACTTGGACCACACATCATCCAACTCCGCCAATGCTACAGGCATTTACTCCGGTGAGCAGCCAGCGCCACCTGCATTGCAATCTTCCTTGGAAAACTAAGTTTGCAGGGCCCAGGCTGGTGGCGACCAGCATTGGTGGGCTCTAAGACTTTTGCTGAGTAGCTCTAGGCATGGCACTGACACCAAACCACCATCTATAGGAGCACCCAGCACCAGGGCTCCACAGGGTACCTACTACATAAGGCTATCCAGCAATACTGGAAGATGTAGCAGATCTACTTAATACATAGACACAAATATTGACAGGTACCCAAAATGGAGAAACAGAAAATTGTATCTCAAATAAAAAAAGAGCAGAAAATCCCAGAAGAACTAAAGAAGATGGAGGCAAGCAGCCTATCAGATACAAAGCTCAAAACAATAATTTTAAGGATGTTCAAGGAACTTAGTGAAAACTGCAACAGAGAGCAAGCATAAAGAAGAACATAGAAACCATAAAAAGGGACCAGTCAGAAATGAAGAAAGCTATAACTGAAATTCATAATTCAATAGAAGAAATCACCAGCAGACTAGATGGATCAGAGGATTGAATCAGTGAATTGGAAGACTAGGCAGCAGAAAACATCCAGTCAGAACAGAAAAAAGAAAGAAGAATCCAAAAAAATGAGGATAGTTTAAGGGGCTTCTGGGACAACATCAAGTGCAACAACATTCTCATCATAGAAGCACCAGAAGGAGAAGAGAGAAAGCAGGTAATTGAGAACCCATTTGAAGAAGTAATGATTGAAAGCTTCTCTAATGTGGTGATTGAAATAGACATACAAGCATAAGAAGTACAGAGTCTCAAACAAGATAAACCCAAATAGCCCTACACCAAGACACATTATAATTAAAATGGCAAAGGTTAAAGACAAACAGAGAATCCTAAAAGCATCAAGAGAAAAGCAACCAATTGCTTATAAGGGAGCTCCCATAAGACTGTCAGCTGATTTCTCAATAGAAACTTGGCAAGCAAGAAGGGAGTGGCAGAAAATATTCAATGTGATAAAAAGCAAGAACGACCTACCATCACCAAGATTACTCTATTTAGCAAGGCTATCATTCAAAATTGAAGGACTAATAAAGAGTTTCTCAGACAAGAAAAAGCTAAAGGAGTTTATCACCACCAAAACCAATATTAAAAGGAATGTTAGAGGGATTGCTTTAAGATGATATGGGGGGGAGGAATTATGAACAATAAAATAGTAATAGGTACACATCAACAATGCCTTCAATTTAAATGAAGTAAAAGCTCCAATCAAAAGACATGAAATGTATTGCACTGAGTGGAGTGTCAAACAGTGGAAGATAGATACAAGTTGACTTTGCTTATCGGTAGAAACCAAAGAAGGAAATAAATGGAACAGGAACAGATTCATAGATATAGAAAACATTTTTGGTTTATTGCCAGATGGGAGAAAAGTTAGGGGAGGAGGTGAAATAAGGGGAAGAGATTGAGAAGTTCATTTGGGCGGTTACGAAGTAATTGTGATGTGGATAGAGGGTATAACAGGGAATATAGTCAATAATTTTGTAATAAATATGGGTGGCATCAGATGGGTACTAGATTTGTTGGGGTGATGGGAAGAGGGTGGGAGGGGTGGGTGAAAAAGGGAAAGAAATCAACAAGTACAAATTCATAGTCACAAAATAGTCACAGGGATATAAAGTACAAGATAGGTCATGTTATTGACTCTGTGGAGTCAATAACATTGTAATAACTATATGTGGTGTCAGATGGGAACCAGATGTATTGGAATAAGGATTTTGTTAAGTTATATAAATGTCTCATCACTATGCTGTACACCTGAAACCAATGTAATACAGTATGTCAAATGTAATTGACAAATACAAATAAATGAGGAAAAAAAAAAGGACAATGTGAGTATATTGTACCAGAGTTATGAATAAGTTACTATCTAATGCTTGTGGTTATCTTTTGTTCAAATAATTATTTCCTGGATATATTAATTTACTTAAATAGCATACGGAAATTAATTTTGACAAAAATGCATGTATTTAAACAATGTTTATTTTGATCACCTATCATATACAAACCCCGTGCTAGGTGCCAGGCTACAGGTAAACCAAGGAGAAGTTTTCCTCATGTTCTCACAGAGCACACAGATCAGTGGGAAAGAATAATCCACACAATTTAAATATACATATAAAATAATACGTTCTATGTAGTGTGGTCATAAAAAAAAACCAAATGAGTATACTTTCAATTTATTGGTCAGGAAATAACTCTCTGTGAATGACTTTTATCTGAAAGTCAAAGTATTTAAAAGAGCTGAAAATATAGAGAACAAGGCAAGAGGTGAGACTTGTAATGAAAAACATTGCATGTGTAAAGATAGCCTAAGTAGTGAATTACGTTGCCAAATGTATCAAGAGAAAAGCATATGCAGGTGCTAAAATTACCTATCTGTGAATCTATCTATCTATATTATAAATTCTAAAATTACAAAATGCATTATAGCTTTTTGAGGACTGGCTCTGAAAAGACACATCATAACTGGCTGCATGTGCAATCTCATCACCTGCCTACAAACGCTACTAACAATGGAATGTCATAGCATAAGAAGAGCAAGCTTAGCCAGTGTGCTGGTGTTCTTTGTTGAAATATAACTTCACAGAAGGAAATGTACAGAGAATGGATGACAGCAGGACACCTAAGCAGCTGCTATGTTTTGAGCACTAAGAGGACAGCCTCAAAGATTTCAGTAGAAGCTCTGTGGAGACCCATAAAGTCCTAATAGAAACAATGGAGAACAACAACCATTCATGAATCAACTTGGTGTGGAAGTCAGCACAGAGGGAGATTTTGACTGTGTACAAAACAAAAGGCAAAGAAAAAAATAACATGTTCTTTCAAAAGTGTCTGTAGCAACAAGCTGGGGAATATTTTTTTGTTCCTTTTCAGAGCTTTAAGTCAATCGTATACAAAGAAAGTGGTTGGAGACAGTACCTTCTAGAAATAGCACACATTCCACTAATTACATAGAACCTTCCAGTACTTAAAATCCAGATATGCTGGTCAATTCAACACTTTTTAAGAGAATGCTTACTATGTCTCAAGCGTTTTTGTAGTCACTTTGTATCATCTATACACAAAATAAAGATCCTTATCTCAATGCAATTTTTATTCTAGTCAGAAAGACAGACAATAAATAAAATGGCTAAGAAAATTATGATGATGCAAGAAGGTGATAAATGCTCTGGAAAAAAATAACAAAGTGGAACAAGTTAAGAGGATTGGGGAATGCTATGGAACATTAGCATGTTGTAGTATTAAAGACCATTGTACTTGATACTTACTAAAAACTTGGAAGTTAGCCAAAAAAAATGCAAGGAAAATGATATAGCAAATACCCAAGTATGGTATGTGCTTATAAGCGACAAGAAGCAGAGTTGGTTACCTAGGGAGTAGTAGGGAGAAGACCAAAGAGGTAACTGGTAGGTTATGCATTGTTTTATAGATGACTTTAAAAAAATTTTTATTTTGTAATGAGTTTAGAATCACAAAATTTGCAAAACTACTACAGCATCCTCACAAATCCTTCACTCAGCTTCCCTTCATGATAACATAATGTATAATACTTAGCACATCACAAGACCAAGGAATTGATGCTGATTCAATACAGTAAACTAAACTATAAACCTTGATCAAATTTTAGATTTTCTATACATTCACTTTGGATTGTTCTCATTTGGTGTAGAGTTATTTAAATTGTATTACATGTATATAGATTTGTATAAACAACTCCACAATCAGGGTGAAGAACTGCTTCATCATCCCCTGGAATTCTCTCCAATTATTATTGCATGTGTAACCCACGCCCAAACACTGACAACCACCTGGCCTTAACAATGGCATTGACATTATCTTTGAGTGAGATGGACTTATTTGGGAGGTTTCGAGAAAATGAGTGACATAATTTGCTAGAGATATAGATAGATATAAAATAGGTACATTTTTAGCCTTTGTACTTCAAAAAAATTAAAATTTATACAATGTTGAAAAAAGATAATAAAAAAAGAACCCTAATTCCTTTTTTCTATATTTGTCCAGATATTGACATCTTACCATATTTGCTTCATCTCCCTATATAGGTTGTATAGATTATTGTTGTTGTTATTGTTATTTTTTCTCTTTGTTGTGAGCCATTTACAAGTAATTTGCATACAAAATGACTCTATTACTTAAACACTTCAGATGTGTTTCTAATGACAAGGGCATTCTCCTCATAAGCATAACACTATCACATCCCAACATTTTAACATTGGTAGTATATCGTCAGAAGTACAACCCCCACAAATTTCTCTAATCATGTTAAAATGCCCTTTAAGACTTTTTGGACCAGAATCCATTCAAGATCACATATCCCACTTTGTTTTTATTTCTCTTTTTCTTTGTTTCAGAATAACTTTATTTATTTTTTTCTCTTGGTCTTCCAAGACATTGAAGAGGCCAATTGCTTGTAGAATGTCACACAACATGGATGGATTTATCTGATTATAATTAAATTTTGACTGAACATTTCTTCAAGAGATAAGTGATATCTGTACATCACATCACCATGCATGTGACAGTTTGTCTAATGAATGCTAAGCTTTTAGACCCAGTTGGAGTGGAGTTCATCAGATTTCTCCATTTCAAAAAGAATTATTTCCTTTGTAATTAATAAAAATAAAATCTGTGCACTGATACTTATAGTCCACATAAATATTTTCTTTTTCAGCACCTTTAGGTCAATAGTTTTTAGGATACATTATTGATGGTTACCTATATTAATTATTACATTAGTGAAATATAATGCATTTTCTAGCTAACATACCTTTTATTTAGTATCATTATAAAGTTAAGGATTTTTGATAATGTCAATATTAATATAATTATTGTTGTACTGGCTGTTATTTTTATTATTTTTTAACATGTTTTTATTTTTTCTGTCAGTTTTTGTTGTTGTGTTAGTCAAATAGTTGTGTTTGGACAGTGAGAGCTACTTCAAGCCTGTGTGTCCTTTGTCAGGTTCTCATTGGTCTTTGAACACTTTCTTACTTTTGAACAGTAAGATATTCAAACATCACCTTAAACTTTCCTTGACTCAATATAAAGTCAACTATTAATATTTCTCCAAAAATACTTGATTGTTTTTAGTGGGGAATGGGAAGGGATTGCTCTGATTATTGTTTTGAGAAGGAGGAGCATCCTAAGTGGAAGCAGGGAAATGAGTTAAGGAGCTATTGAAATCTTGAAAAGACACAAGTGTGACTTGGAGCAAGGTACTACAATTCTACATAGGGGAGGTGGTTGGAATTTTATTATAGTCTGAAGGTCCAGTTCTTCACAAAAGTAGATGCTGAGTCTAATAGAAAGAGAAGAGGCAAAGGTACCTCAACCTTTGGTTTTTGTTTTGGTCTGAGCAATTAGATTAATAATGTTACCATCAACTGAGAGGGAGTGGCTGTACATGGGGCAAGTTCTGGGTGGGGCACAATGGGAAGGTCAAGAACTTAGGGTTGTGTCTTTTTATTTGTTTCTAAGCCACTTGCAGTTATTCAAATATGGTGAGGTAATTTAGCCTTTGAAACATCCAGTTTTACTATCACAAATATTACATTTAAACACATACACTTGCACATAGAACAATGAACTCTTCCTTTAATGTTCAGCATTGATAACAGCATGAAAAGCATCATGAGACTGTGAAGGGTATTTATCTATGAGCACCCTCACTTTCTCTCTGAGAAAATATGTTCGTGTATCAAGGGAGAATAGGGTTTTTTAAAAAACATTTTCAGATTTGTTACCATAAATTAATAAATAAGAGCGGAAAGGGTGGGGACAGGGAAGGAGGGGAAGGGAGTTAAATATACGGTGATGGAGGGGATCTGAGGGGTGGGGAGCACATGATGAACACACAGACGATGTGCCGGAGGGTTTTACACCTGGAACCTCTGTCGTTTTTACTAACCAATCTCACCTCAATACATTTAACAAGAATAAAAAGAAAGCTATGCTGCTCCCCAGAAGGACATGTTCCCCAATGTTTATTTTAGATATGGCCTAAGAAGATAGTGGAATAGAAATAAACTTCTAAAGAGAAACTCCCACAGAGAGGAATGGACAAGAGAGTTTCTTTATGAGGATCTCATCAAGAGACTTTTCCCAAACCCAAGGCACAGAGACTTCCCAATGTCTGCCCAATGGGGATTTCAAAATTGCTACGAATTAAAATAATAATAACAATTAATAATAGTAATTTATTTGCCCTGGATATTCCCACTGTTTAAAAATAAATTTCTGTAAAAGAGGAAGACAAAAATGATAGAACAACAAGGTCATAGCTCAACATGTGCTAATGTGTTAGTTAAGAGTCCTTAGCAAGATTCTGGGCTTGATAGCCACGCATTGACAAGAAATTTCTTTAGCCGTCATTGAAGCTATCTAGGAATATACTTCAAGGACTAAATCATGAGTTTTATTTGAGGTAGAGGTGGACAAACTTTTTCTGTAAAGAACCAGATAGTGAATATTTTTGGCTTTATAGGACGCACTGTAATATAAAAGAGCTATGAAAAATATGTAAAAAGTTAATGCATCTGTGTTTCAATAAAAAATTGTATTTACAAAAGCATGTAGTAGGCAGGGTTGAGCCTGCTGGCCATAGTTTGCCTAACCCTAATTTAAACAAAGTTCCAATCAAACAGAACTATTAGGGGAAGTCATCTCACTCCAGTAGTCTTAGTATAGGAGACCAGAATAAAGCAAGAATATCAGACTTTCAAGTGTTAAAAAAAAATCTGTTGTTGATAATGAAATAAACATATATTTATTATGTAAGAACATATTTCCATACATCTCTGTCTTAGTTTAAAGTATACCTAAAATTAATCTTAAAGGCATATTTTATATATAAAAATTATCTAATATCTAAATATTTCACAAAAGTTCTTTTAAGCAAACATTTGCTATGCAAGAGAGTTCTTCCTTAAATTTTTGATCTGGACATTCTAAGTTAATTGTTTGACTCTCAGAAAGCATTTCCCCACCTTTAGCATGGTATTATAACATAACAGAAGATACAAGGCAAGCTCACAATCATATTTCTCTGTATTTATTTGAACCACTGAACAATTCTTCTGAGTTTGAAGACCTGGATTGACAGATTTCTGTGGGAAATGTAAATATAAATTACAAATACAAAATAGTGAAGACTCTTCGTTTTCCTGTCACACTGTTCCCACTCCATGTCATATTGTTCAGGCAACAGAAAAATCCAATTTAACTCAAGTAACTGAATAATGTTTAAAAACATGTTTATCCTATATAAAAACCTTTATTTTATATCAAAATTGAGATCTCATCAGTTCTTCGGGGTGTAGAAGCTTCCAGTTCTTCTTTTAGCACATAGGGGACATTTATAAAAGGGATATTTATACTTTAAAAGATGGCCAAAGTATATTAAATTATGTCAGTATATTGATTCCTCAGAAGTTTTGCTTTACCTTTATAGAAGTGATGCTATGTGGATACAAAATTTTAAACTGCTGCAACGCAGTTTCAAGATTTGTCAGACACACAATTATAAACAGATTTATCCATTATATAGCCTTTCTCCTATTATTTAGAGTAAAGGCAATATTACAGAAGGAAGTAACACTAATTACAAAACTAAATATACCAAGATTATTCTCTATTTCATCAATGCCAAAGAAAGTGATTTCAAGTATGTATTATTATCTTGGACACTAGTTTTCAAAAAAGCAAAGCAAATGTCAAGGTATGTTTCCAAAAGATTTTACTATAATAAAAGCTTATAAAATTTTACATTTTTATTAACTATAGGGTCTAAATGTGAGTTAAATAGATTAATTAGGGTGAAGAAACAAATTCAAAAGGTTAAATAAAAGTGAATATATTGTTCATCATTTTCTAGTATTTTCTATCAAGTCATTAGTATCAATGATCAAAGCAAATGCTTACACTTGACATATTTATGACTCTAATTAGGAAGATTAAACATTCTTTTCTGTGATTCCACCCCCTACAATTTAGAGTATATTTAAAACATGGGAAAATGAGCAGATATTTTAATTTCCCAATGTAAGGTCATGAACTCACCCTATCATGTGTTTTTGCTACATTGGGGGTGGGAGGGGTGAGGGGGGAGTAGTCCCCTAGCTGGGACTTGAACCCAGGCTACTTGAACCCAGGGTACAGTGTTGAGAGCACTGATGCCTAGCCACTACACCACCAGGGAACCCTCTTCTGCTACTGTTTCAAAAAAGCTCATCTTACTTTTTCTATTTCAAATAAACTAACCACAAACTATCATTTCAAACCAGAAGTTCTTAGTTTTGAGATTATCTTCAGCCATAAACTTTCCTATTGTCTAAACCAATATAAAACAATGTTTAAGAAACTTTAGAGACATAGGCCTCTCCTTAAATTGATCTTACTTATTAAAATTGTATTTACATTTTTGCAAGAAACTGACAATTTTCTTGACCTCCTTTGTAAGTATAGCTTCCTAATAAATATGTACACACACTTGATGTTCAAGCTATAATACCTGTCTTCCCAGAAGCTAAGAGAACAGAGGAGTGGTCAAATGATTAAATGCCAGGCATGTTTTTGAAAACTTTCATTCTTTTGTTTTAAAGGGAAGTGTGACTTTGAGGTAGGAGACAGGCCTGGTATGTGTGTGAATTGTCTGTAACTTTCAGACTTATAAATCTATTCTTTTCAAAAAAAACCTCAAGAGTTACTCAAATATAAGTGTATTGTATTATCTCAGTCATTTACTTGAGGGATTTTTTTTTCCTAAAGTGAAGTATATAGTAAATCACTGAAGAACAAAGGAATAAAATACTATAACATGTAACTTACAGTTATTAACAGCAAAAACTTTGTCTCTTTTATTTTTCTAATGTGAACTTATAACTCCTGCTGGGATCAGAAGTATCATTTGCAGAACACTCTTAACCAGTGTTTCACCTCTCCACTTGTCAATGCATAAATCTTTTTCTATTGCTTGGAATAGGTGACATCTGGCAATGGGAAATGACTAAACTGGGGGCAGGGAGAAATAAAGGTAAATTTAAGCAAATTAGCTAGAAGCACTAAACTCTACCAATTTTTTTCCTAATCTATTTTGATCTTTTATACTATTACCTTAAATGAAAAAGTTTATTTATATATACAAATATAATCATATCACATTAAATATACAAGTATATATAAAGTCTTAAAGATGAACAATAAACTCCCTGCAAGTCATATTGTATCTTCTGTTGACATCTATTAAGGCAAGAGCACGATAAACTTGAATAATATTTTCAAAACTTGAATGGACAATAAGTTTAATATTTCTCAATTATTAGGCATTTAAAAAATATCCAGGACTAAAAAATTGCCAAAATAACAATAGGCAAACGGGATACAAATTTTTTAAAATCAATATATTTGCATCTATATTCCATTTGAGGATTTTCTTTTTTTAACACAAATAGCCAAAACTGAAAATATTCTCTCTTCATCTGGAATTTAGTCTAGTACCATATATTTAAATATGGTACAAAACAGTCCTGGAATTCAACATTTCTCAAAGAATTCAATAAAGCATTAATTAACATTGTTCTTGGCAAGCGTATGTGAAAATTTAAAAATGGTTTGCAGTATGAGAAACATATAGAATCATGTTTATTCTGCAAATACTTCATATTTCTTTTTAAAATAAATGTTCTTGTAATTCTGACATGTTTTTGCTTTATAATTTATTAATCCTGCAATAAAGATCTATAGAAACTAAGACTAATGATTAATTCATGGTTTTCTTTCTCTTGTATGTATTGAATGTGCCATAATTTTTTAATCCATATATGCTTTATTTAGAAAGACAAAACAAAATACAATAATTAACAATGAACATCCATAGCATATTTAAATAAAGATATCTTGAGGTTACCTGAAATAATAAAATGTCTTAATATATTTTTTTTATTTACTAGAATATATGAATACAATGTTAATTTAAACTTTTTATCCACATACAACATCATGGATTAAGTGAAACACGTCAATGAACTAACTTATTCTCTGTAACATAACATCAGAAATTCAAATTGGTATTAAAATACAATAGTCTTCAGATATTTTTGTGAACTGTACTTGATTACATAATATATTTATGTTTATAATCATATGAGAGTTGAAAGAGCATGGGCTAAGTCATCAAGGTGATTTGTGTTTAAATCAGAGTTTTTCTCTTTAATGATTGTATTACATTGGAGAAATGAGTTAATGTCTCAAAATTACGGTTTTATCTCTATTAATTAGATTTATATCTCTACCTTCAGGATTGAAATATTATGTAAAACATATTTAACACATAATATACCCTCATAAATGTTAGTCACCTTTCTCTTATATAATTTTCAATGTTTATATATGATAAATAAATTTGGCATAAAATTGCTACCATGATTGAAACATATATCACACTCTATAAGGTATTATATGTTTTCTTCTTTAAAGAAATAACCATAATTGATTTGAGAGGTAAAAAAATTCTGAAAAAAAGTGTTTTCCCATCGGTTCTGATTTAGTATGGTCTATATGTTTCTTTTTATCTTGTCTTATAATTTCCTATTTGTTTTATAGCATGGGAGATTCCGATGTGAAAAACAAGCAAACTAACAAAAAAGTACCTCAATAGTTTGACAAGAGTACGTACAGAACTTAGATGACTGAGCTGTTGCAAACTTCTGAATTTTCAAGAGCAACATTGTTAGACCTGATGCTATATGTCTAACTGCTTATATGTAAGGCTGAACCTATTGTTTCCTATTCCCAGACAACTGATTCTACATTTAATTCTAAACAATTCTATGAAAGATTGTTGGTAATATTTGCTAACTAGACAGCCTCATGAGAAGGGCTGTAGACTTACTTGGATGAACATAACCAATCCTTATTATCAAGTTTTCAGTCTTATAGAAAAACGTCATCGAGCATTCAGTGGGAGAAATTTTGCCATGATACAAATCAGGTGAGGCTTCATATAGAAGTGTTATTGGAGTTAAAATATTGAAAAAACATTATGGTAGGGTTTTTATGTACAGAAGTCATCCCAAGAAAGAAGGTAATAGAATAGAGCCTGAGTAATGGGCAGTGATGAGAATTTTGGGTGTTTTAAGAAAATTCTAATTACATAATTAATATATCTATTTTGTTGAACTTAGAAGGACTCCAGGTTGGCTTAAGTATTAGGTGAGTACAGGATGGCAGTGGGAATAAGAATAGAAGGTAGCTCAAATTACATTCTTAAAAGCCAGTTTAAGTAATTTAGTATGCAATGGAAGACATGGAGGATTTAAGTAAAAAGGAACTAAAACAAATTAGGGAAATTATTCTTACAGTTCTTCATAGGGTAGATAAGGAGACACACAAAAAAACACAAAAATTTAAAAAAAAAGGAAAAATTAAAAAAAAATCAACAATTAGTAATACTTTGTTAATACATGTAAGAAATACTAAAGTCCTAAAACAAGGTGGGAGCTATGTAGATTGGTCAATATACGTGAAGGAAGGAAACAACTGAGCAAATGTGGGTAGATACTTAAGTCAAAAGCTCCTATGGCATCAGTTCCTAAACAGTGGTGCACGTACCTCTGGGAATACATGCTGGGCTGTTCAGGGGTACATGAAAAGTACTCAGTAATGGCGAAAAAACAAATAAAGTAAAATAAATGCAAAATGTTAAGTTAGGAAACAATAAATGTTAAATTTGAATCATCATTAATGGAGACATTCAAAATTAGGGAATGATGATTGGTGAGGGTGAGGCTATGAACCCTTCCCCCAAACTGCTCTTCTGCCAATCTTGATGCAGTTTCAGAGCAATCCCTTTGCAATGTTTCTAGAACTTCCCCAAACATATAAATACATCCGTAGCCAGACTGTTTGATCAGTTAAGTTATTGACTGAGTAAAGTAAGTGCTTTGTCTTTAATAGTGATTCTTTTCAAGTAGGTTGTTTATTTACTATTTAAATACTTGATCATTATCAATATTTAACTGTTACAAATATTGTAAAATTAAATCTCTGTTTTGTACTTCCAGTGTAGTAATTTTTCTTTCCTATTACCTCATTTCCACTATTTTACATTAAGATAGGCACTGAACAGAAGTGCCAGTTTTTAAAGACATCTGTTCTAAAAACAAATGGTACAATTTACAAAAATAGGTTTAAAAGGGGTACACAAGTGGAAAAAGATTGGGAACCACTGTTCTATGGTTCTAAGCAAGGAATAAAGGAGCTTTCAAATGGGGAAGTCACTCAGAGAAACTGACTTTGTAGGGAGAATGCTGATTTTGGTTTTGGAAAAAGCAATCAGCTTTCTTAATTTTAAGATCAGTTGATTGTCCTTATTCAAGAATGTAGTACTAGAAATGTGGAACTTACCTATAGATAGGTAGACTTTCTACAATGAGTAGAGCACTTGCTTCAGCGAGAACAAAGAAAATGGAAATTGAGGGAAAAAAGGGTCATTGGTTTGGAACCTAGAAGCCCCATGTTGTGAGCTTGAAGAACATTATTTCCATACAGTGCCATAGAAAAATAATTAGGGATGTCATCATGAAAATATACAGGCAGTATGAGATGTTTTAATTCATTAAAGAAATTATTAGATTTCCTTATTGTTTGAGAATAAGGAAAAAAGGTAGATAATAGGGTAATAAGAGAATATGATGGGAAAATATTTTCATTTTTGTTTTAATTGGGAATATGCAGTTTGCTCATTGACAGAGAAAACAAGTAACATGTCTGAATTAAAAATATGTACCATAAACAATAGGTAATTGATATAAAATAATTGAAAATTCATTTAAGCATCTATTCCACAGGCTCCTTACGTTTACTTTGTCTTCATTTTCTCAGCCTCACCCACTCTAGATTTTTAGCTACATCTGTTACTGATGAACTTCACAAATCAACATGCCAATCATGTCTTCAGTGTTGAAATTTAAAATCAAATTGCAAGTTTGCTTAATAGTTATGCTAGGATATCCCACAATGACATTGACTGCAAACTGCCCAAAATTGAACTTGTCACTTTTTTCACTACCTGGTATTTTCCCCAAATTTTCTATTTCTTTCATCAGAAAACTGGGTCACTTAGGCTTCTCTCTCCCTGAGGTGACTCCTTCCATAAATTTCATGTCCTATCTCCTTTGGTGTTTGCTTCTTTCTTTTCAGTTTTTTAAAACTGGTCCAGATAGGGCCATCACCATTTCTTGAATTGACAACTTAATAATATAATAGCCTCCACTTTTATATCTCTAAACTTTCCATCACAAAGTTCTAACTAGGTCAATTGTTTAAGACTTTCAAAGGCAACCCCCAACCCCACCTTCAAAGAAAAGCATCTTCCTACAGATACACATAAATAAAATTAAAATTCTTAGGACGGTATATGAGATACTATATCACTTGTTTCCTGCCTATTTCTCAAATAACATTTTCCATCCTTGCCTGAACTCATAATTTATGTTTCAGAAACACCAAAATATTGGCTAACCTTGCTTATGTCTTGTTTTTTATTTACCTTCAGAACTTTGTCATGATTTTATGTTACTTTAGATTTCTTTATGCATCTCACTTTTTTTGTGATCAGCTACCTTCTAATAATTCTTCAAGTTTCTCCTTAAGTTTATCTGCTTTATAGAGTCATCCCATGGCCCCTCAAGTTGAGCTGAGTCTTTTCCAGTACCAGAGGATTCTGTCTGTTAATTTCTGTTGCTTAAAATGATTTTCTTTACTTGACATCTTCCTATGTTTCAGCTTCTAAATTGGGAGCTGTTCGGGAATAATGACAGGGACTTATTTACCTTTGCAGTTATCCTCAGTATCTAGAGAAGTGCTGGCAGAAAGTAGATGCTCAGATACTTGTTGAATGGTGCTGAATATTCTTATCAAAACCAAGTCAGTATCAGTAGCCTTACATACTATATGCTAATGTTTGCTCTTACTTACAAAGTATTACATACAAGGGTTGTTTGGAAAGTATCCAGCTATATAATATGAAAAAATAGAGGCACTTATGGCTGGATTTTTTTCCAGACAGCCTTCATATATATTAGATATATCAAGCATCAGTAAGAATGCCTAGGACAAGAACTTCAGCTTGATACTGTCAAACAAGGAAATCCACTATTCCAAAAACCATTCAACTGGCTACTTTGTGATGACTTCAAAGGTAATAAGGAGCAAAATGAATAAATCATTAAAACGTTAGTAGTGAATTTCTGAAGAAGCCCAGAATGCTTCTTACTACAATTCATGTTTAACTTTCAAAGACGCTATTGACATTTCTGTCAAAGAAAAGTGATTGAAAATATGTCTGCTGTATCATAGAAAATGCAGAGTTGCAAATGTCATGCAGTATATTCATATATGAAATAATCAAACTGTCATGGCCCATGAAAATGATGGCAACTTCATTGTGTCCCTTGCAAGCTCCTAGTGGGAGAATTAAAGAATTAGGCCAGCAGGAGGCCAAATCTATTCAATAGTGGATTATGTTATAGACAGCTATGTCCTATATCAAAGTAAATTGATGTGGAAGCCATTAAAATGTTATTTCATCTCCCAAATAAATAGCTTTAAACTTCAAAAAATACATGAGAACATACATTTCAACTTCATAAGTAATTTTTTATAAATTAGAGCATATAAAATAATTAGCTCATAATAATATTTCATGAGTTGTAATAGTCTATTTTATACTTTGCTGAGAAAATTTATTTAGGCTTTTAAGTATCTAAAACATTATCTTTCCAATTAAACAATAAAATATAAACTTAAAAATTTTGTAATCGTATTGCAAGTCTTTACTGTGTGACATTTCTCAGCCATGTAAAAATCTTAATAACATGGTGTATAACGTAGAAGATGCCTAACTGTAACAACCTTGCATCATTTAGGAAAGTTATGTCTCTGTCTCAGAAGGTTTCTCTTTGAAAAGTCAGTATTTCTCTGATTTACAGTGAGCATACAAGAGTCACACAACATGGGAGAAAAGTAAAGAGAAACTGAGATTGCAGCCCGTTCTGTTAGTAAAAGACTTGCCAGTATCCAACTGTGGGCCTAATTTATCCTCCTGAGATCCCCCATTCTAGTATTTCAAACTGGTCTTGTATATTGCAGGATTTTCAGTAACCTTATTGTGCTCTTACTTCTACATTTTTGGCAAGAAATTAGAAAAGATGGCCTTGAACAATTTGACCCATTCCCTGAAGACTTTAACCAGCCAAAGCTAGCACTCTGATAACAGTAGCTGCCAGCTGGATGGCCAGTTCCATGATACACAGGCATCCACATCGAATCCAGATGATGCCGTAACGTCAGATTGAATTCACACTTGAGAGAAGGTGTTACACATTAATCTTACCCATTGCAGCAGGATTTTTCACAATAGAGTCTACTAGATTTTTATATTTGTTCTGTGTCACCAGAATAATTAACATAAAGGACCTTATCATTTTTCTTTCACTTCTCATTTTATTATTTTTCAAGGTGAAAAATAACATTGGCAAGGTATAAATATTATTTTTTGTATTTATAACATCAATCATTTATAAGATATAAAAAGCTGTTTCATAAGCTTTGGTAATGTTTATATTTGAAAACAGCATGATGCTAAAAATTTAAGATAATTAACAATGAAATGCTTTAAAAGAAGACTAAAGTACTGATATAGTATATAAAGCACTCTTTTTTACTCTCCTTAAGATATTGTTCAGATTATTATATATCTATATATTCTAGAAAAAATTACTATATTAAAATAACTTAAATTTTGCCTCCTAAAATAAGGACATATAAGATATATGAAGTTTTAATATGACTCAAACTTTTTTAAAAAGACCAAGTATATATTAATTAAAATTGACATGATCTGAACTATTTATCTTTAAGAAACAATAAAATGAAAGTGAATCAAAAAAATTACAGATATTCTGATTATTATTTTTAATGTGTCTTTAAGAATATCCAACCAAAAAAAGTGAAAGAATATACAACCATACTTTCCCTTCCCGCAATTTTCTTGAATAATTCAAATTGGCCTGAATGACAATGAGTTATGGGAGCAGAAATGTTCATCTGGAGGGCTAACTGCTATTGAACTTTGCCCAACAAAATCTGTTCAACTAATTTACATAATAAAGTGTCACTTCATTTAAAAAACAAATACTTAGCACAAAAGCCAGAATTTGCAAAAAACAAAAAGCCAATACCACTAATAAGATAATTCAACTGTAAAGCATGTAGCTGATGAAATGCTCACACTATGTGATAGCCACTAAGGAAGTTGTGTATCAATATCACAATTACTGATATTAGCACCATGGTGGCTAAAATAATATTTTAATATACCAAACAAACATAATTTGAAATAGTTCTCTATATTTTCTCCTCCACTTGATTTCTCATATTAGTGTTTGAGGAAACACTAACATCTAAAGTTTATAATCACCACATTAGTAACTTTGTAAATAAAAAAAATATTAGTTTTTAGAATTAATACATGGTATAAAATATTTTTATAGCTTTAATTTCTCTTTGACTAGAAAAAATAATTCAAATATGTTAGATGTAAAAATATATGTGATCCATGTGATATAATTTGTTCATATCATTTTTTAAATTACACTATTTAAACTTTAAAATAGTAGCATATACAGGTTTGTCTGATTAAAGTTTAACATAACCAAAGTAAACATAAAATATAACAAAGTTAGTAACTTTCATTCAGATTTCCTAAAAATGGACATGCATGGAAACCTAGTTCTATTAAAAATCATTCTAGTTTTGGTTAAAATCCCTTATGATAGGCCAATTTCCCCCAATAGTTTTTCATAATTAAACTTTGTATATCAATAATGTAACACAAAATCAGTATTGCAAAATGTAAAGTACAATTTGAAGGAAATATTTTAATGTTTTCAAATGCAAAATAATCAAATTCCTAAGATCCAAATCATAGCACTGTGTTAGTGAAGTACAGTCACAAGCATTGTTAAATGTACTACAGAAGAAAATATTAAAGATGAAGGCTGTAATTTTTTCTAAGTAATAGAGTTTTCATACGTTACTAAATAAAATGGATAAAAAGCTATCAAAGCTCAAGGAGTGAGATAAACGAACCCAGTAAGATCATGTTTATTTAATATTTATCAACTGATTTGGGGAAACCGACCTAATCCAAATGTCTTGACTAATTGTAAACTATAGAAAACAAAAACTATAAAGGAAATACTAAAACATCGCACTGCAATGCACAATTCAACATGGTTTTCACAGTCATCTTTATTTAATTTTTTTTTTTTTGGTTGGTTCCCTGAGCAGGGATGGAACCCAGGCCACAGCGGTGAGAGTGCCAAAGTCCAGCCACTATATCACCAGGGAACCCCCCCCGTAATTCTTAAGTTATTTTATTTGAGACATGTGTTTATCACCGTGTGTCTTCTAACAAATGGCTACTATTATTTTGAACAGGAATAATCTGTGGATTTTAATCTGTAGCGGGAAAGGCTGTCCCAGTAGAATTACAGTTCTTGACTTGAAACTTCTTTAAAAATAATCAGCTCATATTGCAGTATTTATAGCAATTAGATAAATACATTACTCTTTAGATTTTAAGTTAGATTCCCAACTCTGCCAATTATGCGTTTCCTTTCATCTCGTCATTGATCTGAAAGCACCTTCAAAGAATCAACCTAGGTTTGAAATCAGCACTCTATTGCACTAAAGGACAACATAATCTTGTTTTCTGAAACAATGAAGTATAATTTTATTTACCATCCTATCAAGTTGGAGATTTATAATTCTCTAGATGATCCCTTTTGTTTATCCCTGGAAAGATGGGGCAGGAAGAGTTAATTATTCAATAATTAGAGGAAATATTTAGTTTGCTTCTTGAGGTATATCTTCTCTTATACTTGTGTTTGAGTAAAATGACCTCATAGTAAAATATATTATTATATTTTTACTTACTGCATGGTAAGAAATAATTATTTAAATGAGAAACAAAGACTATACATCACATTCTTTTAAAACTGTGTAGCAGGTGTTAAAAAGAAAGTGATAAACTAGGTTATCTTATTTTTGAAATAGAGATAATGATAGTACTTGGCAAGGAGGGTTGTTATGAGGATTAAATGCTTTGCATCATATGTATATATGTGTGTATACATATGGTAGAACAATGCCTGACATACAGGAAAAATGCAATAAATACAAGGCATTCGTGCTGGTGGCATTAATTAGCTGGTAGTAGCAGTTGTAGCAAAGGCAGAAATAGTAGAGATGTTATGGGTGTTGTTAGTGGATGAAATAGAAATAGTTATGACAGGACTGCTAAAATATAAGACAATCACCACCATCACAGTAAATTTTAGCTGAATGCGTTGGCTCAGGGACAAATGCCAATTAATTTCAATTATCTAACATTTAGCTATAAAATGTCAAGAGTGATTGGCTGATTCACTGATTAATATGTAGTATGAAATTCCCTCTAGAAACATGGGTAATTGGGTTCTGAGTGAAAGAGTTAATAGCCTTTTCCTAATTCTCCCTGAAGAAAAACAAGAAGAAATAAGATGAAACATTAAAAATTACATAGTTAGCCAATGATTGTTTTTTGTTCATTTTGTTTTTAATGTTTAGACTAGATGTGAAGTCTAAACTTCAAATTAATAGAATGACAATGCCATTGCTAGGAAGCTACAAAGTGTACAGTAAGAATTTTTAAAAGAAGATGTCTTTGTAAAACATAAAAATATTTTTTGTTTGATTTTGTTATTTATACGTTTAGTTTTTAAGAAGTATTGTGTTGCTTTAGTCATTTCTAAATTTAGTATTTCAAATTTAATGGTTTGGTCTGAAAATTTGCTCTATAATGATTATTGAAACTAATTGTCTTAAATAAGCTTGCCAATATTTATAACTTAACTTAGTACGGTTTTATGTTATTTTTATTAAAAACTAATGTCAGTAATTTCTATTACTTTATCATTATTTTTATACCATTTAGTCAGTCACGTACATAATTATAATCTTAAATAGTTGAAATGGCAATGGTCTTATTTCCTTCTTTTATTCTGGGTTTTAAAAAATCTCACAAGTGAGCATGTTATATTTGCATAATTAGAAAAATGCATGATATATTTAGTGGTAGATATAAAAACATCCTATACTAGGAACTTTTCAAATTGAAAAGTTACATAAAATGAAAAATACTCTTTAATGTACATGATGTAAAATATAACTTCTATAGTCAATAGTGTATTCTACTCTTTCAAAGAATATGAATATATTACATTTCCAGTATGCATGAATAACAGTATGTGTTATATAACACTCAGAATATGTACACTGAAATACCAGTAATTGTGTTTTCCTTTTTAGAAATCTTAATTTCATTAATTATGCATTCTCCCACTAAAAGTCAATGAAGCAAGCATTGTAGTTACGGGAAGTCTTACAGAAAACTGCTCAGGAAGTCATTTTCCACAAACACACAAAAAAGAATAAAAACAGAAAATTACATCTTGACTTCAAATCACTGTGCCATACAGAGATTGTCTAGTAATGCCATATAAATATATTATTTCAGCCATCTGACCTGCTTTCCTTCCAGAATTAGAATCTTGACAAGAGTAGCCCCTGCCATAGCCCCACTGAAGTTAGATGCCAAACTCCTGACCCTTCCTCTTGAATGTGCTCAGTTGTCAGTTTTGCCTACTGCAGCTGTTGATATTCCATAGGATCAGATGGCCAGAGTAGGTCTGGAATAGACCTATTAGCATCTCAATACAGCCACTCTGTCCCCTTTATTACCAATTCACTCAAATTAATTAATTTTTAATTTGGTGCTACCTCAACTATTATAAATCAAGTCAGTCAGAGACAAAAAAAAGCACACTGAAACGTGAAACTGTCTGTGGTTTAAGTCACAGAGGCTCAACCTATGCAATCTGTCACTTTGATGATCAGAAAAAAAGGCAAATTATCCTGTGCAGAGATTATCGAAAAATATTTTCTTGATGAATTATGTTCTTTTTCAAAGGTCACCAAAAAGAGAAAGAGTGGTGATAAATGTCTGTGGTACATTTAGATCCTTAAATCCAAGTTATGAATTCAGAGAAGCTAGTTGATTAAAAAAATGTTTCTATAAGTTTCCATTTACTTTACTTGAACCTAACATGTTATTGCAGTGTTAAAAACATACTGTACAAGTAATGACTTTTAGTTTTAAAATTGGCAGCATCTGTAATTTATAATATTCCTATAATGTAAGATGATTTCTTCTTATTATTACTATTATTGTTATTATTTCATGGCTTGTCCAAGCAGTTACCTTAAAGCAGCATTCTCTAGAGGAGTAAATGGTTTGAATTGGAGAATTACTTAAATTATAAAACTGTTATTTTGAAATGTGGAAAGCAATGAATTCATTGGCAAGATATTTCTGTGTTCTTTTATCTTTAATTTAATTGAATTGGCCTCAAGAATAAGACTTAGAGTAAGAAAGCAGATACTTTGAACAGTACAATCCTCTCTGAGTGTGCACTGATCACTTTTGATATTCCGTGGTCAATATACACAGTTATAGACATAGCATATGGGGCTTTTTATTTTCTTTTTTTTACTGTAAGCTACACAGTGTAGAAAGACCAAAGATTAAAGGTATTTAATCACTTCAGTATACTGTGTAACTTCTTACATCATATTCTTGAGCAAGGAAATGGAGCCAAATTTAAGATGTATTTATACCATGCTGAGTAGGATCTTTTTTTTTTCACCTAATATAAACCTAGCTGTTTGAGACAGAATACAATTGGTTTCTGTTTCTGAGAAAAATAAAGGGTAGATTCATGACTACCAAATAACTCTTAGAAAATTTTCTTCTCCTCTCAAATATAATGTAATCCATGGTGTTATGTATTATAAACATTTATAAAGTCATTTAATTTTAAATATTTGCAACAATTTTATAAGTACTTGGTATTTAAAGTCATGGAATTGAAGTAAATAATTTGTTGAAGTTAACAATGCAGCAAAGAAAGATCGACTTCATATTGTTCTTAGGCCACCATTTCACAAATATTCCTGGATGACACAGCTTCTCAAACCTCTTCGTAATAGATAAATTGCCATAAATGACAACTACATACACTTAAACAAACAGTAAAATGAAACACTTCCCTAAACTGAGAGTTCTTAAACTCAAGAATGGATGTCTTATAATAAAACTGAGGTTAAAAAAGAATAGTTTTATGAGTCTAAGACTGGCTTAATTGTGGTTTTTGACTGAAAGCAGAAGTTATCAAATATAATTTTGAGATTTTTAGTAAAAATGCAATTATCAATTTCTTAACTGAGTTCACATCTCAGCAAGATTTTAAACTAGTAGCATAATGAAAACTTTTTAAGTTTTCCAATTCTCTATTGTTTTTATTGAGAGTGTTATGCAAATTCTTTGTGTTGGTTCTTTGGCAGAGAATCTTAAACCAACTGCTAAACTGAATAGAAACTGTCCTTACATTTCCATCTGACTACACCATGTTGTGCAATTATCTCCTCTTAAAATATTCTTTTCTTCTTAAAACTTAAGATGCTCAACATAGTAATAAAGTATGAAATAACAGTTATTTTAAGAATATATTGAATATTGTCATTGCTGTTCCCTCAGGTATCTCAGAAAAAAAGATCTTGCCTTGATTCCTTTACTATAATATGCTTAGAGCCAACTGATCTTTTCCACTAATAAAGGTTTTTAAGTACAAAAATTAAATTGTCTTTATTCTAACATACTTTTCCAAACTACAAATTGGTCATGATTTAACAATAACAGGTCAAATGTATTCTGTGTGCAAATCCTAACCATCCACCACCAACTAAATTTTCATACAAGTCCACTGAAATCATAGGCAGAAAATCTTACAAAAATATGTAAATGAAAAATAAGATTAGTGACAACGATAAATATCACTATTTTGTTGAAATTGAGTTTATGGCATTAAATTAATCATAATATTTGGTTTATAAAAGCTTTTTTTATTGTCATATATGGCCATCTTTCATGTATTTGATTATTCATTTATTTATTAGTTTGGCTTTTAATACTGTAATAAGTATCTGTATATCAATAATCTAGAATAAGAACTTGATAATAACTACATACATCCAACCATATTATTTCCCCCATTCCATTCCTGTCTCTCTCTACTTCAGGTAATTAATACTCTGAGGTGCATTTGTACCATGATCTTGGCTTTCTTTCATATGTAGTAAATTAATACAACTAATTCAACAAACATTTTAACACTTCTAATAATTTTAGTTCTCTTTAACTTCATAAAAAGGGTAGCATGCCTGAGAGCTTGTTTGGGGGTCCTATATAGCAAGGGAGCACAGCTACTCATACAACCTTGACAGAAGACAGGTCCTCTCTTCTATTGGGGAAGGTCGTCCTCTGCAACTGAGACCACGGTTTCTGGAGGCACGCACATGGAGCAGTGAGGGAAGTAAGGAACACCCACCGAGCCAGCCAGATCAACCCTGGTAATCAATAGGTGAGAGATGTCGCAGCCAGACCACCCTCACATCTAAAAAAGGGTACCTTAATAGATGCTATTTTAAGGACTGACTTGTCCCTTAACAATATATTGCTAAGATTCATATACTTTTTATATTATTACATTTTATTAATTTCAATTGATGTATAATATTCTATTTTGAAAATGTACCATAGGTTATTTATCCACATTCTTTTTAATGATATTTACATTATTTCCAGGTCTTACAGAGTTTGAACAGTGCTTCATGAAAATATATCTTGATGAAAATAAATAGGAGTTTTTCTTAGTTATATATCTAGGACAATGACCTTGTGTATTTCAGATAATAACACTAAACTATTTCTAAAAGTGGTTAAAACAATTAAATTCTCACAAGTTATATTAAATTTTGACTAGATGATATGAAACCACATCTTCAAAATTTGATGTATCTGACTTTAACATATATATATAATTATATTCAAACAAAAGAGTTGAAAATGTAACCTATTGCTTTCTTGATTTGCATCTCTGATCATTAAACATCCTTCTTATGTTTATTTAACATATATGTTTGCTTTTAGGGAAAATGTCAGTACATAACTTTTTCTCATTTTTCATTGTTTATTTATACATAGAAATTCATTATATATTACGAATTTATATATTTTTCAGGTACGTATGTTGAGGATAATTTCTCTCAATTTGAATCTTGTTTCACTTTCTTAGAAGATACTTTGGTAAAAGGAGTTCTTAATTTTAATATAAATAAAAATTTGTTAAAAATTTAAAGGCACTAAAAAAAGATAAAACTTCACAAAATATATTTAAGAAGTTTTAATAAATGTATAAATATTCCATGTTCATGGACAAGAATGAAATATTGAAAACATATCAATTTTGTCTAAATTTATTACAGATTTAGATTACAACAAAAATTTCAACAGGAATTTTTATAGCATTTAATAACATGATTCTTAAATGTGTATAAAAGCATAAAGGGCAAGAATTGTCAATAACATTAAGGGCAGGAATGACACACTTGCCTTTTTAGGTATCAGGACTTAGGAAGCTATGGTAATTAAGAAACTGAACTACGGACATAGGAGTAAATATATTTATAAAAAACGATTTTAATTTTAGACTTAAACCTCCATATTGCCACTGAGTCATTTTCTTTTGTTCATTTGAGTTTGAAACATTGTTTTAAAAAATGCACTTTTCATGAGTATTTTTCTGTTCTACAAAGCTATCAATGAGTGCCAGGAGAGCATTTATCTTGAAAACAGCCCAGCTAAAACCCATCCCAAAACTACTCATGTGTAATACTGCAATTCATCTCTAGAAGTAATTAATAGTTTTTATTACCAAGGAAGGAAGTGGCAAGTTTTATTGATCAAGTTTTATTGGTTATGTCAAATCATAACCAACCAATATTGTCTTACTTAATTATAAAATCGACAGAAAATAAACAATGAAATATAAATGAAATCCATTTACACAGACTGAATTGTGGTATATTACTGTATAGTTTAAATAATTCTTTTTTCTTCATAGTGTAGAGTTTTACAAAATTTTATTGATTAAAATACACAAAACAGCTGTCACATGGGAAATAACTAACATCAAAATTTAATGTAAGCTCCAGTATAAATCAAATTATTTTTTCTGCTGATATTAACATTTTATATAATTACTTCACTAATGTTCTTTTGTATTCTGTTTTTAATTCTGTTGTATATAGTACACAAGAATAAAAAAACATCATTAATACTCTATAAAATTATATTTAATTTACTCTTTCATTTCATATCAATTCAATTTTCTGATACAGCATAATTTGTTAAAATCTTAACCCACATTTTTTGCCTTTGGTTCTGAGAAGTGAAACTCTTAAATTTTAACTATTGAGCTTTACCATTAAAGTTTGTCATTTTATCAGAGGCTTCTTTCCACTGTTCTACCTTCCAATTTAATCCTATTTTAATTGAAGGATCCACAAAACATACTTCTTCTGCCTATGAAAAGAATGTAAAAATAGAAAAATCCCTATCACTTTAATTATGGCAACAGTAATTTAGTCTGTTTTAAGCATCTCGTATAGGCTTTGGTCTCTAGAAAAGAGAAGAAAAAAATGAAATCGTCTCACTAAAAAGAAAATAAAGTGAAACATAAGTTCCTCTGACTGACTATGTTTTAAAAGTGGCAAACCATCATTATAGAGGACTACAAAATGCCACATATCACAGAGTTTTTCCATAAGAATATATGTGTAAAAACAAAAGTGTTTTCACTAATGAAGTTTTAAACATTAACATGACATTGAAATTCTGGCACAAATGGACAACAATTTTTTACATGCTTGTCTATTTTAACGCATAAATCATTCATCGTATTGAGGGCCATGCTAGGTTACAATAGTAGCTAACTCCATCGCCCACTGATTCTATAGGCACCTCCTGAAGAATGGCAGGACTGGGAAACATTCCTTTCAAGGTTCTCTCCACCAAGGAATCTCTCTGGAACAGATATGAGTGGCTCACATTCCAGATACGATTTTAAATAAATGCATATTTCAAATCAGTTCAGACATTACTACTTTATTTTCTGCTTTATGAGGTATCTGTGAGATTATGTATGACTTTAGATTGAAAAATGGAAACCTGAGATAGATATATAGATATATCTATCTTTAATGATATTCTCATCCCTTTGAATATTAGTGAAAAAATAAATTTAAGAATATAAAAATAATTGAATAATTATTCTTATTATTCCCACATTAAGCAGCCTCAAGTAATCTACATTTTTGCACAATGGAAAATGTAATTGAAAGTTTATAAGAGAAAAAAATTTCTTTAGCCATTTTTTGCCTTTTCCAGCTGACAAACTCCAAAACGCATTCATTTATCTTCATTATGCGTTCCACTATTTTCCTCAGGAGAAGTAGCACTCAACACTCTAGTCTCCTGCTAGAAACAGTACAACTCTAATTGAGGAACTGGTTTAATTTTCACTCTCCCCTTGCAGTGTTCAAACAAATAGCAATTCAGCACAGGAGAAAAAATAACAGCCAGTGCAAAGTTCTTAGAGTCTAGCCCAGCAGGGGAAGTAGAAGCAAAAAGTCATGTCAACAACAATAGCAATGAAAACATTTCAAAATCTTTGATCTTATGAATAGCCTTGGTACCAAAGGCTGGGCCTGCTGTTCATGACTTAACAACAGGGCAAAAAGAGCAGACAACCTCATTTACACATGCTAGTTCAATGCCAAAGACAGAAAAGTGGGGAAGACAGTGTAGATTTTTGGAGAAGCATTATAGTTAAGTTGGTAGCAATATTATTGCACCTACACATTAAAAAACGCTACCAACAAATGAGGTCTTTCACTTTTTTATTGTAGTATTTTCTATTTTCTAAAATAGTTTATCTTCAGATATGAAAGAGTGAACAATACATGATAAATAGGAAAAATGTTACTTTGGTCATTCCAATCATAAATCTTGTTGTCACTCTGGGTGTTACTGTATCTATTTAAGATAAACATGTAAAAATGAAATACTTGTGGTATTTTCTATCAAGATAAATTACTATATTTTATTGAAAGTAAGAGAGCAATTTTTGCATATAAAATAGAAGTCCATTTGCCCACACCCTGAAAAGGCAAGTTTCCTTATACATATTGAATTCAGGTATAGGAATAAAAAAGAACAGCCATAATTTAGTAAAATTAAAAGTTTATTCTGTATACTATTTGTCTACTTTTGACATTAAAAGCCACCTAAATGAATGATAGGCAAATAGCTAAGTCTCTTCTAGCCTGGAGTAAAGGATTAAAAAAAATCACATTCATTTTGAGTCTCTGCTTAAAATTAATTACAGAGCAGTTCAGTTTTTGTTTCTTTTTGGCTACTTGAATATTCTCAAGTTTGAAGAAACCGTTTTGTTTAACACACTGTAATATTAATTGCCTTCCATTATTTAATCTGGCATTAATTGAAAAATGACTTCTGTGTCTAAATTGGATTATTGAAAATGTTATCTTTGCCCACTCGTACTTACATTTTTCTATTAATTTAAAAGTTAAACATAGCTCCAAAAAAGGTGCATTTGTATTTTTTTACATTAAATCTACTCATATCAAGTTGGCTTTCTTTTCCTTAAATTGTTTGAAGTTTTAGACACCTTTCTGTTTCCAACATAAATGTGTACTTCAAGCCTTTCTCCAGTCCAGCGTGTTCCACCTAATCGAGCCCACCTGCCCAGACACACTTCTCAGGCTCCCTGCTGCTCCAGCCTCAGCTCCTCATTCTCCCAGTAGCAAAACTTTCTTAGATCTATCAGCCTGCCCAAAAATGGGTCTTTTCACTAGATTTTTGCTTTTCATTTTAAAAATATGTACATTTTAAGTAAATATATTAAAGACAACTGTTTTATGAGCAGAATTAGGTATATGTCATTTTAGTCTCTAAGGTCTTATTTCGCTGTGGTCCATGAACTAGTATCGTCTGGGCTCACCATATTTTTTGAGACAAAAATGGGATATTGGAATGACAAAAATGAGATGGAGTTATGTAATATTACTTATCCATGAAAAAGTAAGATGATACCAAAATTTTTATTATATGAACATATCGAGCTAACCATTATTCTTTAGTGACAGAACTCAGAAAAATTTAGGTGGATGTGGAGGGGACTGTATTTTACTATGATTGTACAACGAACATTTCCCTGATTAAGTAATCTTATGCAGCAAATTCTGTTATTTCAAAACCTTGTCATAAAACTTCTCACACTCCGTGACACAGTTTTGTCTTATAACTAATGTAAAACCCTTATTGTCTCAACACTTAATCTAGAGTTTTAGGCTAAAAAGACCTAAAAAAACAACCTAAACTCACTTCAAAAGAACATGGGGAGGGACACAAATAAAGAGCACTAATTTACTGCATATAAAACATTCACACACAAAAAAAAATACTAAGAAATAATACACATATCAATAAAATACTTATAAAATATCACATAAGCAGTAAAAAGAAAAATCTGGCATACCACACTAAACACTCTAATGCAGGACTGCAAAATATCATAAACATACACCAAAAAGAAAAAAAGGAATGAACACCTCAACTGGTATCACATATCAGTATATGCTAATGTCCCACTAGAGAGTTCCACTGTAATAAAATAAAATAAAAAAAACTAACAGTCTGTTGAATTGAAATATGAGTCTGAAAATTCTGAGGCAAACTAAACGTAGGGCAAAAAGGATACAAGTGGAATGATGGTAAAACTAACAGTAAGACTCACCGTCACTGCATCCCACATTCCTAACCTGATGGAAGCAAACAGCCAGGTGACCCCATTCAGTAGTCCATATGCATCAAAACCCTCCTGGCTCCCACATGCTGAAGAGGGGCTTAGCAAACTTCTCTTAAATTCCCACCACTGCAGACAAGCAAGAGGGCAGTGTCTGATTGCTGCTAGCTCAATAAGCCTGGTCCTGACTGGATAAAGTGAACGAAACTTCCTCTTTATCACACTCACAGTTTCATTGCATGCATTGATTAACATAGAGTCATGATAAATAAACAACCCGTGTTCAGTTTTTTACAAAAAATTTAAACCGGGACAAAATTGACATTTATATTAAAATGATGGGATGGTCAGAAAATATTAAAAAAAGGGTAAAGACCTATGTAAAATGGTATATATGGTCAGCCTAGCATTGTCCATATCATCTGAGAGCTTGTTAGAAATGCAGAACTTCAAACTTCAAGCCCCACCCAAGACCTACATACTCAGAATCTGCATTTTCAACAAGATCTCCAGGTAATCCACATGCACAGTAACATTTGAAACACACTATTCAATACTACCTAAAACACAAATAAACAAAATAACAACACAAGCAAAGGACTAGTAGCTAGAACAGAGGAAGGAAGGAAATATGTGAATGACAAACTGTACTTCTAAGTTTTATGATTAGTATACAATCCCTAGATGGTGTTCATTTAGGTGTATACAAGGTGTTCCAAAAAATGTATACACACTTTAACAGCTGATAATTCATATAATTTTCTCTCCTTTTCAGGTTTAACTAATTTGAAATAATGAGTAAAGTTTGATGGGTACAGAATACCCTCCGCATTCACCAAACCTCATGCAATTTTTTTATGAGGATATATAAAAGATAAAATATATGGTAAGAACCATAAAGAGTCTATGAATTGAAGGCAGCCATTGAATAAGAATGCATACAAATATTGAATGAAATGATTCTTGATGTTTTGTGATTCCACTGCTTTGTATTTCCAGCAGTTCCTGGACCAGAATGGTCATCAATTTAAAAACATACACTGAGGACAAAAATTATTTGTTTCTGTAGATTCTTTTAAATTTTCAAAGTAAACTGTTCCTTAACGATCACTGATGTTATAATTATTGTGTTTACGTCTTGGGGGGACACTCTCTATCTATACGTATATATGAGAGCTGTCCAGAAAAAAACCCAGTCACAAATGCCTCTGTTTTTCATATTGCATGGCTGGATACTTTTTGGACAGCTTTTATATATTTAGATTAGTATTCATGAATTATAGGAAGTATTTTAAAATGTGATAATATGATCCAAATGTTGTAATTAGTAAACAGGTTGTTAGTATTTTATAAAATAAATAATTTATTAATGTCATGATTAAAAAATAGCAGGTAATTTTTTTGTTCAATAAAATGTCACTAAAATATTTACCTTTTAGGGGACAATTGCACCAACAAACTTATTTATCTGAGAGCAAATTATTAATAAAAAGGGAATTATATGTTCCTTCTTTTAGGTAAATTCAGTTATTAGAAATATTGGTGGGGAATATACAACAAGTAAGATTTTTATGTTTTTAATACAGTTTTTAAATTTAGAATAAACATAGTATGGTAAGAGAAATATTGCAGAAGCATAAATATAGCTATAGAAGAAGCCCAATCATGTTTGTTCCTTAGAACAAAGCTAAGAGCCTGGAACATACAGCCCTTGTGAGAGCAGATTTAGCTATTCAGTTGTGAGTGTGCTTGTGCATTTGTGTGTGTGCATGCGTGTGCATGTGTGTGCAAGTGTGTGTGTGCATGCGTGTGCGTGTGTGTGCAAGTGTGTGTGTGTGTGTATGTGTGTGTGTGTGTGTGTGTGTGGTGTGCGTGGTGTGCATGGTGTGCGTGTATGTGTGTGTGTGTGTGTTGTGTGTTGCGGGAGTGGAACGATACCAGTGGATATAGCCATACTGTAAAATTGTAAGGAAGATAAAGCCAAATAAAATGATACCTGATTTACTTTCCTGAAAGTGTTTTGAAAGCACTTCCCCTAAGATGATCAAAACTATCTAACACAGTGTTTATTTGTAAATGCTGTGTTAGAGTCATACTAGTTTTCCCTTTCATTCCAATTAAAAAAAATTCAAAAGCTAATCCTTAATGCACAATATTTGAAGGAAATTTAAAATCTTTGGCCTAAGACAACTAGCTCAGAAATAACTTTCCACTTACGTATACCAATACATTCCAACAAAATTGAAATTCAGGCAGAAATTCAGTGCTATGGCTTAGGAAAGAAAGTGATAACTCTAGGTGAAAACTTTTCCTATATTCAAAACTTTATATAGCATTGAGAGGCCATATTTACTCAGTAAAATTTTAGCTTCAATGTTATACCCTTCATGACACCTTTCTTGTCTTCATAGATTTTTCTAGTCAGGTTCTGCTACTAAATGCCTGAGGTAACTTGGTAACAGATATAATTGCTCTGAATTTTATCTCTTCATTGATAATATAAAGCAGTTGGCCCAGATCTATGAATTTTTAAATTTAATTACTCACATGCACCCTAAAATAATCTTTTAAAACTTATATGCTGCTCATATATTTTAAGTTGACATTTAAACTGTTTCCTTATGACTGTAAATAATTGAAAATAATGTATTTTCCAGCATATTGTAAATATTGATATTTTAAAACAAAGCTGTTACATTACCCCTTTCAATGCACCCAACGAACTCTAAATACCATCGTGATCCAATACTCACTATCATGTAAAAATAAATTATCATACTCTTCTCTAATGAACTGAATTTTTATGTTACTTCCTTTCCTCTTTGAGTTCATACTTTCTGTCAACTCCCCCATAAAATATTATGCTAAGGTAGTAAATTTTTATGCTTGAAAATCTTACATTGATTAATCTATTGTATATTGTTACAATAAAATATTAAAATTAACAATTTTTTCTTTTAATTATAATGTTTTAAGGCCACAAATTATTTTTCTAAATGTTTAAATAATTATTAGTAAAGAAATGATGAAGAAACAGAGATATACATTTAAAAACAATCTGAATAAAAATATATTTTTGTTAGAAATTCATGTCTTACTGAGATTAAATAGATTTTTTTTCCAATTATGATGCATATATTATTTTCTACTTTTTATTGTTTTAGATGAACACTGGAAAATCACATTTAAATAAATAAGTAGATAGGAATAAAAATCATTTGCTTATAGAAGTATGACTTAATTCTTTGAACTCAAGTTATATGTTAAATGCCATGGTAATTTATAATAAAAATGATTTTTACTACTTTTTAAATGGACACTTGATTAGGTTTTTCTTCAATTTAAATGAAAACAAAGAACTAAAGGCCACTTGACTTGAAATAGAATTTGATACAATCACATTCTCAACATTGAGTTTTCATTCTCTTTCGTTTAACACATATCCAAAAAAACAATGTATCTTAAGATTTTGAAAGGGCAAGAGGAATGCTTTTCTTTAGAAAAATAAGAGAAAGAGCAATTTTGAAAAGAGAGAGGAGGAAGGAGAACTAGCTTGAGATTTTGAGCTTAAACAGTCCAATTTTCACACAAGTAAACATCAGTACATATGAAAGTTGAGAATACGAAAACTAATTTTCTCAAAGCTATAAATGCCCATGTACTGCTTAGATACTCTATGACTCTCCAAGCTTACATGGACCTCAGTTTGAAAACCACTGGAAGTACATGTTTCCTTGTGTATGTTTATGGGTTACTCAGGTGTTGCATCCTACACAGTGCTTTGCATAATGTCTTGAATTTAATAGTCAACCACTATGTATGTATGTACATATACATATATATATATATGAATTCATAATTATTAAAACCAAATTTATGCCCTATTATAGTATATCTAATTGTACTACACACAAATCTACATTTAAATGAACATCATATTGTTATTATGGTTTTCAATATTTATTCCCAAATATAATGAATGACTAGAGCGCTATGAATAAGCTTGTGAATATACTATATTTATTAGGCCTCTTTGTAAACAACAGAAAGTTAATCTATTATAACTGTACTGGCAGGCTTGCTCATTTGCATTTCCTACCTTTTTTTTTTTCTTTAATGTGGGTAGTTCCCTGGCTGGGAATCGAACCCAGGCCGCAGCATAGTTGACAGTGCCGAAGCCTTAGTCACTACACCACCAGGGAACTCCTGAACTCCCTCCTACCTTCTTTTTTTTTTTTTTTAAGGAATACTGTGTCTCAGTCAAATTTTCATCTTTAATATTCTCTTTTCATTTCTAAGGTTTTGTACACCACTTAAACACACATTGCCAATTACACACATTGTGTCTTTGAACATCAACCAATGGCTGAAATTGTTTCAGTATAAACATTTTTGTTTTTTTTTAATTTAAAAGTGAATCTAAGTAGGCATTTTATCTAGGGACCATGTGTCTAACAGAGCAGTCATTTCTAACTAAGAATACTAAAGTCAAAGTTACAACAAATCTACTTTGCAATGTTATCACACATGCCAAACATAATATTGAACCACCAACAAAATCACTGTGTTATGCACAAATACACTATAATTAACCTTGTAAATTTAATGTACTTACAACCCTAACATGTATGTACTCCAATGAAAGGAACCAACTTGCTGAAAGCAAATGTGAAATTTGCTAAATGAATTTTTGGAAGCTTAAGTCATTTGACCTTTCCAGTTTAAACAACCTAATACAAGAGTTAGTCATTCTTGGACATGGGACATTACAAATAAACTGCCGAACATAATAGGCATCATGTTCTGGGGTATCTTGATGCTGAATTATTACAGTAAATTTTCCTGAAGTGTTTAAATAAATAAAATAGTAGTACTCAGCCTCCTGAAGTCACAAGTAAAGCTATGAATCAATCACCCCTCTAGTACCTGAGTACACACAACAAGCAGAATTCACAAGTTGTTCATGGAAGGGTGTAGGGTACTGGAAGAATTTTGCTCTAGTTCCAGATTTAAATTTATATCGTGACTTACAAGATGTTTTTCTTAACATATTGACTTAACTATTCCATCTTCAATGATGTATAATTGCCTTACTTCAATTTAATATTTACTCAAGAAACACACAGGAAATAAATTATGATTGATGAATGAGGAATCAGAGACCTGGAAGTAATCCCTTGAGCTTATTTCCTCCATATCTAAACAAGACTGACTACATGCAAAATCTGAGGTTAATTTTCAGAATTTCCAAGAGAGGGCCAATTTCTCAAAGGCAATTTGAAACAATTTACTTAAAAATGATGTAGCACTTAGTAGCCACAATAAGGATCTCAACGTGAGAACTTGCCTCTCCACTTGAAAAAAAAAAAAAGAGAAATGAAAATATTTAAAATAATCATTTAAGAGTATTGCACGTATGAATACACATACTATTTATGACAGGTACCAATTGTATATTTGACTGAACATTTACACACACAACTGAAGTGTTACTGGAGAAAAAAGGGGTTCTTGCAACATCGCAGGAAGGCATTCCAGTATGTACAAATAAGCCACGCAAGCAAAACCAAGCAAGCAGTGGGTTCCGAGAAATAAAGAGAATCCACTCCCAAAATAATGGGTGCAGACAGGCCAGGAAATAGGGCAGCTACACCAAAGAACAAAGAAATTTAGGATTCTAATTGAATGAGGCACAAAACATTCAGGAGTGGCTTTGCAGTCATTCCCAGGGTAGATCTTTGCTGACCACTCCTTCCCGGGTCGGTCTGCAGGAGTCCCTTGTAGAAACTGTCATGGCGACACAAGGTGGGTAAAGAGTTTTCCCTGCCCTCAATGCGAATAGTATTACAACCTATTACAATTACCTATAGCTGCTCCTTTTTAAAAAATGACCTCATCCCCTCTCATTTCCCACGCTTCCTTTTTCCTTTCCTCCTTCTTCCTGCCCTGAGGCCTGTTCTTTCTGCCTGTAGTAACAGAGGGGCTCCTGAGTTATCAGGTCTTCACTGATTGTCCTCTTTTGACCATTTTAAATAAAATTTATTGTATATGTATGTACTTTCTATCACTCTCTCTTTTTGCCTTATAATTTATCCTCTGCTTTCCTACATATCTATATACACATTGCCATACTTATTTCTGCATCTTCCTCTCATATTCACAATTTTGTACAATGAAACGCATCTGAAGGATTTAAGTGTGATTAAGTCTCAATAATCATGCTTGAGCTTCAAACTTCTTGACATTCGCAAAGTAGTTAATTATTTGGCCCTGAGTAACAACTGGTTTTCTATATGATAAAGAAAAAATACTGACACAACAAGGTAATTCAAAATATAAAATATTCAGAATGGTATGACATGCTTTGTTTTAAAAGAAATAACCCTGAACCAGGATAGACAGACCATCAAAACCAATTATTGAACCAAGTAAAGTGATTTGATTCCAAAAAAAATATGTAATCATGGTTTAGTCTAAGTTCTAAATATATAAGAATTGAAGATCTCTCAATTTAGAATACAGAAATACTGTACGTTACAAGACAAATTGTGTGCCATTTAATTAAATTGTATTCTGTTTGTTCTGGCTGTTGATATATAGTAAATCTTTGCCTCTCTGGATTCTTGGAACTTCCAAAAAAGATCTTTCTATATAGCTGGTTGCCTTTCCCCCATAACTGAGGCTTTATTTTTATTATGATAAAAACTAACCTTTATTAAGTACTTACTATGTGCCAGGAACTGTATTGAATGTTTCATAAACACTATCTCTCCTTATTCTCTCAACAACATTACAAAAAAGATGCAATTCTCATCTCCTGTTACCCAATTCATACCTGAGAAAATAGGTTCACAGTGGTTAGTTTGCCCAGAGTCACATAGTGATTAAGAAATAGAGCCAAGATAAAATCCAGGCCCTCTTATTTTATGCCATTAATCCTGATCAAAGCAAGGATTCTTCTAAACACTGTTTTCTGTGAAGGAAATATTGTGAAATATATAACTACTTAATTCTTTACCAGAGTGAAAAGAATATAATGTAAATGTTTATTGATATCTCAAGGCTATAGCTATGAATATTTCTATTTGCTTTCTTCAGTTTTTAGTCCTGAGATGCCCTCAGGGTTGCTACTCAGTTATGGAAGACTGTGGCTCCACAGTGGCCCCAGGCAAAAGTAATTTAAGTACCTGTGTAAGTTATCCTAGCCTTTCTCTAGCTCCTGACCTATTCTAAGGCTGCTAGTTGTGATAGACACCATACTCACTGTATGTACTTTTTATCCCTTTTTCAACTTTTAAATTTTCATTTTAAAACTATTAGCTTTGAAACTGAATTACTCAGCAAATTATAACTATGTGTCTTAAGTAAGGTAGGCTCTGACTGGGGCCTTGGTGTTGCTGTAAGAAGAAAGAACTTCCCAATGTAAAATTGTGGCATATCTAGAAGACATATTTGCCACCTTGTATTCCTAGTTTAACAATTAGCAAAGGTGTTTCCTGTAAAATTATTTGGGAAAAAAATGCATCTTTCTTAAAAAATATATTGAGCTATTATGGCCTCAGTTTATAAACTGGCATTAGTTAAAAGAACATGATAACTATTAAGCTAGAGGAAATATTGAAATGTATAAGTGGTTGTGATGTATAAAATCTTACAATTGATAGAAAATCTAAAGGTTTCATTCGGTCTATTTTCAAATCCAATGTACTTTCAGAAAACTGTTGTGAACATACAAAAGGCCTTCATAGGAAGTATAGAGTGTCCTCAGAGACTCATAAAATATATTCACTGAGTTTCTTAGACATAAAACCTATTAGATTATAAAGGCATTTTTTCTTGTTATCATCATCTAAGCAACTATACATAATCATTTCCCACAATTGACCAGCAAATGAGTAATTGCAAATAAAACGTAATTCCTAAGTTATAACCCTTCAGATGTTTAAATCTTAACATAGATATTTCAGGATAGATAATTTCAGCTGTAGATAAGTTGACAATTTCCAATGGCTTTTTAAATAGGAAAACATTGCCTTTTAAATTTGGTTTAGTTTTTAATTTTTCTTTAAATTGAAAAATAATCTGACAAATCACAGAACGCTTTCTTATTTGTGTATAAAAAATTAACAACTGTTTTCATTGTGCATTTCTTCAATATTTAAAGACTATTAGAATGTATGGACTTCATAAGGGTATCTTTATTTTTAATATAAACAAATGGCTATTCTATCCTTCTCCCTTGTTCAGAATTTAAGGTAATTACTTTCCTTTTACTTCTTTTCTGTAGCTGTTTTTTTTTCTTTTTAAAGATAGTTAAAAATATTTAAAGATGAACTGGTGTAAAACAAACTATGTGTTTACTGTTAATGAACTGTTTCAACTCATCTACCCCCATAAGATCTCAATATTTCAATTTCTCAGTCGACCAGTACATTGATCATCTAAACATTTAAATTGTCTCTATTTTATGAAGCTTAATTTTAAGTAGTTTTTATTAAAAAAAAGAAATCTAGGTAGGAAAGAGAGACACTCTAAGTCTCTAAAATAATGAAAGGCAAAGGTATAGCAAATCCCTAGGTTTATGTGCTTCTGTGTCCACTATGGGTGTCTACATTTGAGAAAGTCACCCACATTTTCCGATCACTTCATATTTTCCTGTTCTATATTGACATAGTGCATATGTTAATATAAAGGAAAATATTGATAAGTAAAGGAGTTGTCAAAGTTTACACAAAAGATGCATCTACTATGTACAGATTTTGAACTACACTGAAAGGGTGTATGAACTAGTGGAAAACACTGCTGCTCATCTTAGATTACAATGGGTAGCAAAGTGTGCTTTTTATTCACTTTAAAAACACATCTAGTATCCATATTTCAGTGCCATATTTTATGATTCTCTTGTAGCTCTCTTATGTAATATTCTAGGGCAAGACACATAGCAAACTTATTCATAGATACAATATATTATGATAAAATGATATAAACAAGATTCAAAAGTATAAAATCAAGTGACACATCATGATAAAGAATATTAATGGATCTTTTGTGATAAATGTAGATGTATATTAAGTCAAGCAAAATAAATGTACTCCTACCAACCATGCTGGATAAATCTCAGGTTTTTAACAAGACTAGGAATGTACAGAAACCATCTTCTACACGTAGAGGTGACAATTCCTCTATAACGCTGACCCTTGTCTAGAGTTTACAGCATGAGCTTGGCTACAAGCCAATATGAATGATGTTTAAATTTCTTCATGGCAGTTCAATGAGCTTGCAAACATTCATCTACCTTACCTACTGCGCTTAACAAAAAGCAAGCCAATGCATTTTCTCATTTCCTTTTCATCACTAATAAGAGCAACTATCAACCTTATGAAGGACATAGTCCGCTTTTCCTTTCAGCTTCTTTTCCCCAGTAGCTCTGCACTGAAGCACTAATAGAATGCCATTATCCCACTCAACATCATTGCACAGATTTGGATATAAAACAGTGTATATCTTGTGACTAAAAACTAGACAACTCTAAGTAGTAAAAGCTCTAGCAAACTACTTCTGTTCTTAAACATTTTAAAAGAGTTTTACTATATTAATGAAATAGTTGCTCTATATAAGCCTTTATATTCTGGAAAGCATAAAAGGCTGAAAAATTTCTAATATCAACACAAAAATTTGTAATTTGTAACACTAATATTTGCAAGGCAAACTAATTTCATAAATAATGTGATCTAGGAAGTGTGTACATTGTAAGCCATATTTATTTCCCTAAAAATGTGTGAAAAATTTTAGTATGTGTGATCTGTCCAAATTTTAAAAGTTATGCATGTTTTATTTCTTACTTTATTTTGCATGCTGCCTCATTTTAAAAGCAACAAAAGAATACAAGAATGTATGCAGCTGCCCAATACCATTTGAACTTTCATTTGATATTTTATTCCATAATTCACTCTTTTTAATTTCTTAAGACCTAACTAGTTTAAGTGCATTTATAAAAACATATATTATAGAGAAATGATTAAATATGCATATATACTAATGTGTATAAAGAACTCAGGATTTTTTGTATAGTGCTGCCAACATAAGTGCATGGTGACAAGTTCACAAACTTAATTATCAGATTTCAGGTGCGATTACAGTTCTGATGGCCATTCCAGAAAAAGTGTTTCAAAATTGCTTTGAAGGGTGCACTAGGCACTGGCATCAGTGCATAGCTTCCCAAGGGGAATACTTCAAATATACTGCAGTGATACTCAGCAATGAGGTATGGAGCATTTTTTCTAGGATGAGTTCATGAAATTAATTGTCCAACCTTGAATGTGCACATTGCATAGGTTTATAGATAAATAGATAGATAGATACCTATACACATGTATACATATACATTCATAAAGCATGTCTATTTACATTCGTGCATATATTTTTCATACCATCGCAAGGTTTATGAGCTTCTAAAATATCCAGTATGTGTAGCTGATATGTCAGCCTTCTCCAAAATTCATTCCTAATCTGCCACTTGGAGATTTGTCAAGATAATAATGAAGCATATTGTGCAAGTATAAACACTGGGCACATAACAAGTGTCTTTCTGAACCCTGGTTCCCCACTTGCCATCATATCCTATCAATCATGTTCTCAGCAACAGCAGGAGCAATAGAAATAGAAGCAGAGGTAATTAGAGGCGTGACTCATTCCACATGCTCAGAAAATAAAGGCCAGAGATACCATCTTTGTGTTATAGTCTTATGTAATTCCATCCATATTGAAAAAAAAAAAAGGGAAAGTCTTATGTTAATGAATATAAAGTTCTTGGCTCTTTAAACAACTACTGTTAATCTTTTTTTTTCCTCAATACTAATTACCAAATTCTCCAGGCACCCCTTTGGTAGCAAGAACTTGCAAATTTTTACATCATGGTGACTTGCACAAGCATCATAAAGTGAAAAATATTAGCTTATTATATTATGGAAAGATTGGGCTTCAGAATTAGATACACCTGAATTCACATGCTGGCATTGTGACACAGAGCAAATTAGTAAATTCTCTTAGCCTGACCCTGGGAAAATATGGCTGATATTTACCTGGTAAAAGATTTTTTGAGGACTAAGGGGTATATTAATCACTGGGTATACACTAGGCAATGAATAAATGACAATTCAAATATATTCATGACTTACCATATTTGAGCCTGGATATCTACAATTTAAGATGGAATAAATTACCATAAAATACTTTTCAAAAGGTAAATAATAGAGCACCAAAAAAATATAAAAGGAAAAAAATAGAATTTTGAGTTTCGTATCAAAAAGGCATGCTGAGAGGTCATAGCTGTCAGTCACATGTAGGAAGACATAGTTCTGTAAATCCTCGTAGGGAATTCAAACAAGATATCATGACCATGATAAGAATCAATTTTCAAAAGTTAAACAAACTAGTAGTTGAAGAAATACAATCACTCCTGGCACTGGAGCCAGAGGTAAATATCTATGATGGGGCACAGAGAGAGGACATGGTAGACAGTATTAAACAACATCCTCAAAAGAACCCTACAATAACTATAACCTTGAACTTCATGGGCTATTTCTGAAAATGCAGGCTGGTGAGCTTCATGTTCCTTTTGTCCCCAGCCTTCTACACTAGGAAGCTTGAATGAGCTCTGCTCACATCAAGTGCTCTGCACTCAAATTCCAGGTTCATGACTTACTATGACCTTAGATAATTGTCCAATTTCTCTAAGCCTCTACTTTTCTCTCATGGGAAATGGGGGACATTATTGCATCTTCCCCATAGGTTGATGGGAGGATTAAATGAAGTGTGAGGCTCAGTTACATGTCAGTGGGCAAAAATGGCTATTTTTAAAGGAAACAACTGTTGTTGAAGTGCTACTCTAGTTTTCAAGAAGAAACAGTCTCAGAACCAGAAGCACAGGAACCTCTTATACAAAGGCTATTAATACAATATGTCTCATAAACATCTACCTGTCATCTTTGCATTAGTATCACATTACAGAAAAAAAGAAGTCAAATGTCAGATTTGATTTTATGTCAGCATTTCAGAGTATCCTACGAGGGACTAACTTCGTAGCTGCTGTCTGAACCCTTTGCACAAAGAGACACCCTCAATTTCCAAATACTTTCCCTTTGATATCTCTTTTATTACTCTGTTCAATTCTCTGTTCTTGTTCTACACAATTAAAGCCACTGAATGTCAGTCACTTTGTCCATCTCTTTGCAAGTAATATTCTTTCCCTTTTTGTATATTCACTTTCAGGTGAATATTTCTGAAATCTTTATTCTTTCTCCCATATAAAAAAAAAACTTAAGTATTTTTGTTGTTGTTGTTTTGTTGTGTTTTTGTTTTCGTTTTTACATAGGTGCTCCTTTCCAATCATTTAAGTAGCTAGCAGAATTTTCTATGCCTTGAAAAGTTACAGAAATGTCTAAATAAATTCTGGAAAGATAAGTACTAGGTACAATGATATGATGTGTAAGCCTGGATTCCAAATTAGACTCTGATCATGTGTAAAATGACCTGTTAGCCTGAATTTACGTCTCTATAAAAATGAGGTTATTCTTTAGCAGAGTTTCTTAATCTTGACATTATTGCCATGTTTGACTGGATAATTTTTTGTTGTAGAGGTTACCCTTGTACACGGTAATATATTCAGCAACATCTCTGGCTTCTAAACACTGGATGCCAGGAGAAATCCCCTCTTTCAGCTGTGACAACCAAAAATGTCTTCAGACACTGTTAAATATCCCTTGAGGTCAATCTTGCCTGACTTGAGAACATTACTTAAGACTTTAAAATTCTATGGGTGGTACACTGCAAAAAAGCTGCATTAGTGGAAATTTCTTGATATTTCTACTAGAATCTAAGTTGCTTCAGGGCAGGCATATTTTTCCATTGTGTTCAGGCATACATTTTTAGAGGACACTTGGTATAGTAAGAACTCATTAAATTTTTGTTGACAAAAATGAACACATGATGGAATGTGTAACTGTGCAGAGATGGAAAACTCTCCATTTGCAGCAAATTTTGATGAATTTCTAAACTTTTCTCCTTTATTTTTATCCCATGTTTTCTTCATAATACTGTGCTTTCTTTTAACATAAATTCAGTTTATATCCCCTTTGGAATACAAGCTGCTTGAGAGCAAGAACTCAATTCTCCTCCTCCCCAATTTAGGACTTTAATCAATTCTGTATGTCATAAAACATTTACACATGATGATTGATAGATTTAAATATTCCATCTTAAATAAAGTAGCATGAGATAGACAACAAATGGATTCATATCTCTAAAATATAAATTTCTCTCTCTAATAACTACCTGAGAAACAAAAATATTCCCTTCCAACCATTTGCATACACAGATTTATTTCTGAGTTTCACCATATTTTACGTGTCTTTTATGCATTGATTCAAGAATGTATTCTCTCATCCCATAGCGTATATGCTGTGTCTTTTCTTGTTAGAAGTAAGTCTTCATATCAAAAAGCAGCAGCTGTTCTCAATTATAGCATTTATGTTTAACCTTTTGTAACTGACAACTAAACAGAGAATTTGGGAATATTTTACATTCAGGGCCTTTGCTATTAGAAGTCATTCTTATTTCTTATTTTAAAAAATACTACAAAAAGTCTGTGGTTGATCATATGAGGGTTGTGACTTTCATGATCTTGACTCACCCTTGGGATCCCCTGGTCTATGATTAGAAGTTCATACTGTGATTGTGTTTCTAAAGGACAATCAACAGCAGCGAACCTCAGAGGACTATAGAAATAGTGGTAGATAACAAAGTGATCGAAGTGTATAACGCATTTTGTTACTGTCATGGATTATGTTCTTAAAAGAGGCATCCATAAATAATTATAGAGTTATCTGCCAACAGGATGTTTTGCCCACACCCTGGAAAGATGAGTAGTGAAAAGAGCAGAGCACACATGCCGTTTTTCTAGTCATGTGATTTTTTCCAAATGGCTCTTACTTTAAGAGTACTTCCATCAAATGTTATCAAAACTTATCCTTCTCTCTACAATTGCATTCCATTAAAGTTTAGTGTCAGCTGTCAGAGCTCGCATGTAAACCCTTATTAGCTCTTCTAAGTTCTATGCTGGAACTAATAAGGGATTATCAAACTCCAAACACAGACCTAAGTGGGGGCAGAAATCATAGGAAGGAAGGTGGGGAGTGTTCGATGAAGCTGTACCAGCAAAGCAATCATTGTGCAACTATTATCGATGCATTTTACAGAATCTAAGAATCTCAAGAGGGAAAAAGAATCTAGTTCTCAGGTTATTTTTCATAGGGTTTGATGCATTTTTCTCTGGGAGGGTTGACTGAAAAAATATATAACAAATAATTAAAATGTTAATAAAATATTAATAATCTCTCTTTAGAATGATTACATGCATTCTGAAAAATTACATTGCATTCTTTAAATTTAAATTTAAAAATATTTTTTAAAAAGTTTCATATTATCTTAATAGAAAGAAGAAGCATAGGGTTGAAAACTCTAAGATGAAACTCTTCACAAAGGCCATAGATTATATAAGCTTTAAAAAATTTGTTTAACAAAATGACATGGAGCAAATCTGAATCAAGGAAGACTGTCTACATAATCTCTAAAGTAATCAAGTTAAAGAAATAAAAATTAAAATGAAATTTCAAGACATTCTGCTGAGTTTGACTAGGCTTGACAGTAAATTATGACGGCAGAACTATGGGATATCAGACAAGGTGTTATTCATTAAGATGCCAAAATCACTATAATTCTTATACATTCAAAATAAGCATTGCATTTCCCATGAAGAAATGAGTATAGATGTGGCTTGTTCTTGGAAAATTCTAATCTATTTTCAGATGAGTTAACATTTAATAGATATTTAGGGAGTGGTATGCAAAGCGATGTTCTGGTCTTCCTTTGAAAGTGTGAGTGAAAATTCAATGACAGAAACAACTTCTTTCAAGTAAAGGCAGACCTATTTTCCTTTCTGCAATGAGAATTATTTTTTTCATGGCTTAGATCCCCACCGTGAGTATTCTCCTGGAAAGCTTCATCTATATTTCAACACAGACAAAAGTTCAAACAAATAAACTACTCAAAGGGCAAATTATTTGTGTATACCCAAAACTATATGTTTGGCATATGTTACCTAAATTATTATTTGGTCCTAACGAGTCAAAGCATCTGAAAGTTCACACAACTTAGTGATGTAAAATAAGAACTTGGTATTTCCAAAGCAGATACTTTATCCGATCAGGGATGACTGTGAACTGGGTTAGAACTTTAGGAAAATACCATAATACGAACCGATAGAATGGACTCCCTGGTTAGGATAAAGAATAGTAAAATATATATTTAAAGAGAAAATGTCTTATTATTTTTCCTTCCTTGTATAATGGAATTGAAAAGATTATATTAACTGAAGATAACCCACACAAGGTTCAAAAATCCTTATTTTACTAAAACAGTGTAATTCTTATTTAGTTGTAATTCTGTGGTAGAATGCTACTAGCATTTATAAAACTGTCTATGATTTTTAAGGTCTTTTATCATGGTTCACTGCTGACCATTTAACTTGTTTTTATTCATTATAAAGTATTTAAATGGTTAGATAGGAATTTGTTCTACTCCCAAAATATAAGGATGATTATATCTCTTTTAAGTAAGTTTGCAATTAAATTAACCCTGAATGCTTGAAATAATCTGATTTGTAGTGTATACAGAACAAAGAATTCATATTTTTCTAGTATCTTAAACATTCAATTCCATGGTTGCAATTCATACTGTTTATTTTTATAGAAACTCAACAATAAACTATAATATTTAAACAAGTCACAAATATGCCCCCTTTTTAAATCTTTTTTCATATTTGAAAGCTTTTACTTAGTTACTATTTAGATAGTTCACTGAAAATTTCCAGTAATATCACATAGTAATTTATGTAAGCACATTTGACATTTACTTCATACAATTCATATTATTTTCTTCAGGTTTTTTTGTTGCTTTTTTTTTTTTTTACTATTTGGAAGATTCTTAAGTATACATAATCAATATCCAAATAAATACAAGAAATATAGTTTGTTCTACACAGAGTCAAGTAAAATGGCTTGATAGATGCTTTTATTTATTTGATTGCTTATTTTTGACTCATATTATTTCTGCAAGACAAGAACATTACTAATTGTTATATACTCCTCAACTATTTAATCTAGTCTTTTATACAAGGAACGTTACAACATAACACAGTGTGAAAAAATTCAATATTTAACATTTTTGAAATGTAACATTTTTGAAATGTAACATTATTGGTTAATTTTGCTACTGTTGTTTGCTTGTTTCCTAAATTATATTTTCTTACATCAATTAAATTCTGAAAATTTTTCTAGGTACACAATATAAAAATGTCCATCTATAAATTCAGGGTGCTTTTCAGATACAAATGGGAAAAACCCTTGCTAGAAAGGTTAAGCGACTGAGACATAGACCAGATGGAAAAAATTAACTGACAGCTATTTAGAAGAAGGAAAAATAAAAGTTACAAATAAGAGAATAGAGGAACTATCACCTATTATTGAATAGACTGGAGGTTTAATGGAACTAAAAATGAAGTCTCCTCAGGAAAAAAGTTCTCTTTGAAAGAAGGTGAACAACCAATGACTGAGTAATGAATATCTAGATATATAAATTCATTGAAGACATTTTCTCTCCCTCAAGGACCTGTAAGGTCTAAGGTTTGAGGTAAGACTGAGACTGTTGAAAGAGTGCATTTGTCGTATCTGTTTTAACCCAGATTAAAAGCAATGAAAATAACATATTCCAATAATGTTGGTGACTGACAATAACAATGAGGTTAAAATATCTTCCATCCAGTGCTAGATACTCTACAGTGGGCTAAGGAACACATCCATCGGCAATTCTGAAAGGTAAACATGATCACTTATTTAATGAATAAAAAACTGAGACTTAACACTAGTTAGCCACACAATTGCTAAGCAGCATCCCTAGAACTCTTGAGCCCAAGCATTCAAATGTCTATCAGGGACAAGACCATTTTGCTAAATAGAACAATTAAATGCAAACATAAATTGGAGGACCAACTGGGGGAAGTTTCTTGCATCATATTAATGCTGTCATAACATATATAAATTGGTGAGGAGACTTAGAAATTCATGTAAATCAAAGGTTTAATAGCTATTATAAAGCTGTCATAATGTAGCTGTCTAATTTATTTGAAAGTTATTTATTTACATATTACTCATCACTGGCATACATTTTTTCAAATAAATTTATTGGTTTGAATAGTCATTGGTATGCAACTGCTAAAGGCAAAGTGGGAATGGAAGATTATCACTTCAAACTCAGGAGAAATAAATAAAATTTTCATAATTCAAAGTAACAAACCTGATAATTCAGTGCAGCTATTAAAAGATGAATCAATGCTTTAAGAATACAGTGTGTAAAATTAAGAGATACATTTCACCATTTGCATAAACAGATCTTTGCTTTATCACAAATATACAACTAGTGGTAACTGATTTTTGCAAATCAGAAAAAACATATTCAGCATAAATTTATAAGGAGTAAAAGTATTCTATCAGGAAGTATAATAAAGCAAGCTTGTCCAACTTGTGGCCCACGGAGCTGCATACAGTCCAGGATGGCTTTGAATGAGGCCCAACAAATTCATAAACTTTCTTAAAACATTATGAGTTTTTTGCCACTTTTTTTTTAGCTCATCAGCTATCATTAATGTTAGTGTATTTTATGAGTGGCCCAAGACAATTCTTCCAATGTGGCCTAGGAAAGCTAGAAAATTGGACACACCTGACATGAAGTATGTTATTACTTTACTTCGTCTATTCATTACTGTGATAGTTGAGCTAAATTTAGTCTTAACTTATCACAACTGTGATTTAATAGGCAAATGCATTCATTTTAAATTAGAAACATGAATATCTTCATGTGCAAACCATCTTAAAGGCCTCATGGCTTCAAAGATAAACAATAAAAAGTATGTTCTTTCCAGAATTTACATTCTACAAGTGCATTGTTGGTCTTGAAATCTTCCAGTATTTATTCACCCAGATATCTCACTGAGAACTTAATTATATTCTGTCAAGTTCTAGGCACAACGTCCTGCAAAAGGACAAGATGTAGTTCCTCTCCTCAAAAGATTTCTGGTCTTAAAACAACTGAAAAGAAATGCTACTGAATTTGTCAAAATATATGAACACCTTGCAGTTCTAGAAGGTTCACATAGACACAGTAGGAACTAAGAAACTTTTACTGAGATTTTTAATTTTCTCTGGCTCCTCTGTCAGAGCAAGCAGAATCTTGAAGTCATTCAGTTTTTGAAAATTTGACAGCTCTTTAAAGAGAGTTTCAGAATGACAGAGAAATGAATGGAAAGTTAAGAGTTGGTATTATTAAATCCTAGGTGAAACAAATATAATTACAAATAATCATCAAAAAGTATAGATGTCTTTGTATATCACATCAAACATACTTTCCTATTAAGCTGCTAGTATGCAAGAAGAAGGAGTAGTTAGCATTCCACAATGAACGCAGAGATAAAACACAGAGCAACAGATTCCTCAATGACATTAATAAGGTATTTGGTACATTAAGTCTAAACAAAGTTTGTAGGAGTGGGAATATTTATAGTAACCTCCTAGTGTCTGCATCAAAAGTAATTAATTGACTATATAAAAAGTCATTAGCATTCTTATTTCTTCTCTCTAAACCGAGTGAAAGCAGATAACATAATTTATTAGCCTGGATTAAAAAAATAATAAAGATCACAAGAATCCCTTGGAATTAGTGTGAAATTGCCCCACACTTCTGATCTTAACAGAGTAAAGACTTATGCTGGCATGGAAGAAGTATGAAGGCTTTCCCAAATGAAATGAATCAAGTAAATCAAGATTTCAATGACTGAAAGCAATTGGAAGCAAATAAAGGATAATTTAAGTTTATAATTTTAATTATTTTATGTCACCTTTTTAAACAGGAGGTTTATTGAAATCCTATAAGAAAGACTCAACCTACAACTTGATCATATTCTCAGCATCCAGCAAGTCTTTCCAGACCCCAGGAACATGGCCCAAATTAGGTATAAACCACATACAGTAAATTAAAAGAAATACCACAATTCCTTTATCTATCATTAAATTAAAATATAACTAATTAAAAATAATGAATTTAAACAAAAGCCATATTTAAAAATATATTAAAGAAACTTCGAGAAAACCAAGTAAGTCTGATGCGTGATTTCTTTTCTTACTAACCTTTATATTACCCTGTATCAGTTTAAGCTTATGCAGTTACATTTGCATTTTACCAAATTTACTGAAGCTGCATTGTTTGTAATTCCAGTCATGCAGTTCCTGAATAATTCTTTACTGGAGTGCTTCCACTCCTCCCTTATTTTCTTCCTCCAACCAGTCCTTGGAAAAAAAAGCTGCAACATTTTCTACTTTCATTTCCTATATTCTGTCTGCACAACATTACAGGAAATATTAAAGGAGGTTATTCTACCTGAAATAAAAAACCAAAAGAATATAAGACTGGGTAATATGACTAACAAACCGAAGCAGGAAATGGCAACCCCTACAAAGAATATGGCACTATACATGTTAATATAACATTAAGGTAAAGGAAATAAAAACATAAAAAAAGAAAAAGAAGACAACTTGCTACTGCAACTCAGAAATGAACTCACAGCATAAATAGGGATAATTTGTGACACCAAAAATGTAACAGGAGACGGTGTAAAGGTATGCATTTGCAAAGGGGAATGCACATAAGATGCATGGTGAAGAAAAAGGACTACTCTGTATATAAAATTCTCTTTTATATAAACTTAGTGGCAACCACTTTAAAAAATACAAAATTGAGACACGTAACATAAATATAGAGAAAACAGAGAATAGAATTACAGAATACCACCAAACTAAAATACACACAAAAACACAAAGGCAAAGCAACCATGGAGACACCAAGCTACCAGAAAATAAAAGACAAAATGACTCTAGAATATCCTCATATAGTAATATTCACCCTTAATGTAAATGGACTGAACACACCAGTAAATAGGCACAGAGTAGCAGTTTTAATAAAAAATAAACAAACAAACAAAAGAACTCCAACCATATGTTGCATTTAAGAGACAAATCTCAGCTACAAGGACACATATAGACTGACAGTAGAATTGTAGAAAAGGATACTCCAAGTAAATGACATTAAGAGAAAAGCCATTGTAGCCATACTTGTATCCAACGAAATAGATTTCAACTAAAAGGGTAACAAGGTGAAGATGGATATTTCATAATGATAAAGGGGGACAATACAACAAGAAGATATAACACTTATCAATATACAACATACATGATCCCAGTCGGAGAGCACCAAAATATTAAGCAACTATTAGCAGAACTAAAAAGAGAAACTGACAAAAGCACAATTATAGCAGGAGACCAAAATACGCCACTGACATTTACACAGAGAATCAATAGGGAAATATTAGCATAATGAGACATTAGACCAAAAGAACATAATTGACATTTACAGAACTTTTCATTCTAAAACATAAGACTATACATTTTTTTCTAGTCACATGAAACATTCTCAAAGATTGACCATATTAGGTTACAAAACTAGTATCAGTAAATTTAAGAAGTTTGAAATTATACCAAGCATATTCTCTGACCACAATTATTTGAAATTGGAGATCAAATGCAAAAAGAAAATGGGAAAAAAACACAAATATGGAGAAATTAACATGCTACTAAAGAACAACTAGGTCAAAGAAGGAAGAAAACAGTTGAGATAAGAAAATACATAGAAACAAATGAGAATAAAAATACATTATATTTTATATATTGGGACACTGTGAAAGCAGTATTAGGGGAGGAATATATGTCATTAAAGGCCCATCTCAACAAATGAACAAAAAAGTCCCAAATAAACAAATGACCATTATATCTTAAAAATCTAGGAAAAACAACAAATGAAGCCCAAATTGAGCAGAAAGAAAGAAATAATAAAAATTAGAGGAGAATTAAATAAAATTGAGAATCAAAATTTAAAAAATAGAAAAAACCTAATGCTACAAACATTTGTTTCTTTGAAGAGATTCATAAAATTGATAAACCCCTGGCTAGACTCATTTAAAAAAAAAAAGGAAAAAGACACAAATAAACAAAATCAGAAATAAGGGAGAAGTTATGATGGTGATCACAGAAATACAAAGGACAATGTAAGAATACTGAGAAGGACTATATGCCATCAAGTTTAATAACCTAGAAGAAATGGACAAGTTCTTACAAATATATAACCTTCCTAGACTGAATGAGAAAGAAGTGAAACATCTAAATAGATTGATCAACAGTAAAAAAATTGAAACAATCATCCAAAACCTCTTCAAAAGTAAAAGTCCACAACCGGATGCCTTTTCTAGTGAATTCTACAAAACTTTCAAAGATAATTTAATAACTGTCCTTAAACTTTTCTAAAACACTAAAGAAGAGGCAATATTTCCTAACTCATTTTATGAAGGCAACATTACACTGATACCAAAACCTGGTAAGAATAACACAAGAGAACAAAAACAAAAACAAAAAACTACCCACCAATAATATCTCTGATCTTAAATAAAATCCTAGCAAATTGAATATAACAATACATTAAAAAGATTATACATCATGATCAAAGGGGGGCTCAATCCAGGGCCACGAGTTCAATATATGCTAATTGATCAATGTGATACACTACATAGAAAAGTATAAGATAAAAACCATATAATCATATTCAGATGCAGAAAAAGCACTTAACAAGATACAACATCCATTTCTGATTAAAATGCTTAATAAAATGGGTATATAATAAAGACCATAGATACACTTAATATTGAAAAACTCAGCCAATATCATACTTAATGGTCAAAAACTGAAAGCTTTTCTTTTAATATCTTGAGGAAGAGGCGGATGTCCCCAGTCACCACTGTTACTTAACGTTGTATTGCAAGTCAGAGCAATCAGGCAAAAGAAAAAAATAAAAAGCATCCAAATTGGGAATGAAGAAATTAAACTGTCCCTTTTTGCAAATGACATGATTCTATTTTTCTCTTTTTTCTTACTTAGTTTTAGGTGTATAAAACAATGTAATGATTAGACATTCATACCCCTCACGAAGTGATAACCCTACTAAGTCTACTATTCATCTGACATCCTACATAGCTATTATAATACCATTGACTATTTTCTCTATGCTGCACTTTATGTCCCGTGACTCTATATATTTATGCGCGCACACACACACACACACACACACGTCACACATATATAAACTATAGTTGACATTAATATTATTTAACATTATTTTCAGATGTACAGCACAGTGAGCACTTACATAATTTATAAAGTGCTCCCCCCAATTAAGTTTAGTGCCCATCTGACACCATACATAATTTTTAAATTATTGACTATATTCCCCATCCTGTATTTCACCTTCTCATGACTATTTTTATGACTGACAGTTTATACTTTCTAATTCCTTCACCTTTCTCACCCATCCCCCCAATACCTCTCTCATCTAGCAACCATCATTATGATCCTATTTCTATTTTGCTTCTTCATTTATTCTACTCTTTGGATTTCACATATAAGTTAGATGATATGCTATTTTTCTTTTTCAGTCTAACTTATTTTACTTAGCATAACATCCTCTAGGTCCATTTATGTTATTGCAAATGGTAAGATTTCATTATTTTTCATGGCAGAGTAATACTCCATTGCAGAAATGTACCAATAATTTCTTTATCCAATTGTTTATTGATGGGCATTTTGGTTGTTTCCATATCTTGACTATTGTGAATAGTGCTGCAATAAACATAGGGGTGCACACTTCTTAATTTTTTGGATAAATATCCAGAAATAGAATTGCTAGATCATAAAGTAGTTCCTCCCTAATTTTTTGAGGAACCTTTATACTGTTTTCTCTGGTAGCTGCACCAATTTGCAATCCCACCAACAATGCATAAGAATTCCCTTTTCTCCACATCCTCTCCAACACTCATTGTTCATCAATTTACTGATGATAATCATTTTGACAGAAGTGAGGTGGTATTTCCTTGTGATTTTAGTTCGCTTTTCTCTGATGCTTAGTGGCATTGAGCATCTTTTCATATGTCCTGCCATGTGTATGTTCTCTTTAGAGAAATGTTTATTCAGGTTCTCTGCTCATTTTTTAATTGGATTATTTGTTGTTGGTGTTGAATTGTATGAATGTTTTATAAATTTTGGATATTAAACCCCTTATCAGATGTATAACTGGAAAATATCTTTTGCCATTCAGTAATATGTTTTTATTTTGTTGGTGGTTTTCTTTGCCATAAGATCTTTTAAGTTTGATGTAGTCCAATTTGTTCATTTTTTCTTTTGTTTCCCTTGCCTGAGAAGATTCATCAGTATTAATAGTACTAAGGGTAATGTTTGAGAGTTTACTTCCTATATATTTTTTAGAAGTTTTATAGTTTCAGGTCTTATATTTAACTCCCTAATCCAGTTGAATTTATTTTTTGCATCTGGTATAAGAAGGTGGTCTAGTTTTTCCAGCAGTATTTATTGAATAGATCGTTTATCCCAGTGTAAATTCTTGCTTCCTTTGTCATAGATTAATTGACTGTATATATACATGGATTTATTTCTGGACTCTCTATTCTGTTCCATTGATCAGCATGCCTGTTTTTATGCCAGTATCATGCTGTTTGATTACAATGACCTTGTAGTATAATTTGATATCAGGTAGTCTGATAACTCCAGCTTTGTCCTTTCTCAGGATTGCCATGGCGATTCTGGGTCTTTTAGGATAATTGGTTCTAGTTCTGTAAAAAATGCCATTGGTGTTTTGATAGGTATTGTATCAAATCTATTTGCTTTGGGTAGTATGGACATTTTAACTATATTAATTCTTTCTATCTATGAGCATAGCATACGTTTTCATTTATTTGTATCTTTTTAAATTTCTCTCTTCAATGTCTTATGTAATAATTTGCTGAGTACAGGTCTTTTACCTTTTTTGTTAAATTTATTCCTAGGTATTTTATTTGTTTTTATACAATTGTGAATGTAATTCTTTCTTACTTTCTCTTTCTGCTAGTTTGTTATTAATGTATAAAAATGTAACCGATTTCTGAATATTAATTTTGTATCCTGCTATTTTAATACATTTATTTATCAGTTATAATAGTTTTTTGAATGAATTTTAGGGGTTCTCTAAATATATTATCATGTCATCTGCAAATAATGACAGTTTTACTTCTTCTTTTTCTATTTGGATGCCTTTTATTACTTTTTCTTGTGTGATTGTTATGCCTGGGATTTCCAGTACTATGTTGAATAAAACTAGTGAAAGTGAGAATTTTTGTTTTTTTCCTGATCTTAAGGAGAAGTATTTTAGGTTTTCCCCATTGAGTATGATATTAGTTGTGGGTTTGTTATGTATGAACTTTATTATATTGAGATATAGTCCCTCTATTCCCACTTTGCTGAGAGTTTTTATCATAAATGGATGCTGGATTTTGTCAAACACATATTCTACATCTATTTATATGATCCCATAATTTTTATTTTTCATGTTGTTTATGTGGTGTTTCATGTTAAATTTGTGGATATTGAATCAATCTTGCATGCCAGGAATAAATCCCACTTGATCATAGTATATGACCCTTTTAATGTATTGCTGAATTTGGTTGGCTAATATTTTGTTGGGAATTATTGCATCTATTTTCATTAGGAATACTGGCCTATTAGGTCTTTTTTTGTTTTGTTTTGTTCTGTTTTGTTTTTAACTTCTTTGTCTGGTTTTGGAATCATGGTAATGATGGCCTCCTAGAATGAGCTTGAGAGCAGCCATCCTTCCTCTTAAATTTTTTGGACTAGTTTGATAAGAATAGGTGTTTAGTAAAATTCACCTTGGAAGCCATCTGATCCAGTACTTTTGTTTGTGGTGAGCTTGTTGATTACTGATTTAATTTTTTGGTACATGTAATAATTGGCCTGTTCAGATTTTCTGTTTCTTTTTTATTCAACCTTGGAAGATTTTATGTTTCTAAGAATTTATCCACTTCATTTAGATTGCCCAATTTGTTGGCATATAATTGCTCACAGTATTTTATTGTAAATTTTTGTATTTCTGTGGTGTTCATTGTCATTTCTTCTCTTTCATTTCTGATTTTATTTGTGTCCTTTCTTTTTTCTTAATGAGTCCAATTAAAGGTTTATCCATTTTGTTTATCTTTTCATAATATCAGCTCTTGGTTTCATTGATCTTTTGTATTGTTTTTGTTTGGTCTCAATTTCATTCATTTCTGCTCTGATCTTTATCATTTTCTTTCCTGTATTCACTTTGAGCTTCATTTGCCATTCCTTTTCCGGGTCCTCAGGTACAAAATTAGACTGTTTATTTGAGGGATTTTTTTGTTTTTGCTTCTTTATATAGACTTGCATTGCTGTGAAGTTTCCTGTAAGGACTGCTTTTGCTATATTCCAAAGTTTGGAGTCATTGTGTTTTTATTTTTGTTTGTTTCAAGGTATCTTTTGATGTCTTTCTTGATCTCATTGTTGACCCACTTAATATTTAGTAGTATGTTATTTAACCTCCATGAGTTTGTGTGTTTTTCAGGGGTTTTTCCATAATTGATTTATAGTTTCATATCATTTTGGTCAGACACCTGATATGATTTCAATTTTTTTTTAAATTTATTAATAATTGCTTTGTGGCCTAATGTGTGGTCTAGCTTGGAAAATGTTTCATGTGCACTTGAAAAGAATGTTTATTTTGCTGCTTTGGGGTGAAATGCTCTAAAAATGCCAAGTAAATCCATTTGGTGTAGTGTGTCATTTAAGGCTGCTGTTTCTGTGTTTATTTTCTGTCTGGAAAATCTGTCCATTGGTGTCAGTGGGGTGTTAAAGTCCCCTACTATGTTGTGTTACTGTTAATTTCTGCCTTTATATCAGTCAATATTTCCTTTATGTTTTTAGGAACTCCAATGTTGGGTGCATAAATGTTTATGAGGGTGATGGCTTCTTGTTAGAGTGATTCCTTTATTATTATGTAATGTTCTTCTTTGTCTCTTGTTATTCATTTTGTCTCTCAGTCTTCATTTTAAAGTCCATGTTGTTTGATATAAGTATTGCTACCACAGCTTTTTTCTCATTTTCATTTACGTGATATGTCTTTTTCTATCCCTTTACTTTCAATCTGTATGTGTCTGTCCATCTGAGATAGGGCTTTTCTAGACAGCATATACATAGATCTTGTTTTCGTATCCATTCAGCTACCCTATGTCTTTTGATTGGAGCATTTAATCCATTTACATTTAAAGTGACTTGATAGGTGTATAGTTATTGTCATGTTATTATTCATATTTTTAATTGTTTGTTTATTTCCTTCTCTTTTCTCCTTAAAGAAGTCCTGTAAACATTTTTTGTGTCACTGGCTTGGTGGTATTAAATTCTTTTAGCTTTTGCTTGTTGGGGAAACTTTTTATCTCTTTTTCAATTTTAAATGATTGCTTTGCTGGGTAGCGTAGTCTTGGTTGTGGGCCCTTGTTTTTCATTACTTTGAATATTTCTTGTCATTTCCTTCTGGCTTGCAAAGTTTCTGTTGAGAAATCAGCTGAATTTTATAGGAACTCCCTTTTAAGTTACTAGTTGTCTTTCCCTTGCTGCTTTTAGGGTTCTCTCTTTGTCCCTAACCTTAGCTATTTTAATTACGATGTGCCTTGTCATGGCCCTATTTGGGTTTATCTTGTTTGGAACTCTCTGTGCTTCCTGGGCTTGAATGTCTATTCCCTTTACCAGGTTTGGGAAGTTTTCAGGCATCATTTCTTCAAATAGGTTCTTGATCTCTTGCTCCCTTTCTTCTCATTCTGGTACTCTTATGATACTAATGTTGCTGTACTTGATGTTGTCCCACAAGTCTCTTACACTGTTTTCATTTTTTTAAACTCTTTATTTTTGTTGTTGTTTCAATTGGGTGTTTTCTACTACCTTGTTTTCTCAATTGTGATTCAGTCTTCTGTTTTATCTAACCTGCTGTTGATTTCTTCTGGTGTATTCTTTGTTTCAGTTATTGTATTCTTTATTTCTGACTAGTTTTTCTTTTTTTATGGCTTCTATGCCTTTTTTAATGCTTGTTATGTCTTTGCTGAAGTTGTCATTAAGTCCCTCAAGCATTTTTATAACCAATATTTTAAACTCTTTCTCTGGTGAGTTGGTTACCCCCATTTCATTTAGTCCTATTTCTGGAGGGTTTTCCTGTTCTTTTATTTGAAATACATTTCTTTATTTCCTCATTCTAGCTGCCTTTTTAGGTTTGCTTCTATTCGTTAGGCAGATCTCCTATGTCTCCCAGTCTTTGTTGGGTGGCTTTATGTAGTATGTGTGCTGTGTGGTCCAATGGTGCCGTCTTCCTGATCTCCTGTGTGTGTTCCAGCAGTGTCCTTTAAGTGTGTTTGTGTGTTCTCCTGTTGTAGTTGAGCCTTGATTGTTTTTGGCACATCAGTGGGTATGGCTCCCAGACTGACTGACTGTGATGATTGGCTCTGCCCAGAGTGTATAAACTGCTGTGTGGGGGCAAACCTCCCACAAGGGAAGTTCACCCTCATGGGCTCTTGTGTTTGTTAAGACCACTCTTTGGGCGTGCCACTTGTAGCACTAGTCAGGTAGTGCTCTAGCATGGTCTGAAGCTGGTCTTTGCATGTGTTGTTTCTGGTGTCTTTTGGGAGAAGCTCACATGAAGGCCAATTTCAGCCTTGCCTATTACCAACCCTTGGCTACCTAGTAGGAGCCACAAAGCTATCTGTGCTTGACACAGACTTTGTGGGACCTGCAGGAGTATTGAGGTGGCCTTTGCTGTGAACTGAGACTGGCTGTCACCAGTAGGAGGCCTGGGATAGCTTAGCAAAATGTCTGGGGACTCCTGGGTTTATTGTTACCTGCTGGTTGCCCATAAGACCCAGATGTTGAAAGAGTATGTACATGGGTTGGCTGGCTTACCCAGTTTGTAGAGTGTAGTCAGTGATGTACCTCTAGCTAAGCATGGGAGAGTCCCAGGGAGTCATAAGGCATGGCCAGTGGTTCTTACAAAGTTAATGCAGATTCAGTTCTTATTCCAGTGTCTGGCCTGTGACCACTCCTCACCCTGAGAACACTGCAGCCAGTCACTAATCATCTCTAGGCAGTACCTGGACTGTGACCACTTTGTGAAATGCACTTAGAACACTACACCCAGCCATATTTTGCCTCTTGCTTGCAAATCCCTGAAAGCTGCCCCAGAGTGAATGTTTGCAAGTAAGCAAGTCTGTGCGGGGGCTCTATAAGAAGGTGTCTGGTTTTCCAGCTGCTTTCCATCTCACCAGGATGGGCAGACAGTCCTTGCTAATTTTCACTGCTAGGTGTGGGAATTCCTCTTCCCCACACAAGACACCTAGGCTGGGGAGCCTGGTGTGGGACTGGAACTCTTTTCTCTTCAAGGGGCACCTCCACCATTGAAATGTACCTATTGGTGTTCAACCACTATCTTTGACTTCTGTTCCAACAGGTAACTTACTTCTATTCCAACAGATTTATTTTATCATGAATCCAGACAGAAGTTTTAAACTGATATAGAGAAACTTTAAAAGAAGTTTATGTGATTTCACATCTTGAAGGATTGTTTCCACCTTCAATTTCTCCAGGCCTCCAGGACTATAGCCCTTCTCATGTGCAGGGACCAGACCAGTTTGGGGAATGACTCCTTACCAAGTGATGACATAAATCTTTATATAGAAAATCTTGAAGATGCCACCAACAAACTGTTAGAAACAATAAGCAAATACAGTAAAATTTCAGAATACAAAATCAATGTACAAAAATCCATCGTGTTCCTATCTACAAACAATGAAGTTTTTAAAAAAGAAATTAAAGAATTCATTTCAATTGCACTTAAAGAATAAAATACCTAGAAAAAAAAAACTTAATAAAGCATGTGAAGAACATATACCCTGAAAACTATAAGACATTATTAAATAAAATTGAAAAAGAACAAAAGAATGGGAAGATATTTTATGTTCATGGATTGGAAGAATCAACATAGTTAAAATGGCCATATTACCCAAAGCAATATATAGATTTAATGCAATCCCCATCACAATACCAATGGCATTTTTTAAAGAAAATAAAACAAAAAAAATCATCAGATTTGGATAGAACAACAAAAAAACCCTCAATAGTTAAAGCAATCTTAAGAAAGAAGAACAAGGGTGGAGGTATAACAGTCCCTGATTTCAATTTATACCACAGAGTAGTAATAATTAAAACAGCATGGTACTGGCCAAAAAAAAAGATACACAGACCAAAGGAATAGAATTAAGAACCCAGAAACAAACCCACATGTATATGGGCAGATAGTTTTAGGCAAAGAAGCCAAAAACATACAATGAAAAAAGAAAGCTACTTCAATAAATGATATTGTGAAAATTGGTAAGTCACACGCAAAAGAACAAAACTATACTGGTATCTGTCACTGTATACCAGTATTAACTCAAAGTCGATCAAAAACCTAAACATAAAGAAGAAAGCATAGGTGATAAACTTATGGACCTTGGGTTCACAAAGGAATTTACGAATTTGACCTCAAAGGCAAGGGAAGTAAAAGTAAAAATAAGTGAATGGGACTACAGTAGACTCTCAGTTAACCAGCACCATGGGGATTGGTAGATGCCAGATAAATATAGTTTCTGGTTGCTTGAGAGTTACTATTAAAAAATAGGCTTAACTAATACTATACCCTATACTATAACATACTACACCATAAACTCTGTATTGCCTTTATATTAATATTGAAACATAGCAATTAAAAGAAAACTAAGACAAATGAAGACAAATTTAATGTAACACAGTTTTATTATAAAAACAAATTTGTGAATGCATGTGCAATTTTAGTTAAATGGAAGTCAGTGAACTTTTCAACTTAATGAACTTCACTAACATAATATTTTTACTTCAAGTAACTTAGCAAAAAGCAAACATATACACTTAAAACTGTCACAGTAGGGGTAGAGAGTTTACTAGTAGGCATTACATCAGGATCATCAGGATGTGATGATGCAGCTGAGACAGGATCAGGAGAGGTGGATGTGGGTGGTTTTGGATCTAAATCAGTAATATGATGCTGTACTGGCAAACTTGCAGCTTTTTTTAAAAAAATGAACAAATATCAGCTTGTTTTGAGGCTCTAGGACCCTGATGCAAGCTTAGGTTTTGCGTCCAGTGTAGCTGCATAACATGCTGAGAAGTAAAAAGTGATTGCTGTGCTGCAAAAGCTGTTACAGTTTCAAATGCTGCAGTAGCTCCCTGCCAGATTATTTTTCCACCTTACACCCATTGTCATCACTTTCATTCTCCTCTGCAACATTTATTTTTCCACAATTCACAATAGTTTCTATGATGTCTTCTGTATTAAGTGTATGAGTTACTGGAATAGCTTTATGCACAGCAAGGCAGTCATTGAGTTCACCTCGCAGAAATTCATTTTGTTATTAACACAGTCACAGATTTTCATCATAAACTACTGATAGCTGCACTATTGACTGGAAGCCCCTCAAAGTCAATGAATAAGGATTTCACAGACACCACAGCAGGCCACAATTTTGTCCAACATTTTTGTAATGTTTCATTTGTCACAGAATCCCAACCTCAACTGACAGTATAGATAGAACCCTTAAGGTTATATTTTTTCTGAAAGTTCAAAATTGTCTTTTCTAAATTAGTCATTTTTTACATTTTTACATTTTGTGTTACTTTCTGATTCTTTGATTGGATCAGACTTGTGATATTAGCTAGAAGATAACGTAGGAAAATATTGACATTAACAAGCTCTTCAGCAGGAGATTGTGTATGACAATTATGCAGGAGCAATAGACCTTTATCATTCTCTGGTATTCCTTTTGTAAATTTTCTTCAACATTTGGGACATGTGAATAATAAAACAACTTTGTACAAATTTCTGAGTCCATCCATTACTCTGTGCTTGATAATCTATAGGAAGGTTAGTTATATTTTAAATACACTTTGGTTTAGAAAATTTGCTGACTATACACAAGTTTACCTTTTGATTTCCTAATGCATTTGCACCAATGAGCACAGTTATATGCTTTTTATTTAGCTTGAACCCATGAGCTACATTCTCATTACCACAAGCTGAAGTAGAATTAGGCAACCACTTCTACATTAATTCAGTCTCATCTGCATTATAAATCTATTCTGAGGGAGAAACAATAAAATGGCAGAATAAGAGGGACCCCCTGAAAAACTGCCCTGGAGATTACAACAAATAAAACATCTATAATTGAACTAAGGACTCCCTACACAATAAGCAAACACAGTTAAGAGACCCACTCATTGCACCAAAGTACCTGCAGGCAGGATAAGAGGGGCAAATAGAGGAGAAAAAAGAGTTCCTGCTTGGAACTCTACCTCTGGAGGAGAGAGAAGGAAAAAGGTGGCATTCCAGACCTCACTTGGCCCCCCAGGAGGTGCAGACTGGGTGCCCCAAGATGTGGTGGCTTGACTTTACTCTGGTTCCAAGAAGAAGGGTAGAATTGGTGTGGTGAGAATCCATGACTGGACCTCACTCCAGCCCAGGAAGGAGAAGGACAGTGGGGGCTGTGGGCATGCTTCTCAACCCACAACCAGCATTGTCTGAGGAACCAACATAGAGGATAGCTGACCCCAAGGCTCAGAGCAGAGACCTCAGGGCAAACTGAGAACTGAAAGGTGTAAGCCCACACTGCCCATATGGCCCCACAACTCCAGGCAGAAAACAAAGGCATGAACTTCTCCCCTCCCAGTAGTAGCAGCAAACCCCAAAGAAATGGCAGCAAGAAGTGTTGGGTTAGAGAGCAGAATATCTACAGAGAAGCTGCCAGAATGATAAAACAAAGAAATACAGCTCAAAATAAATTTTAATAGCAGAAAAATCACAGTAAATGAAATAGATTTAAACATCCCATCAGAGCTCAATACAATGATTATAAGAATAATCAGAGAAATTAATGGTAATTTCAGCGGAGAGATAGCAAGCATAAAGAAAGACATAGGGACCATAAAAAAAGATCTGGCAGAGATAAAGATTACAATGACTGAAATGAAGAATGAAATAAAAGGAATCACCAGAGTAGATGAAGCAGAGGGACAAATCAGTGATTTGGAGCTGAAGGTAGTAGACATCTAATCAGAAGAACAAAAGAAAAAGAGAATCCAAAAAAATGAAGATGTAAGATTCCTCTGGGACAAATCAAGCATAACAACATTCACATCATAGGGGTACCTAAAGGGGAAGAGAAATAGCAAGGGATTCAGAACTTACTTGAAGAAATAATGATTGAAAATTTTCCTAACCTGGCAAAGCACTAAGAGTCCCAAGCAAGATGAACCCAAACTGGCCTATACAGAGATACATTGTAATTAAAACATCGAAAGTTAAAGGCAAAGAGATAATATTAAATGCAAAAAGAAAAGCAAATAGTACTTATAAAGTATCACCCATAGACAGTCAGCAGATTTCTCATCAGAAACTTTGCAAGCCAGAAGGGAATGGCAGAAAATATTCAATGTAATGAAAACCAAGGATCTACAACCAAGATTAATGTATCCAGCAAGGCTATCATTCAGAATTGAAGGACAGACAAAGAGCTTCCCAAATAAGAAAAAGCTAAAGGATTTCATCACTACCAAATCAATACTACAAAAAATGTTAGAGGGACTTATTCAAGATGAAATAGAAAAATAAAAAGCAAAAATTATGAACAATAAAATATCAATAGCTATATATCTATCAACAATTACAACTGGAGTGTCAAACAGAGGAAGACAGAGACAAGTCAACCTGACTTATAAGTGAAGTCCAAAGTAAAAAATAAAAACCAAAACAGGAACAGACTCATAGATATGAAAAACATTTGGTTCACTGCTAGATGGCAGGAGGGTTGGGGGAGAAGGTAAAATAAAAGGAAGTGATTGTGAAGTTCAGTTTGGTGGTTACAAAGGAATAGTTATGGTGATATCGAATGTAATATAGGAATACAGTCAATAATGTTGCAATAGCCATATGTGGCATCAGATAGGTACCAGATTTAGTGGGTTGATGGGAGGAGAGTGAGAGGGGTGGTTGAAAAATGCGAAGGAATCAAGAAGTACAAATTCATAGTCACAGGGATGTAAAGTGCAACATAGGGCGTACAGTCACTACATTGTAATAACTATATGTGGTGGCAGATGGGAACCAGATGTATCAGGATGAGGATTTTGTAAGTTATATAAATGGCTCACCATTATGCTCTACACCTGAAACCAATACAATATTGTATGTCAAGTATAATTGAAAAATAAAAAATAAAAACAAACAAACAAATACATAAATAAATCTGCTCTGGGGTCAAGTCATTTTGTGCAACCAATTTACGAAACACATCACAAAATGAAGTTACAGCCTCAAAAAATCAGTCGATTTCTGCTCACCTAAGTCCCACATATGAATGCCATGATGAACCTTGACTGGGGTAAGCCAGTCACTTGAGAATGAACACTGATCTTCAATGTTCATTTTCTCATGAAATTTTCTTGCTTTTTTTTCCCTGCTACATGGGTCCAAAAATACAACAACTCTCTGACTTTTTCAGTGAAAATTACTCCTACAACACCTGGTCAAGTACTTTTGTTTTCAGTGTATGAAGAGTATGATGCTTCTTCACACTCTTGCTACTTTCCAATTTAACATAAAACTCTTTTGTCTTCTGAGACTGAGCCTTAATGTCACAGATCATTGATGAACTGACATTAAATTCTTCCATGAGCACTACACAATTCTCATCTTTCTCAAGTCTGCAGCATATTTCCATCTTCTGCTTGAGGGCAAGCTCTATGTGTTTACAATTACTTGGGACCTGTCTCAGCATATTTGGTTTTGAGTGAAAATACAAATTTAAATAATAATAGATCCCGACCTACTGGTATGTCTACAATTGGCAGGAGTGAGAAAAAAACATGTGTGAAGTCTGGGATTACTCATAGTGCTGCATGGCCCATGGTGAGCGAAGTTTAAACTTGCATTTTTTGTTAGAAGTTTATTTTATTTAATTTTTCTTTCAAGTATCATTTCTGTGATTTTTTAACTGGTTGTTTGAGAGTGCCAGTTGCTTGAGTTCCAGTTAACAAAAAGTCTACTATATATCAAACTAAAATGATTCTGCACAGCAAAAACAAACAAAAAACAAAAATATCAACAAAACCAAGAAGCAATCAATGGAATGAGAGAAGATATTATATTTGCAAACAACACCTCTGACAAGGGGCTCATATCCAAAATATATAAAGAATGCATACAAATCAACAACAAAAATACAAACAATCCAATTAAAAAATGGGCAGAGGAACTGAACAGACACTTCTTCAAAGAAGACATACAAATAGCCAACAAATATATGAAAAAATATTCAACTTCAGTAACTATTAAGAAAATGCAAATCAAAACCACAATGAGCTATTACCTCATATCTGTTAGAATGGCTATTATCAACAAGACAATAAACAACATGTGTTAAGGAAGTTGTGGAGAAAAACCTAAATGCTGCTTGTAGGGATGTAAATTGGTACAGCCACTATGCAAAACAGTATGAATGTTCGTCAAAAAATTAAGAATAGGAATACCTTATGACCCAGATATTCCTCTTCTGGGTATCTATGCCAATCTCAAAACATTTATCCGTAAAGATATATGTACCCCTATGTTCATTGCAGCACTATTAACCCTGACCAAGACATAAAAATAATCAAAATTTTATTCCATAGATAATCGGATAAAGACGATATGGTACATATATACAATGAATTATAACTTGGTCATAAGAAAAGTAAAAACATGAATGGATCTCATGGTTCGTGAGAACATGAATGGATCTTGATATTATCATGCTAAGCAATATAAGTCAGACAGAAAAAGTCGAGAACCATATGACTTCACTCATATACAACTGAAAGCAAAAAATGAACAAGACAAACAAACAAAACATCATAGACACAAACAACAGTTTAGTAGTTACTAGATGGTAAGAGAGAAGGGTGTTGGTATAACAGAAGACGCTAAGGGGATCAAATACCAGGGCCGTCCAGAAAGATTCCAGCCATGTAATATGAAAAATAGCTAAATTTTTTTCTGGACAGCCCTTGTATATGGTGATGGAAGAACTGCCTCTGGATGGTGAGCACACAATGCAAAGTCATTAAATTTGTGAAACAAGAGGGTTCTCGAAGAGGTGGGAGTACTAGTGCACACAGTTTGATTGTGTGATGACTTATTGTTAGTATATGTCCCAATTTCAACCTACTTGTATCCACGTTCTTACAGATATCACCGAAGAAGCACGTCAAACATGAAGAAAACTCCAAGTATGGATATAATTGAATTTTGCACCATCATTATGTTCCTCACAAAACAAGGAAAAACACCTCAAACCATTTTGAAGAATATGTTAGTTGTTCACAGAGACTGCAGCCCTGGGAAATTCATGGTTTACAAGTAGCATAGCCTTTTAAAGCAAGGCAGAAAGTCAACTGAAGATTACCTCTATCTGGGATGCCCTGGTGAGGCCACTTCCTCAGACACTGTCAAAAAAGTTGAAAAATTTGTAGTGGAAGATGCCAGGTTAAATAAAAAGCAGCTTGCAAAATGACTGGAGTATCACCTATAACCACTTTGTGTATTCTCCATCAGCATCTAAGGATGTCGAAAGTCAGTACAAGATAGGTACTGACAATGCTCATGCTGTTTCAAAAAGAACGGTGTGTTGAGTGTGTTCATGACAATTTTTTAACCTTTGCAGAGACAACGAAGATGAAGTTTTAAACTGGAATGTCACTGGAGATGAAACTTGGGTTTATCATAATGAGCCTAAGTCAAAGCAAGAGTCCATGCAGTGGCATGAAAAGGGCTTGGCACCCTCTAAGAAGTTTAAGGTTTTGCAATCAGCTGGAAAAATCATGACTAGTGTTTTTTGTGATATAGAGGGTATCTTGCTCATCAATTACAAGGGTAAGAGTGTCACAAGACCTGGACAGTACTATTCCAGTCTGCTGAAACAGAATCCGTGAAGGAGAAGAGGAAAATGGACCACAGGGGTGCTGCTTTTGCATCACAATGCACCTGTGTTCAAGAGCGATGAGCGATGTTGCATTGGCTACTCTTCATGACTGACGTCCAAACGTTAAACCACCTCCCTTCATTTCAGACCTGATTCCATCTAATTATTTGTTCCCAAATATTAAAAACAACAGCTTTAAGAGAAGAAATTTATAGACAACAAAGATGTTAAAGCCATAATTTTAACATATTTTGAGTCCAAAAACAAAACTTTTTTTTTGAGGGTATAAATAAACATTGAAAGATCTAAAAGTATATTAGGGTTAAGGGTGAATATATTGAAAAGGAAAAACAGTAAACAATATTTTTTCCTTCTCCTTCATTACATGAATTTCTTGACCACCCCTTATTATGGAAATTCACACTTGAAACCTATATAATTTTGCAACCAATATCACACCAATAAATTTAATAATGATAAAAAATATATGTATATATTCCTACCAAACAGAGATGATCACATTTTTATCATTTAGTAACTATCCCAAATATCCACTTAGATATTTCAGAATAGATAATTCAGAATATTTCATTACTAGAGTCAGACAATAAACTATTTATGAAGCGTGGATTCTCTATAAGGTCTTTCTGTGAAACAAACACAGAATTCTAATGAAACTTCTACACATGTCAAGGTTTTGAGATACCGATTCAATAAAATTACAAACCTCACTTTCTGAAATGTGTAAGCTGTGCAATGTAGTTAGTCCTTTCACCCTATGGCAAAAGTTTCTAATCACAGTAGTAGTTAGTCTAAAACTCTCAATGCAAGAAGTTTCATTATTAATGAACAAATACTAATATTAATTTTGAAATACTCAAAATGAATTTCTTCTTCCCATTCAATACCAAGCAGTTTATATACCCATGGTATCAAATTTATTGGTTTATCTTGCACTAAAATTATTCATTTATATATCTATCTTTCATATTAGATGGTGAGCTCCTAGAAGGTAAAATGATATATTCATTTGTTTCCTCTGTGTCTGGCATATTATTACTTTGTATTAATAAGGTGGCCAAAAATGCTCACTGAATTTAATTTGCTAGACTGTTTTTGCATATCTAAGATGCTTGACAACTCATATAGCCAGAATTTATTAGATATCATCAAGGCTAAACCTAATCTTTCCACAATATGGCATTTTGGCTAGCAATTCTTTCTTAAAAAATCTAGAAACAAAAATACCTGGAAAATAAACTGAAATAGATAAAATTTGTATTATCATATTCTTGGTTACACTGTGCTAAGACTCTCTGTGGTCCTACTCATCTTTCAAACTACAGTGCTCCCATAGAATTTGTGTCATTGTGGGGTTTCATGGTCTCTGCTATTATTTCACTGAATCATAGGGAAGCAATGTGCATTGAGCCTTTTGAATTAGATTGCTTGACTTCAGATCTCAACTCTAACATTCACTAATTAAGGAACCTAAAGAAGATATTTAACTTACCAAAGCTTTATTCTTATTTTTAAAATGGAGATAATGGTAATATATACCTATACATTATTTTAAGGGAAAAATGGGATAACTTATAACTAAATTAGCACAGTGTGTAGCATCTAATAAATGTGTAATAGTGTTTAAAAATATCTTTAAATTCTTACTACAGTGCTTGGGATAAAGTAGGTGCTCCTTAAATATTTGCTGAAATAAAATGAATTCCTCTGTTTTAGGTAACTGAAAGCCTATGGTTGCTGATCATTGTCTTATAAAATTATCCTGATGTATTTAATGTCTGGCTACATGTGTGCTTCAAGTAATGGGTATATCAAAGTATTACTCTAACCTATTTCAAAAGAGTGACACAATTACAAACCAACCAACAAAAGAAAATTTGCCTCATGAAATATATAAGTTTATTTAGCTGTCTTTTCATTTGTATCCTTTCTTAATATTATCATTCCTTTGTGTGCCTGAATTGAAGTACTGGTGATAAAACAGTACTTTTATGGTTTTTGAAAGTCATAGCAAGGTATTCTGACCAACATATAAGCTTATTAAAAACAAATAAAAAATTAAGAGGTAAAAAAGTTCAGCACCATCACTGACAATCACAAAATTACTCGAGTGATGCTAGCCTATACAATTACAGATACCAGTCTGTAGAATTAATTGGTTGACCATTTGATTTTCAAGACATAATAGAGAATGCACAAAACTTATATATTAAAGCAAGTATCCATTAACATAAAATTTGTTAATACTTACAACAACATGTAATTCAGAAAAAAATAGAATGGAGGTCTAACAATTAAGTTTGCAACCTTGCCATCATGTGCTTAACTTGGTAGCACTGTATAAACAACTTGGTAAGGTTTCATAACCTTGGTATATCTGTGTCTCACAGCTGTGTTCTTGTCTACGTGTGGTGGTGTCTTACTGAGTTGCATTCATTATTGTTGTTGCATGTTTTTGTGCTGTTGAGAAAATGTTGGAGCTTGAATTAGAGCAAGAACAAACATTAAATTTCTTAATTTCTTAATTAAATTGTTAAACTTGGCAAGAGTGGAAGAGAAGTCAGGCACATGTTAGTTTAAATTTATAGAGATAATGCCATGAAGAAAATGGCAGTGTATGAATGAATTAACCATTTTCCTGAGGGCAGAGAAAGCTTCACTGATAAAGTGAAGTCAGGGTGGCCAGTAATGAGCAGAACTGATGGAAACATTGAAAAATTTGTTATATTGTGCATCAGAATCATCAGTTGACCATAAGAAGCATAGTAGACCAAATAAACATTAATAAGGAAATAGGAAAATCTACTGAAAATTTTGGCATGAGAAAGGTGTGTGCAAAAATGGTCCCAAAGGAGCTCACTGATTAACAAAAGCAAAGGAGAGTCGAAGTTTGCCAAGACCTGTTGGAGAGGCAAGATGATGTTTTGGGTCATGGTATCACTAGTGATGAAACATGGTATACCAAGACAACACTGAAACAAAGGACCTACATGCACTGTGGAAGTCAGCCAACTCTCCACAACTATAAAAGTTCCACCGGTCCAAATCAAGAGTTGAAATGATGTTGCTAACCTTTTTAACATCAAAGGAGTTGTTCATTATGAATTTGTGCCAGCTGGACAGTCAACCAAGTTTACTATTTGGAAGTGCTGAAAAGGCTGTCTGAAAAAGTTAAATGAAAATGACCTGAGCTTTTTGTCAACAACTCATGGTTTTTGCATCAGGACAGTGCACCAGCTCACAGGGCACTATTTGTGAGAGAGTTATTAGCCAGTACACAAATAACTCTATTGGAATACACTCCCTACTCACCTGAGCTGGTCCCCAATGACTTCTTTCTTTACCCTTAGATAAAGGAAATATTAAAAAGAATACATTTTGGTAACATTCAGGACATCAAGAATAATATGATGAAAACTCTGATTGTCATTCCAGAAAAAACATTCCAAAATTCTTTCAAGGGTGGATGAGGCACTGGTGTCAGTGCATAGCTCCCCAAGGGGAGTACTTTGAAGGTGATCATAGTGATAGTCAGCAATGAGGTATGTAGCACTTTTTCTAGGATGAGTTTGCAAACTTAATTGTCAGACTTTGTACCTTGATTCATTGTCTAATTACCCGAATACATAAATATTTGTTGGTTATGAAAAGAGAAGTCAAAACGCACCTGACAACATCAGCAAATCTTAGATATAACCATAATAGCATGATTCACCTTCAAATTATATTTCTACAAAATTATTCCCCTTTTAAATTCCAATCAAATCTCATTTTGTGTGACATCTCTAATTCTTCTAAAATGACGTTTACTAGTTCATCTTTAAAATATTTTCATAGAATAATTTGCTGTTTATGTATATGTATCTTTTGTTCTGAAGCTAATATTTTTTAAATGCTGAGAAAGGCTGAAATAATATAGCATTACTATATCAAAAAGATTCTATTAATATTTTGCAAGATGATAAATGACAAGATTGAGGGATGTAAAACTTTGACATAAATGTTATCTTTAGGAGTAATTTGACATGGAGTACCCGTAAATGGCATAGTGGTTACTTTAAAAAGTGGTTCAGTAAATTAAGATAATGAGATTAGAAAAATAATGGCAATTCTGAATTTATTGTGAACTTTCTGAATACAACTTAATGTGACTCTTAAAAAATTCTTCTACTACAGTTGACCTCAAAACAGTATGTAAACTGAGCTAATAATTTGAATGCTTTATTTATTTCTACTAATACTTTTATGTGATTCTAATTACCTCACTGATACTTATTTGTCTATTTGTATAACTTTGAATAAAATATAAAGCACTATATAAAAATTATTTAAAATCCAAACATTTCATGATTACATTTCTTGCTCACTTGAAATATTTAATAAGAAAACTCTGCTTAAATTGACATATTATTAGATGAAGATACAACTATTTCTCTCCTGGTGTAGATACAGAGTCTGCTTCAGTAGGAATCAAGTACAAGGGATAGACAATTTTTTAATTCCTCCTGAGCTAGGTCTTCATTATTTTATTTAAAATAAATCTCACAAATATTATATAGCATAAACAATATTCTATGATAAAATACAAGAAATACAAAAGATAATGAGATTTCTCTCTACTTATGTATATAAGCAAGTAGTGGCTAGTTGTATTTTAATTTTATAATTTTCAAAACTATACTTAGTAGAAATATTTTAATGGTGCTTGCCAAGGATCTAAATAATATGGAGAAGCATGAGGCTAGAATGTAGCATTTTCTATAATGAAAATAATTTTTTTCCAAAAACTATGTCCATAGTCAAAGGCAAAATGCTATGTTCTGTTCAGATTGTTAGAAAGGCCAATTTAAAGTATATTAATGAAGTATAAAGTATATTAATTTATATAATAAAGTATGAAATATATTAATCTCTTCTACATGGGTCTGCGACTTATTGAATGGCCATCAGTAGCATACCAAACTCAATTCTTTTGGCAGAGGGTAATAGCAAACAAAGGTATTAAAACAAATTAGACTCTAAAGATTAGGTACTTAAGTTTTTCTATGTGTTTATACATTTAAAATTTTAATGTATAAGAAAATACTATTTTGTAGTAATGAAGTACACACTGCTGTGAGAAAGAAAAGCACAAACCTAATCAACACAGTATCTAATTCTGTTAGAATAAGATTACCTGAGTGCCAATGACGTTTCTTCCCTCTACATAAAAAGAACAGAATTGTTTTTCCTTTCAGTTGATTTAGAGTTATACTACCATAGTCATTAAATAGCAGGGAACACTTATAAATAGCATATGTAACACTTTTCATGGGCTATAGGCCAGCATCACATAGTCAAACATGTTAATATTTCTACAACGAACTATGAATCAACACAGCAAGTGGGATAAATTTAGTCTATAAATAGACTGTTCAGTTTGAGGCAGGTTTTGCTGCCAAGTGAGTTCAAGCTAAATTCATTTCTTTTAATTACTCTGTGATAAATTCTTAGGTGAGAAATACCATTCTAAGGAAAACAGAGAAGACTTACCTTGGCACATAAATCCTCTTTCTTCATAGCCAGCATTGCATGAGCACTTGCCAATGGGTACAAGCCATTCGCCTTCTGTACTGCAGTACATCCTGGGAGGATCTTCCTCCTTGGAATTGTTAACACAAGAACCTCTAACCTCCACCAGGGATTGGGAATCCATGGGCACTGTGTCTGGAAACATAGCCAGATTCTTCACTGTAAATGGACACTTTTTGAAGTACACTCTCACAGACACCAAGGCAACACAAGCTCCAACATCTTGAAAAGCCAAATAAAATCCCTTTTTATTGACAGGACCTACTTCTCTAACCTCAGTGTTAAGTTTAAGAATACGGTCCCCGAGATCCATTTGAGTAAAACTTTCATCAGCTGCAATGGTGTCAATCTTTGTAAACTGATGCTCTCGGAATTTGACCCCATGATCATCATCAGACTCCATGTAGTACAGGTTGAAAGTCTCTTTGCAAGTTCCCAAAACCAATGGAATGCTATTGCAGTCCCGTAGAGTGAACTTGAGCTCTACATAGATCTTCTGAGCTGAGTTCCTGGGGACCCAGTTTGTCCTCAGCCAATTATTTTGACTATGATCCATGACATTGCACACCTGGTAAGTCCTGATGGGTGTGTAATGTTCATCAACACCACTGATTTCTTCCCACTAAAGAATCAAAAGAGAAAGAAAAGAGAGTCAGAATTAATAACTTAAACATAATAAATAATAGTGAATACAAGATGAGGCATCACAGGAAATATAAAATAAATAAACAGAAACTTTAGTGTTACTCATTTAAAGGTCGTGATGTAGAGCAACTCCATGACATTCTTGTTTGTTTGTTTTTGTTCACAAGATTCTCTGAGTTCATTGACACCAAGTAGTTTATATTATTGATGAACACATTTGAATTGCATTGCAGTTTACGGGATATTTTGGGAAAAGTGGCTTAGCAATTTATCAAACCTAACAAAATATTCCAGCATCAAAACCTGAAATCAGGCACTTTCAATAACAATATAAAATGGTTTTATTGTGTATTTTTAAAATTTTTGTTAGTTTATTATTAAAAATAGAATAAAAATATCGCTGTCTAAATTTATCTTTATTAACCTTTTTCCAGTTAAGGTCAGATTTTGGTAAAATCAATATACTCATAAATGGCAAAGCAAGGTGAATCTAGATGATGTCATTACCGTGTATCTTCATGCATGACATTTCTTAGTGTATTCATTCATTTCAAGAAATACATGTTGGGGAACTATGAAAGAAAATTTGAAGTAAAAATATAAATATGGTTCTCCCTCCCTCCTAAAACAAAACAAAACAAAAATTCATAGTTATGCGTGGAGAGTAGAAAATAAGTGTAGTGAACATTTCAATTCTTAATATCTTTTAACCATATTAAATTTTACACAAGCAAAAAACAAATGGCTATTTGGGTTGCTGTTATTGTTGTTATAGCAGTTAGGGTTATCCTAATACAAATGTTTTTACTGTAAAAACATTTAAAATGTTTTAAGTCTTTTTAGAACAGTGATTTATTACTTCTCTGATCCTTAGAACAGATTTTGAGAATCTTTTTAATTTAGCATCAGATAGTTTGTGTTATAGGCAATCCCCATATAACACAGTTGTTAGGTTTCTTAAAATGCTGCGTTATGTGAATCTGTGTTACATGAAACAAAAGAACTAGTACCGAAAACGGCGTTAGTTCCCAAAAACTATAAAAACACACTATTATATTTTTATAATTAAGGGAAATATCTTTATTAAAGCAATTTTCCCCAAAATTATAACATATTAATATGTATTAAATATATTTTGCTCTTAAAAGCTCTTATTAGATTCCGTGTTGTTTTGGGGATTTCTCTAATTCTCAAACCTGTGTTAGGGTGAAACTGTGTTCTAGGATGCCGTGTTGTGTGAAGGTTTCCCCCAATTCTAGAACCATGTTTGAAGCCAAACCATGCTATAGAAGTGCCATGTTGTGTGGGGGTCACCTGTATTTACAATTATACAATTATTATACTGTTCTATTTCTAACTATTATCCTTATATCTACACTTTTTTAAATATACCCAGTTTTACCTACTTCTGTCAGAAAAATACATCTTTTGCTATGTTATTCTTTAAAAATTTTTTTAAATTACAATTGACACTCAATGTTATATTAGTTTCAGTTGTACAGCACAGTGGTTAGACATTTACATAATTTACAAAGTGATCCCCCCAATTAGTCTAATACCTACCTGACACCATACATAGTTATTACAATATTATTGACTATTTTCCCTATGCTGTACTTTACATCCCTGTGATTATTTTGTAACTATCAATTTGTACTTCTTAATTCCTTCACCTTTTTCACCCAGTCCCCAAATTCGCTTTTTATCTGGCAATCATCAGTTTGTTCTCTGCATAAAAAGAAAAATAATAAAACAGAAATTCTTAGATACAAAGAACAAACTGATGATTGCTATGTCATTCTTGAATTCAGTCTTCTAGAGTTCCTCATTATCTATGCAACAACTTCCAAACTCTTTAGTTTGGATTTGCATTTTTCCAAATATTTGTTCCAGCCTACATTCATATTTTTCTAAAAGTATGAATTGAGGTTGTGAATTATGCTCCACTTGTGCACATACTATACTTTTTCACAGGAAATTCTTTTATGTTTTCAAAAGACATATTTGGTTATTTTTTGTTTGTTTCTTTGTTTGTTTATGGGATTACTGTAACTGAACTAGGCTCTTCTCTTCTTGATGCCTCTCATATCCTTATCATACTTTTTTCAATTATTAGTTTCAAGTGTACAAAAGAACATAATGTTCAGATATTCACACACCTTACAAAGCGATAACCCCAACAAGTGTACTATGCATCTGACACCTTACATGGATATTACAATACCAATGACTGTATTTTCTATGTTGTAATCTACATCACAAACTATATATATATATATATATATATATATATATATATATATATACACACACACACACACACACACACACACATACACACACACACACACACACACACATATATATATATATATATTTAAGTTATAGTTAACATTCAATATTATTTTATATTATTTTCAGGTATACAGCACAATGGGCAGGCATTTATATAATTTATGAAGTGCCCCCCCAATAAGTCTAGTGCCCATCTGATACCATACACAGCTTTTACAACATTATTGACTATATTCCCCATTCTGTATTTCATCTCCCTGTGACTATTTTGTGACTAGCAAATTATACTTCCTCATCCCTTCACCTTTTTCACTCAGTCCCTCAACTGTTCTCCCATCTAACAAACATGAGTTTGTTCTTTGTATCTATGAGTCAATTTCTGTTTTGACTGTTTATTCTGTTCTTTAGATCACTGTCATTCCTAAGAAACTGTATTATAGAATCTGAATGAAATGCCACAGTCGTTCATAAATTTAATTTATGATACATGCTAAGGTACCTTTGCTTTTGTTTCAACTCATTTGCTTAATTTTAGATCTCCTCATATTCTCCATGGTATATAACACGAAACTTCACCTTTGAGGAGATTCATAAAAATTATTTTCTCTTATAATATATGTAGGAATCATTCAAGGAGTAGCAAATATAAAGTTCTTATTAGATAATATATTTTTGTTTTGTAAATAATTAATAAATACAATGTTTGTGAAACCCATTATAAATGTGTTACTAAACTTTTCCTTATTAAGGGAATGGAAAATTGTACGTACTTTTCAACTAATCAACGACATCTAAAGTGTATTAACATTTTTTATTTACATTTATTAAAAACACATAAAAATTCTAACCTACAACTTGTAGTCATAAAATGAGATAAAACGTTAATTTGTTAAACTGATGGTAACCACGAGGAAAAAAATATGGCATTTATTTGACCTTTAAACCTCATTAGAGAAAAAAAAAATTATTTATATTAGAGTGTTGAAATAATTGTGTGTCCCCACCAGCATGAAAAACATAGTTGAAAAACTTCTTATTCTTTCTAGCTCTACAAACATAAAAAGAAAATAAAAGGAAATAAGTATAATAAAAACCACTTGTTCTAATAACCGTGGTCATTCAGGGTCCAGAATATAAAAAGGACACTCATTTTCTGGAGGTAAAATTGGCTTGACTTCATTGTTACACACAAGATACAGCAAAGGAACAAATTTGGACTACCTATTTTAGAAAACCCTAGACCTAATATGCAAGCTATATTTACTTTAATATAAGAAAAGAAAATATTTACACTGCTCTTAATAATTTCCAGTAGACCAGTTTCAAATATCCAGTCTATGAACTTTTTAAGAAGAAAAATATACTTGAGAATTTTAGTAATGCGGATTTTACATTTTACTAAAGTCATATTCAGAGCAAAACTTATGTAAAAGTTCAATATTAGAAAAATAAAAATAGAAATGAACAGGGTTGGAGCTCCAAAAATCTCTAATGTTAAAGTCAGTATTATGTGGAATCTCTATTATCATTACATTGACATTGTAAAGTACTACATGAACAAAAACTCTAGAGAATAAATGTTCTCTGAGAACATTTTACGGAAAGTTAGATCATGGGCACCATTATTTAAAAATAAACCAATTGACTTAAAAACTTTTAGGTCAAGATTTCTTTATCAGAATAAATATGAGTTTGTACTTCTGATGAATCAGTTGCAAATTTCTTCTGCTATGTATGAATAGCATGTTACTGGACATCAAACAGATGAGATTATGTAGAGATTTTTATAATTTGATGTGAAATATGATTTTGATTATGGGTGTCTCACTGTAGTTTAACATTTTTCCTCTTGCTGTTAATTTGGCAAGCTATCACAAGTCCTGGAATACAGAGGTGTTATATAAATTGCAACAGAACACAAACAACACCACAATGCTTTGCAAGTGAAAGGTGGGGGAGAGCAATTATCACTTCATTAATTTGTAATGAAGACCAAATTGCCTGAAAGTGATGGTGACTTGTCATCTCAAACCACTTACAAAAATAAGTCTCTAACTCTAGCATTTACTGAGGACCAAAGACAGTAGAAATAAAATCCTTAAATTAGTTTTTCACAATAGCAGCAACAAAAGCAAAAATAATTAATTAAAGCTGCTGTTGTAAATCTTAAACTCTATACATTTTAAAAAGTGCTCATATTTACCCTATCTTCCTACTTCGAGACCTAATATGTTATGTTCATTAATTATTAGATACTATATTGCCATAATAATTGTCCCAAGATAGATTCAGAAAAAGGAAACAGGTGACATAAAATTTACAGCATATAGATTTGGGTGATTCAAAGTCTCTTTCTCTTGATTGTTCTAATTCCTTGTGACAAAAATAAGGGGACCACATACTAAATCTGACAAGCTCAGAGAGGCAAGCATGGCAGGCCTACAAGTGCAGAGACTGAAATTAACCACATAGGATGGTCTGAACATAAAAATTCCTAGCTAATGGAGTTCCCTGGTGGTGTAGTGGCTTAAGGCTTTGTCGCTGGCTCTGTCAGTGCTGCAGCCTAGGTTCGATTCCCGGCCAGGGAAAAAAAAATTCCTAACTAAAAAAAAAAAAAAAAAAAAAAATTCCTAACTGAAAGTGGGTCAGAGCAGGTAGTCACATCTTAGGCCTTGACAAAGGTCAATCTTTACCTTAAGTGAGCCTGTCCACTGTCTTTTTGCATCTAAGAAAACAGACCTTTGGAATGTCAGAGTAATCCCCTTTTTCTGGATCCCTCAGGGCACACCCACTGCACCAAAACACCCAACCACAGAACCCCTCATTGTTATCTTGCTCCCCACAATGCCACCTCTATGTGCTGTAAATGTTCGTTAGTAACTATCCTGCACTCACCCATGCAAGTAAAGTATGTGTCTCTCTGTTCTATGTTTTATTCAATCCACCATTTTCCTGCTTTGCTTTCTTCCATTACCTTAATCTACTACCAATGGATTTCATGTAACCCTGCTTCTGTCTCCTCTTTTGACTATAATATATAAAATAAGCTGCAAAACTACCATTCTCTGAAGCATTTTCTCATGTGTTGAAATTTTGGTTCTTGGCAGTTGTTGTCACTTCGGCTTTAATAAACTCAATTCTCTGCAGGTTTGGACATTTCTCATGTTGACTTCTAAAGAAAATCTCTGCAAGTGTTATTCAGCAGTAATGTTGTCTTCAGCTGAAGGGGATACAGAATTTGGAAGAGCTCAAATTCTTTCTAAAGCTCAAATTCTCCCAAATCAACAATTGTCATATTTAGCTCGTCTTCTAGATTTTTACTCCACGTGTTTATTATTAGAACACAGAAGCCAGAACTATTTTGTTTGTTTGTTTGTTTGTTTGTTTGTTTTTTCCAGGTAATACAGCTGGAAACCACATATTCAGACTCTCTCTCCCTAGCAAGGTCATTCTGAAATCCATTCCCAATAGTATAATCACAGTGACTCTGTCCAACATCAAATGATGGTGTACAAAGGATACAAAGAGACTCTTAATTTATATTTTCTAGATAGCATAGTTCTGTGTCATTGATGCAAACATTTTTTTGAGGGAAAAACATATTTTCAATTATTAATCACCATTTAAACCTAATATTAATAACTACTACTCTCATAAACCTCAATTATAGTAGTTAGGAATTTTTACTTATTGTCGATATTATTCTCTTTGATACATTTTTAACTATTTGATAATAAGGAGTAAGGAAAAATTATTTGCATCTTTTTAAAAAGAGGAAGAACGTGCAATTTAATTCATAGGTTAACATGATGGGAAATATTGACAAAGTGAGAAAAATAACTTCTGATTTACCTAATAAGACATAAAACCAGTTTCTTAGAAATTTCAAAATAAAAGTAAAATAGTTACTAATATTCATATATTTGCAATATTGCATTTACATTTAAATGGTTAATAAATTCATATTTCTGCACTTCACAAAATTCTAGTGATTAATCTTGTACTCAATGATTATAATATTAAGTTGGTTCAGGCTACTCTTTCTTTATGTTTCTTACTCCTGTATTTTTTCACTTTGTACACATCCATAGGCATTTCAAAAGTCAGTGTTTATCTTAGAAATATTTGAATGCTTACCATACATCAGCATTTTAAGCATGGAGGTTCATAATAACTTACATTAAGAGTGTGACTATCAAATGTCAGGCACAGATATATCTACAACAATCATTACACTTCCATTTATTCATTAATAGGTTTTTTTTAGCCCATTCTGGTCTCAAAAGTACACACACACACACACACACACAAATATAAATGTACATATCTGTGTGTGTGTGTGTGTGTGTGTGTGTGTGTGTGTATGTCTAAGAGTATATTACATAAAAAGGTAGAGTAAAACAGTTGAAAGGAATAGAATTATTTGTTTATTTGGGTTTTTGTTGCTATCGATACTGATTTTTGGTCAAATCAGAGAATTACGTTAGTAACCAGGGAATCAAAGAGAGAGAAAACGGGGATTTTATGTTAAAAAGCCAAATCAGTAGCAAGATGTGGGCCAGAATCTAAGGCTAGAAAGGCCCAGAAGGGGCCTGTCTGGGATGACATATGGCCAGTAATACTAATAGTAATGACCACTATTCATTCCCCACCCACATTTACACCCCTAAGTATTCAGCAGAAATTTGATAATGGTATTAGAACTGCCTTATTGAATGTAGGGGGTAGAGCAATATACGCAATAGAGTATACTGAAAAGAGCTGGAAAGGACTAAAGAGAGCAGGAAAGGGGTGGAAGGACCAGAGATCATTACCAAAAGCGAACAAAGGGTTTCGGAGAGTGAGAGCAAGTAGACACTCCTGTCTAGAATTGTCAGGAATACTGAGCAGGTGATGGCACTTTCCGTACTTAAAACAAGACGTGGGTTTTTAAAGCCATTGTGTCCAAAGAGCTTGAGGGAATGGGGATCCTCAGGTCCCTTACAAGTCCTCGCCTTGGATCCTCTGTCTTTACCCAGAACCTGAGGCTCACAAACACTTCCAACTTCCTTCTCAGTACTTCTCAGTTCCTTCAACTCCTAGACTGAGGCGAGAACTAGAGCAGCTTTGGCTTCACATTGTAGGCCTTTAATTTCAGTGATTCTCCTCCCAGCTAGAAATCAGGTACACAGTACCACATGTATGTGTTGTAGACAAACGTCCCATATTTCTGACCACAGTCTAATTCCCTTACATCAGTGATTCTTACTTCTAGCTAAACATTAGCCAAGGAGCTTTGCTAAAATACTGCTTCATCGGTGACGATCCAAACCAATTCTTTGTTTTTAAATCACCTATGTGATTCTAATGTACCCTTAAGGTTGAAAACCATTATGTCTCTTGGCCAAATGACTTTTAAACTTCTGATTTCTACTTGACCTGACAGCATACTCCAATGTCAGCTTCCAACTTTTCATATCACCTCAGAAACTACATCTAAAATTTGTAGATAGCCATGCCCCTGTCTCTGTACCATGGCCTTTTGCTCAACCTTCATCCCATCTGTTTTTTGATTCCAGATTTGCCAAAGCCCAGACATGTTTTATATAGAATCTCACCTGAATAACCTCATCTTCTACTTTCCACAAAGAATTGTAAGATATTATTATAACAAAGTAAATCTAATCATGGTGTTCTTCTATTTTGCATCTGGTGGTAAATGCAAACCGTGTGCATTACAAAAACATGTAAACAGTGTGTGTGGGAGGATTATCTTCAATCACATAATTCTCTTGGTATGAATGCAAGACAACTGATGTTAGGCATGCTGCTATTTTTACATTTGCTATAGATTTATAGTTCCCTACTGTGACTTTCTGTGATTTGTCATTTTTAAAGATGTTTCTATGATAGCACTTTTATTCAATTCTGCATGAATTTATTAAATATTTCTGTATGAAAAGTCTAGGGTACAAACTGCAGATAGCAAAAATTTTAAATGTGATTTTTGTTATCCAGAAGTTTTGAAGCTAGAAAGGGAGGACAAGTGTCACATGATGCAAATGATGAAATGTTCTCTATTTGAGGTACTTCAAGGAGCTGTGGGGAAAGAAAGGATTACCACTAGAAGAAATGTTCTGGGTAAGCATTCAGGAAGAGGGAATGGAGGCTTAGGAGTTCTAAAGGACACATATAAGAGAAAAAGTGTTAGAAAACAGCAAGACATGTAGAGGCAGACTGTTTAAGAAACTGGTTTCCAGTATGGCTGAAAAATAGGGTGCCGAGCAGGGGGTTGTTGTTACTTAAACAGAAAGATGTGGGCCAATTTGAGCAAAAGCAGTTGACATGTCTTTCTGTCGTCTGCTACAGTGAGAAACTATTGAAGAGAGGCACATGGTTAGCTCTGGACTGGGAGGTGGTTCTACAAAGAGAAGAAAAAAAAGAAAAGAAAAAGTGAAAATGGAGGGCTTCAGAAAAACTATAGCAAAGATCCAGATGACAGGTCTTAAGATGACCTTTATTGAATAAGTGCACACTGAACATTTCTGAAATAATTATAAGTAGATATGCTTTTCCTATGAATGTATACAGGGCACATCTATATGTACAAAGAGTAACAGCTTATTATATCACAATTTTTTGACTACTAAAACATGTTTCAGAAAGATGCCTGTTTGTGTTGAAAGACTACAAGCAACAGCAGAACAAAAAAATCAAGGTACAGGTATGTACCATGCATATCTTTAGTTTTTCTCTTATGAAAATATTCTCATTAGACCTTATATATCCCCTTTCAAGAGCATTCAAATTATATTTACTGAATAACTCTGTGTCAAGCTTTGTATTGATAATTAAGTAATGAAGGAGAATACCTGTCCTTAAGAGACATTGTATTTATGAAATACCTATTGTTATTTTAAAGACATATTCATTTTTGCTTTATTCATTATTCTTTGTCCCTAATATAGTTATTGATTTGGCTCATCTATTCCCAAATATTTAATCTTGAGCTAAAGCAAGTACCCTATAGAGAGTAACTAGAATTAAATATCATTTAATGTGCAAAATGTTAAACTTACATAACTAATAAAGCACAGAAGTATGGTTTTGAATATATAAGGGATTGCATTTTAAAAATCAATATTCTGGATAGTTATGTGTCAGAGATAATAATTTTGTAATTGTTTTGAAAGAAGAGAAAAATAAATTTCTAGAAACAACATGTTAGTAAATTTATGATAAATATTTCTATCATAAATGGTAACTAGATGGTAAAAATCTTTGGAAGATGAATTAAAGAATATTAAAGCCTGGTATGTAGTGGAGTGGCAACAGAAAAACTTATAGAAATGATGCACAATGCTTAAAGAGCAACCAAAAAAGTAAATATCTAGCCAGAGGAATTGACCTGCAACACATACAAGGTACTAAACTATAACATATACCATGCAAAAATCATATCTACTAAATTCACCATTGTCAAAAGTTTTCAATCAAATCTGTTAATTTGAACTTATTTTTCTTAAGTAGGGAAGAATGTCAATATCAAAGAAAGAGTAGGCAAAATATAATTTATATGATAAATATTTGATTTAAATGGAAAATATTACTATTTATAATGTAAAAGAAATATAATTTCAAAAATGTTATTTTAAAAACTACAACCATGAAGTATACCATTATCTGAAATTACCTTAGCAAAGAGGAGGTCAATATGACTAAAAATTCATTTAATAACCATTTATCTATTCCATTAAAGTTAGAAAAATAAACATTATTTATATTATCAAAAATTGTATCATTTTGTCTTTCTGTTCATATATATAGCCAAATTACTTTACTTTTCATAAAATAAATTTCCCTTAAATATTAGGGAGTAGGACAACGAAGACTTTCATGTTTCCAATTCTTGGAAATAGGTTCAATATAAAACTGCCCAATAAAGAGATAATTTGGGAATTCAATGTAACTGCTTGAAAATAATAGGTGAAAATTTTATGCACATGGGCTTAACTTGTCTAGACCGAAAACTGTGCAGATGGACATTTAGAGAGTTATTACAAATGGCCAACTGTGTAAAAATGAATGCATAGCAGTGACAGCAGGACATTTCATATCAGTAGTGAGATTCATGTAATTTCCTGCTATGATAATGGGTCACGGCCACAGTAATCATAGCAATTTATGATATACCTGTGGAGCACTCACAGTGACGGAAATGAAATTAACTCATGTCACTATGAAACGTGCTAAATTTCACAGATCTTCAGATAACTGAGTTTACTTTTTAACACAATAAGTGTAATTCTTGAGAGCATTTCCCTGAAACGGAAGCTGCTTTATAGCACCAATTTTAAAGCTACAGAGAATTCTGGTTTGCTCACAAGGGTGGCAACCATGTTTCGTAAGAACAGTTTTAATCCTTTATCCAACAAGCATCCTGCAGATCCCAGATTAAGGGACTAATCTCTAGACCCAGACAGATCTTGTGTTTGAAATCTAGTACTGTGACTTAATAAGAGATTTAATAGACTATAATTTAATTTACACACTTGTAAACTGGAAAAAGTAATAGTAAATTCTTTCTAAAGATGTTGTAAACAGACGTAGATTATCTATTAAAATAGCTGTAACAGTATGCAGCACCTGGGAAGCTGCATACTGCTAAAGCTGGTTAACTAAAAATATCATTGGGATACACAAATATTTTTTCTATAAAATAATCAGTATGTATTTTAAATTCAAGCCTTTTCTATTTCCTGTTCTTTTTTTACTAACCTAGAGTTTCTTCAAATTTGTTTTTAGGTAACCATCATTTCTGATAAGTGTAATTTGTTCTACTGTTTTGAAATTTAATATATATGTATAATATATATATTTAATGACAAAAGTTAATGAATATTGGACTGCTTCATATTTTTTATTATAAAGGAGACTTCTGTCTTTTGTCCATGATAAATTTGCCATTCTATGTGGAATAAAACTGTCACCAATAATAGTTCACACTTTACTGTGTACTACAGTTCTATAATTTTACTAGACATTTGACTTCATTTCCTTTTACTATTATATTTTAAATAAAACATATGGAATATATCTGTATAACATATGAATAGACACACTTTATGGTTTATTAAAATTAAATATGTATATTATTATGAAACATTTACTGGGCAGTGTCTTAAGCTTCACTTATCTCATGGCTAAATGGAGATGATAATAGTACATTTCTTATAAGATTGTTTAGTTACTTAATAGATGATATTTATAGTTAAGTGTGTCTATAGCTGTTACTTGAAAGCTAAGTAAAACAAATATTTTTAGCACTTCTATGCTACAAAATTGTTTATTGGTACTATATCATTATGCTAAAGATGCTGAAGTCAGGTTTCCTGTTCTTGAAAATCTTGCATTATAGGAATGGTTATTCATTCAACAGAAACTTTTTGTGGGCTAAACACTCCTCTATGTCATAGGGACATAGTGTTTTCATGGAGCTTTGTTCTATTTGAAAAAATACAGTAAGTGTGTGCATGCATGTGTGTCTGGTGGGTGACCTTAGATAATTATAAAGAAAAACAAAAATAAAAGCAGGCTAGGGGGACAGAAGACTATATCTAGATTGATGAAAGTGATATTTTAGGTGGAGTAACCAGGGATATCAGTTTTTCAGCCACTTGAATGAAACCAGTGAGAAACAAGGCCAAGAGAATAGTTGCAGATACAGCATCCGAGGCTGAGAAGACAGAAAGCCCAGGGGCTGTGAAATTGAGGGATGTTGTAATCAAGGCTTTGTAAGGAAGCCACTGTGGCTGAGACGGAGAGATGCAGGTGTGAAACATCAGATCAGAGAGGTGATGGAGTAACAGAGGTTGGTTATCTTAATAGTCCAGGTGACAGAGGATAGTGTATTATCAGTAGAGGTGGGGAGAACAGAACAAATTCTGGAAGCATTTTGGTAGTAGAGCCAAAGGACTTGATAGATTGGGTGTAGGACATTACAGAAAGGTGGAGAGAGAAATACACAACCTCAGAAAATGGTAACACCTATTGACAGAGAAAGAGAACAGCAAGCAGGAGGTGGTTTTTCAGGCAATAAATTTAATAACTAGACTTTTGACTAGTGAAAAACAGGTGATAAGGAAGAAGTGTGAAAAAGAGCACAATTCCAGGGCGAAGAAGCAATACGAACAAAATTATAAAAAAGAAAAACACTGACTGAGTTTGGATATTATGAAGCAACTGGAGTGAGAAATGAAACTAGTCTTTCACTGATTGATTTAACACATATTTATCAAACACTAATCGTGCAACAGGGACTCTATTAGGTGTTGGAATTACAGCAGTGAACAAAACGGCCCGAAATCTCTCTCCTCAGGGAGATTACGTTCTAGTGGGAGAGATAGACCAAAAAATAAATAAATACATAAAAGAAGATAAAAAAGTACAATTTATGTTTCCTTATACAGAAGTATATTTTAAGAAGAAGCAATATAGGAGGCAAGGGAGAGGGGACAGTTTTGTATGTTGGCAAATAGGGGAGATTTTTTTTTTAATCCCCCAAGAACACCTCACCTGAAACGTGATGTTTAAATAAGGACCTGGAAGGATGTCTCACACCAGCAAAAAATTTACAATGCAAATGAAATAGAAGTAAAAGAACCAGAGGAGTACACCTGGAGTTAAAAAACAAAACAAAACAAAACAAAAACAAAAACACAAAATGCAAGGACTGGAGTGTATCTGACATGTTCTAGCAAAGAGAGAGTCAAAGAGCATGGCCAGGGAGGAAGAGGAAGAGTTTAAGGAGATTAGGTCTAGTCCTGGGATCTGAGCAGACGACTCACCTTTTCGTAGGATCACTCTGGTTGCTATAATAATAGTAGATAATTACAGTAGGGCATGAGAGATGATCATGTGGCATGATATGGAATGTAACTGAGGTTTTACTCATCACTCAAGACACTCAAAGATCAGATTTGGGGATATTACTTTGACAAGAGTGTCTCCAATGGATTGGAGGAGGAAGGGAGGGAGATGAGTCAGAGTTCCTGTGGTTAGCTAAGGGAGGGGTGATGCTCATGACTGATTACCAGCACCCAGAAAGCTCCACATAATCCACTCACTGAATGGGCAAATGAATGGATTAATTAATGAATGACAGCAATATTTCAGCAATAGGACTCATTTTTGGCAAATAATGGATATTTGGTTTGAGAAAATTAAAACCCTAAAAATGATTCTGAGCTAAAATTTGATAATCATAATGACCGTGTTATGCAAAAGTTACTAGTAATGGGCTTTCCTGGCAATGAATGTTTTACTTTGCAAAAACTTCTTTCTATTATTCACTAATAGAATGAGAAAAATAAAGTTTAGTAAGAGATTCAACAACTTGCTCCAAATCAGATAGCTGGTAAATGGTGGAGCCTGTATTCAAACCAAGACATTTTTTATTACAAAACCTTTCCTATAATCCACTAATTTGTCTTGGTTATTTGGAAATAATGTCATTGGCTGAGAGAGGCAGCAATACAGGTGGAAAAGTTATGTGAGAAAGAGGATCAGTTCTGTTTAACATAAGCAGAAACTGATATGTCAACATAAAACACAGACAAAGATGTTTTCAAAACTTGGAAAGGTCATCTAGAAGTCAGAGGAGAAAAATGTGAGTAGAAATTTAGATTTGGAGTTGCCTAATTAAGGCTTTGGAAATAATTAAGATGATTATAAAAAAAAAAGACACAAGAATAAAGGAATTTCAGAAACTGTATTTTGAAATGCTTACGTTTAGGGGGTATAAAGAGAAGGATGAGCTGATGAAAGAAAAGGAAATATTATACTACAACAATTGCTCCTTCAGAGCATCCATATTGAAATGTTCCCCACATCAAAAAAGTTTTTCAAGTTAAGTATGGTAAATACTACTAGAAAAGGAGAAATTCCAGAGGTTGGAGTAGAACAAGGAGCAGATTTTCAGTGAGACTACATGGGAGAGAATTTCAAGAACTTTGTATTGAATATGGAGTAAAACACAAATAAACTAAGAATAAACTGGTAAGTAAAAATATCAGTGACTATAAAGAATGCTGTTTTGTTTGTTCTGTTGTAGGTAGCAGTGCTTTTCCCAAAAGTTACAGAACTTAAGAGGCTACAGCAGAGAAGAAGTTGCAGTAATTGTAGTTTTTTAAAGACAATTTTATTATCAAACAGGAAAGATTCAGTGTATTCTACATGGACAGGGCCTGCAATGATGCATTTATCATAAATGAACCTTGAGAATTTCTTTACAGATTAAGAAATTGACATCTACAGAGAGAGCTAATAGTGGTCAATGTCACACAGTGATAGGTGTCCAGCCTAGACCAACCAAGATGCAGATCTTAATTCTAAGTCCTGTATTAGTGCAAATATGCCCTATTGTCATTGTAAGACAGGAAGGACTAATTTTAAAGTCAGTTTTGGTAGAAACCTGATTCACTAGTAATCCATCAAAAATTTTTAACTGGAAATTCCCCTAAGTTACAGGCAAAGGTTAATGAGTTTGAAACAATTGCAGGAATATGCTACTGTTATATTTTTAGATGAAACGTGTCTTATTGAAATCACATTTTATTAGCATATCAGTTTATGTACTTTATAATATATATTAATATGTATTGAAATAATAATATTTTTAAAAATAAGCTACATTTCTGAAAGGATGTTTGAGAATAGATTTTACCCAATTTCATTCCTGACCTAAAGAAAATTGTAAACAAATCAAAATGGTAAATATTCTACTAAAAAAATGATCATAATATAGGAGGGCTGTCCAGAAGAAATCCAGCCATAATGTGTCTATTTTTCATATTACATGGCTGGATATTTTCTGGACAGCCCTCCTATATTATTGACAATATAAGGTGTATTCTGCAAAATATAGTATATTTAGTTTCATAGTTTAAAGTAATGTGATTAGCAGCTAAAGCGATGAAGTAAGTTGGATCTTGAATAACCTCTGTTCAGAATAAGAAATAAGTATAATTCATGGGATCATAAAATTTTAGGGATGAATGAAAATTTAAACATTTTGAGCATGGAAAAATAGATTCAGTTTTATTTACCTAATATTTATATATTGATTAAACACACCAGAAGATACTTAAAGAGCTAAATGGTGTGTATTCAGAATATTATTTTGTGTAACAAAATTTTTAAACAAAAAGTAATGGCTCCAATATCAAAATTATTGAGAACAGAAAAAAAATTCTATAATGACAAATTAAATTGTGAAAATAGGTTTATTAAATTGTAACAATTATTCCCAGAGTAATGCAAAATTGACTATATATTGGGGGACAGTTATTAATTAGCATCAGAACAATTTCAAACTTAACAATTAAATTAAAAATGTATGGCTAACTACGTAAGTTACAGACTTCTTGCTTTCTATGTTCACAGTTTGACTATTTAGTTATGTGCAGTATCTCATGTATTCCTGTATCTTATAAATGGTCCATATAACAGCAAAATATTCAACAGAACCTATTATTTTGTGGTTTCAAGTATTACCTTAATATAAACCACAACTATATGCTATTGCACCTCTATTTCTTATCCAAATAAATTTTTGTCCAGGATTCTACAAGAGATTTCAGAGGACATTCACAAATAAATTTAGTTAGGTATTAATAATAGATATGCCAAAATACACTTATTTAAAACTATTTCTCTAAATACTACCTCTAATTTTATAACTGATGATCAGTTTCTGCTCTCCTGATCAAATGAGGCTAAAGTTGGTATATTTCAAAGCATGTATTAGTGCTGGATTAACAACAGGATTGCTCCTAATATTATTTTCCCAATATCACATGTCTCCAAAATCATTCAGCACCTAGAGCTATATGGCACCTAATGGTAAGGTGTATCAGTTTGTTCTCTGTATTATGATCCTTTTCAAAATATAGAACCTGAGTCAATTCTAAGGAATTAAGTAGGACAATAGTACCATATATTAAAGAAAACCAATTTTAACTCTACAGTTTATAGGTTTTCATAAGTACACTACAAAGAAAATATTCTGGTGGAATAGTTCAATCAGTTTTATACTCTGGTTATTGGAGAACTAATTCCTAAATTTCACAACCACATAGGTTGTTATAAATACCACTTAGTATTTATTTCTTCTTAATCATACATATGCTTATTATGTAATACATATACTACGTTATACTACATGCAAAATATATAGTGATTTTATGTATAGTGTATTTTAGCCTGTTCACATTTATTATTATAGTTTCCTACTTTAAAATCTTTTAGCTTTGCTATTTTGAAGATAATTAATTCTTAACACCTGTAACTCTGGATTCAGGAGGGCCCACAGTACATTGTTTTCAATATCAACAATCATGCAATAGTATGTAGACATTGAATGTAAGTTAATGAACACTATATAGTGTAGTGTGGATTCTAGAACAAAATGCCCAAGATTCTCCTCTTGAATTTTGGTGAGATTTTATCAGACTTGCCTACTCTCTACCATAGGCATGCACTGAATGTTTTTTATTGAATACTTCTAAAATCTTTTCATGTAAAACATAATATGATCCTTAAAATTAACCTATCGGCTTAAAGACTATTAATATCTCCTTTGGTAGAGGAAGACACTAAGCTACTAAAAGATTAAGTAAAATCCTGTAGTTAAACACGACGACATGATAGAGATTTGAACTCAGACACTCAACTCACAGACTACTCTTAATTACACTTCCCTGTCGAGTTGATTTCACTTATTTTATTTTCCTTCTCATGTCTATTCATGTCTATTATTATTATTTTCTGTAGGATAGTTCCAAAAAACAGTTCTGTGCCACTCTTTCACCAAATAGAAATCGAAATTCCTCTTTGCCCTTTCCTGCTGCTAGCTAGTGCCTGCCTACTCAGTGAGCTACACTTTGATCTTTAAGTCCCAATTCATGTGAACGCCTTGTCAAAACTTTTTCCCTCCCCACTAAGATTGAGTCACTTGCTCCTCAGCTGTGCACTTCCATCACCTCCTAAATAGTTCTACTATTGAATGAATTACCTCATACTGCATTCATTTACTTACGCATGTTTCTCCAAAGAGGTTACATTTTCCCTGAAGGTTAAATTTATATGATCTTTAAGAGTAAAAATTCTCTGAGTAGCTGCAGAATCTAGCAAAGTGCTGAGAAATTTATATGCTTATGGGGTTAGATCATATAAAGTTATAAAGCTGGTTGGGCACAATGGAGACTCAAAGAAACTACGGTAAACTAGAGTATATTAACAGTCTGAAAAAATTCTATTTTAATTTTCCATAAATGTGGTTGTTTCCTAATCTATTACAATATCTAGTAGGAGCCATCAATAAATATTTGCTCAACTAATAAGAGAATAACATTATATTTTAATTTTTCCAATTAACAAATGAAACAGGTAAGCATGTAACTAGGTGTTATGGGCTGAATTGTGTCTCTTACCGAATTCATATGTTGAAGTCCTAACTCTCAGTATCTTAGGATGAAACACATTTAGAGATGGGGTAATCTTTAAAGAGATAATTACATTAAAATAAGGTTGTTAGGGGAAGTCCTAATCCACAATGACTGGGGTCTTTATAAGAGGAAATTTGGACAGAGACACATACAGAAGGAGGGCTATGTGAAGACACAGAGAGAAGACAGCTATCTATAAATCAAGGAGGAGGGCCTGGAACGCATCCCTCACAGCCCTTGAAGTAACTAACCCTGTCAAGAGCTTGATCTGGAACTTCTAGTTTGTGAGAAAATAAACTTTTGTGGTTTAAGCCACACAGTCTGTGATATTTTGTTACAGCATCCCTAGCAAAGAATATACTATGTAATAACATTTATGTAAATTTAAAAGTTTAATATTCAAATGAGTATTATAGGTGCCCAATTACTGGGTTGATTAATTATAGTTTTCCAAAATTCCTGGTTCATTCGTTTTCATAGGTATGCCTGGTAAAGTCCTGAAGAGAGTTAGAAAAAATTTTAAGAACTTTTATCATAATTAGACTAGTCCAGAGCAATTAAATATTTTTCTCTGCATTAACTTTTCCTAGCAGGTGTTAAAAAGATATGAAAAGTATGACCTGATTTCAATAATGTATATAAATACATCAAAGGAGCAGATATAGTCATTAAGTTAAGGAGTCATGAGATAGTTAAGCAGTAAAATGTTGACTGGCTGCAGATGGAGGATATTTAATAGTGTTGCACAGAAAGTGTCTCAGAGTCTAAGTTTCTATACAATGAGAAACCTGTTTTCAGCTAAGACCTAGTATTAAAATTATGCTTCCAAGTAAAAGTAGCTGAGTTTAAAGTTTGTTTTCTATTATTATATCAAGATAGAAAATAGCAGAGCTACTGTGCAGAACATATTGGATAAAGTTAATAGGTTCTTACTAATTCCATTGTTAAAAATAGAGTACTTATAGTGATTGTTTTATAAGACTAGGTGTAGAAAAATATTTCAAATTAAAGCAAGCATTCTATTTTGAAATAAAAGCAATTGTTTCAAGGCAAGATGATATGGGACAATGAACAACTCAAAGTAACATCTGGAAACCAAGACTTTTCAAAAGAGAAATGTGTCTCAGAATATAGCCAACTGCTACATCTCTTAGTATAGTTTTCAACACTATACTTGAAATGAAATATAGCTATTAATGCAATGAAAATTTGAACATTAATACTAGAATCCCACTTTATATCTTTTCTAGTATGTGGTATATTTCTCATTTCATAATGTGTGATCACCTCTCCTCATTTAGTCCTCTTCATATTTTTGAGAAAGACTCAAATTTATTCCCTTCAGAAATTTTTATAAACATTTTCTAATTAGAGTGGAATCCATTTAACAATTACATTCTAAGCACAAGCATCTGGTCTGTGTAGAACATGAAAGAAGTACTTCCTACAGTCTTAAATCCAATCCATTCTAAAGCACTTACTGAGGGCTTATTATGAACCAGAGCATTTTCAAGACTGGGTATAAAGTCAGTGAAAAAACAAACAGCAAAGTGTCAAGTTCTATGAAACTTAATTTCCAGGGGGAGAGAGTAAATAATGAAAATTAAAAGCAGAAAAGCAGGTAAAAGGATACAGTGGTCAAGGACCATAATGCTGATAAACTGTTGTGAGCCGAGATCTGAGTGGTGCGAGGAAGAAAACTCTTTATGAAGGTGGAGAAGATTAACTGCAGAAGGAGCAACGTGCGGGGGTAATGTGAAGGTATCTTGAATGTGTGAGTAACGAATGCCTACTCGACTTCCAAGCAAAGGTGGCAGCATACTCTTGCTCTGCTGAGTCTGGAATTCAGAAGTACAATGAAGACGGACACGAAATGGATAGAGTTCATCATTATGGAGATGGTGACATTGGTTAGAAAATAACTGTAGACAGAAAAAATTTGAATAATAAGTTTGGAGTCCTTTATTTATTAGAAATCAAGAATATTGGTAGAATCTAGAAAAAGAGCCTAAAAAAGGAAGGGCGAATAAAGCAAGAGAACTAAGACAACTGCGCTCAAAAACCAAATGAAGAAGTTTCTAGAAGAGAAATTAGTGATAAGCCTTGTCCCATGTTTTAACAAGATGAGAAAAGCGAGGGTTGAGGACCAAGGCACTGCATTTGGCAGCATGAGGGTCACTGGTGTGCTCATCACAGAGCAGAGTTTAGCTGGCTTATTCTTATTGAGATGTGTTTCATCTATTTGTTTCTTCACAACATTTTATTGTGGAAGTATTATGTGTAGGTACTAAAGGGCTAACTGTAAAAAACAATGAATTCATTTATTTTCATAATGCAAATCATTAAATCACAAAACAAATTAAAAACAAAATGTCACCTATTAGATAGCTTTATTTTTTACTATTAGAATAATGTAAGTTATTTTATATTACCCATTAAAATTATTTATACCTTCATATTCCTCATTTTAATTTAGGATATACTAATTATATGGTTTGCAATATTTTTTAAATTGTCAAAGAAAATAGATTGAGTAGCTAACAATTTTTTTTGTGCTAATATAAAATAGATTTATTCTCTGACAAGTCAAGAGTGTTGCTATGTAGCATTCCTCAGCTCCATACTTTAAGTTATGCCACAGAACTACCACTGCTAATTATCTCAGATAAGTGCCTACAGTGACAAGACTGTTGCTTAATTTAGATTTTTCATACCCACTCCATACAAGGTCAGGCAATTAAGTTCACAAACTCACATAGAAAAAGTACTACATACCTCATTGCTAAATATCACTGTGGCCACCTTTGAAGTACTCCCCTTGGGAAGCTCTGAACCAAGGCCAGAGCCTAGTCCACCCTTCAAAGAAATTGTGGAACTTCTGTGGAGCTGTCATAGTGTCCGAAATCTGACAAGTTTGTGAACTTGCCATGGTGCACTTACAGTGGTAGTGCTTACAAACAACTCAGTCAGGTAACATAAGCTTACCCAGTTGTTTGTACGGTGCTGCCAACGTAAGCACACAGCTCTGATGGCCATTCTAGAAAAAGGGTTCCAAAATTGCTCTGAAGGATGACTAGGCACTAGCATTGGTGCACGGCTTCCCAAGGGCAGTACTTCAAAGGTGACAGTAGTGAAATTCAGCAATGAGGTAGGCAGCACTTTTTCTAAGTGAGTTTGCAAAATTAATTGTCTGATCTCATACACATCAAGAAAAATTTTCTGTTATTTACCAATTAACCCTAGAAATACAAATAGTCAATCAAAATGAGGGAATATTTTTAGAATTATATAATTTCAATCTATTAAGATTTACTTCATATTTACTATTTTTATAAATGTTCAAGTCACTTTATCAACATTTTTCTGCATATCTTATTCAATGCAATATTATATTTTACATTTTAAAACATTAATTTGATGTAATAATGTGATAAAGGGCTTTTATGCAGTTATTCAATAAAGAGGGTATATACATGATAATATTATTGAAAATAAAAAGTTTACAGTATCTCAAAAGAGTAAATTCACCATATGAAATGAGAATCTAAACTGCACATTAAGTTCAATATACTTTTATGATTAAGATAAATCTGAAAAATGAATTTTAATTTTATTAGAAGAAAAATTTAAAAGGAGCAAGTATTTGTATGGCATAATTCAGCTCTACAAAATGGGCACATGAAAAACTAAAGATTAAAAATATAGCTCAGGTAACAACAAATTCAACAAACAGGTGCATACCATATCATATCTTTGGTTTAACAAATCTTTGAAATGTGATATTTTTACACAATGGAATTTCCTACAGAATTCCTATTCATAACATGTTTTTCTATTGTCATTTACCTTAACACCGACTGTACTGTGGAATCAGCACTGTTAGGCTGAATGCAACTGTAAAAAGCACCAGCTGGCTGTATTCAAAATGGCACTTGTCCAGGTCTCAGATGTCTTATTTATATACAATGGAATTTTGCCAGCTGTTTAATATTTAAAGCTAATAAATGTAATTGGCAGTACTACACAAACACAACTAACAAAATATCAGAAAATCTTCTCAATGCAAAGTTTGACTAGTTCTTATTTTATGTAATTGAATTTGTGACAGTGAAAAATAAGTTTAAGCAGTTTTTCTTTTGAAATACTAAAAAACAATTAAAAATGTAAACTACACTATAGGTAAGTTATAAGATCACCATCTGGTCTACATTTTATTAAACCATGGGTATGTATTAGTTGGTAAAACTTACACCATTATGGGGATGAACAGAGAGGTATTTAGACAAGCACCTGGGTCTCTCAGACAAGGTAAATTTAATTAAGCTCTCGGGGAAGTCACAATCTAGTGTCAAGATAGAGTAATGGCTCATAATAATAGATTGTACTAAGAGAAATTTATATGAAAAGTAAGATGGAGCCACTAACTGTGCCAATCAAAAATATAATATGGTGATTTAGATGTTCATTTCTAGACATGAGCAGTAGACTTGTATATTTTGCTAGAAAATAGAGGAACAGAGAGGGAGAGACAGAGAAAGAGGGAGCAAGACAGGGGAAGAAAAGAAAAAAGGAAGAGAGAGAAAAAAGAAACGAGGAGAGAAGGAAGGAAGGGAGGGAGGGAGGGAGGGAAGGAGGGAGGAAAGGGGAAAGGAAAGGAGAAAGCCTTTCTTGTAAACAAAATGGACCGTTTCTATATGTTTCAAATATGACTTATTGACAAAAAGATGATATCCCTCTCAAAATATCACTTTTTAAAAGAAAAAATAAATTCCACTAAGTTGTCATTTCATCGAAAGAGACTGCTTGTCCTTGAAAATCACTGCATACTTAACTGTGATAGTATGCTAAACTCAAGCTGTCATTTGCATAATGGTGTGAATATGTAAACTCAGAATGCTCTGACAGCAAATAGAATGGAAGTATAAGACTGAATGGAGATTGTGAAGACCCACAACATGAAAGAATACAACTGGAGAAACAAAGCACACCCTTTAAATCCTATTGGCTCCATGTGGTAATGGACACAAGATTTGGAAACACTTCAATGATTTAATCCTGGGAGCTGTACTTCCTTCCTTGACATCCTAATTTCAGTGTTGCTTTTCCCTTTCTAGGCTTCCTAATCCCCCATCATTATCTTGCAACAAAACATTCAGCCTTATTAGAAAAGCAGGGAGGAGAGCGGGGAATGCTCATTTTCAAGAGTTTAATATTATTTTGTTTTAGCAGTCACAAAAGATACTAGGAATGCTGGCATAAAAAAAAATTGCCATGAGTACATGATCTTTTATTAAATTTTTAGAAGAATTTTTCAGTGTGTGTTTATATTTTCAATAAAATATATCTGAAAAATAGTTTAGTTGTTCCAGTGCTCATTTATTTTAAAAAGTCCCCTACTGACTGCTACTTTGTAATATCTGCATGTGATTATTGAAAGTAGGATTAGTTATGGCATATCCAAACTAAATTCAAAACAACCAAAATGTAATGTGATTAATGCTAATGCAAACTACCAACCTAATGAATGGCAGTCTTTTAAGCACAAATAGAGGACAATAGTCTTGATACCATGAAATCCTTGTGGCCTGGAACTTACTAAAATACCAATGCCCTACAGTGGCTTCCATTTTGATGAAGTCACTCAAACAAATCAACCAGCCACTCAACTACTTTTATATGCTTGTCTTTACATTCTCTTCTTAAATACAAAGGGAAATAACATTCTCTCATAAAAAATTACACCCTTATAACATTATTATTAATATATTCATAGAAGACTGAATTGAATATTTAAATTCTAATGATTTTATTTAATCCGCAGAATCTCAAAGACTGTACAATCATAATTACATTCAAGCCTAGAGTTTTGCAAAGTAATTTCAGACAAGACATCAGTATAAAAATCTGTAGCTTCTTCCCAATTCTTAAAAGAAATGGGAAGAAAATGCTTCTAGGAGGAGAGACTGAACAACTGACGAAGGGTTGAGAGGAGGCCTGAGAACTGGCTGCTTTACTAATATTAGGGTTGCTGATGACCTTGACAAGAAACATTTTTCATGATGTTTTGGGGCCAAAAGTATGACGAAAGCGGGGTCAACAGAGACTAGGACTCTCTGGTACACACAACCCAGATATTATTTTTTTTTAATTGCAAGAGAAAAAGAGGGAGGAAGAACCTATAGATTAAGAGGCTTGAATATACACCTGGGAAAGTTTCTCTAGCATATACCTAGCAGTGGAAGTGCTGGATCACAGCACTTAAAGCGTTTTTAACTGCATAACATAATGTTAACTTGTTTTCCAAGGAGATTGTACCAATTTACACTGTCACTATAGTGTATAAAACTCCAGTCACTCTACATCTTCACCAACACTTTGCATTGCAAACTTTTTGATTATTGTCAACTTGTAGGTATAAAATTATAATTATCTCAGGTTCTCAAGATGGCAGATGAGAGCAGACTCTTGAAAACTCGCCTGGAAAATGCAACAGATATAAAACAAAAATCTGACCAGAGAATCCTTAAGTGACACGTAGCCTCAGCTGAGAGAACCACTCATTACAACAAAATGCTTAAAGGTCAGAGAAAGGGAGGTGAGCAGGAGAGGGAGGAAGAGGGGAGAAGGGGCTGCAGTTTGCAATCCAGAGCCTGGCAGATGAGGGAATAATCTAGGAACCTGGGAACATGCACTGAAACATGGCATGATCCTGGGCAGCTTGGAAGCAGAAAACTGACTAGGGCAGAGGTGCAGGCAGCTGAAGTGGGAGCAAGCCCAGGTGACCTAGGGTAAGTTAGAGCTTGAACAGAGGTGCCTTACATGGTGCCTTACGCAGCCCTGGGCAGGCTAGGACCACAGCTGGAGCATGCACATGGTCCTGGAAAAGCTCGGAGCCCTAAGCCGAGGGTAACAGCAGCACTGAACCAGCCACTGGGAGGTCCTGGTTGAGCACTGATGAGAAAAGATCACAATCCTGGGCAAGGCACAGGCTCTGAGAAAGGGAGAAAAAGCCTAGGTCCCATACCCACAGCAGCCCTTTCTGTTCTTGATGAAGAGACAGGCTTGAGGTGCAGCTGAGCCCAGTACACAGGACAGTGTGCCACCTCAGGTCACTCACCAGCTCCAATCAACACTACCTTCACAGGCAGGCAAAACCCAGGGACACAGAGCCTGGCAGCTTCTCCTGATTCTTTTCCAAGACTCACCACCACCCTCAACTACACCTAGAGCCTGCAGTCAGCCACAAAAATGTATCCCTCCATTATGCCATGCCATAAACAAGGCTGTGCCTGCTCTTTTCCCAACAAACCTCCTTTCCACCCTTGCAGCGTAAACTGGCATGGAAGTTGGGATGAGAGGGGTGTTCATGGAAACTGCAACACAAGGGACAACAGCTCCAGCCTGCACTGGGATCTTGGATTCCAGGGCATAGAATATCATTGCCTACTACATCCTCCCCAAAAAGAGGTGCACTGAGACCAAGCTGACTGGATCAAAATAGAGCAGCTCATCTCCCAGGGAATCTGCCAGTGTGAGGAGACTGAATAAACAAGAGAAAATATTGTTAAGACACAACAGCAACACCAACTGGGAAGCAAAAGAAAGACCTCTTCATATTTGCCAGGAGAAAAATCCTTATGCCCAGGAAGAGAACAATGAATACCCTAAGGAACAAAACTGCACAGAAAAAGAAAGAAAGAAAGAAAGGAAGGAAGGAAGGAAGGAAGGAAGGGAGGGAGGGAGGGAGGGAGGGTGGGAGGGAGGGAGGGAGGAAGGAAGGAAGAAAGAAAAGAAAGAAAAAAGAAAGAAAGAAAGAAAGAAAGAAAGAAAGAAAGAAAGAAAGAAAGAAAGGAAACCTCTTCAGAAAAGGAACTGGAAGATGCGGAATTACATGATCTAAATGACACAATTCAAGACTGTAATTCTAAAAATACTCTGAGAGATCATAGAAAATTGGCAGAGCACACAAAGGGAGCTAAATGAACTCAGAAAAAGAAATCTGTGAACAAAAGATAAACTTTCACAAGGAAATTGAAAGTATAAAAGAAATAAAAATTCTGGAGATAACAACACGATACCAGAAATAAAAATGGAATTAGCTAGCATAGGAAGCAGTGCCAACCAGGTGTAGGAAATAATTAGTGATTTAGAAGACAGGAATATAGAATTGTCACAGAGGAAGAAGAGAGAGATTTGAGAGTCAAAAGAAATAAAAGAACTATACAAGAAATATCCAACACCATTAGAAAAAAATAAACAAGAATAAAAGTAGTACCAGAAGGGGCAGAGTAGAGATCCATAGAGAGCTCACTCAAACAAATAGCAGATGAGAACTTTCCAAACCTTTGGAAAGAACTGGAACCCCAAATTAAAGATGAAAACAGGATCCCCTAACTACCTGAATTCTAGCAGACCACCTAGGCACATGATACTGAAAATGTTAAAGTTCAAGGACAAACGAAGAATTATCAAAGCAGCCTGGGAAGAGGATCATAACCTAAAACGGAAATCCCATCAGGCTGTCATCAGACTTCTCAGCAGAAACTTTAAAACCAGGAGAGAGTGGAATCAAATATTCAAAATATTGAAAGTGAAAAAATTACCAGCCAAGAATAATTTATCCAGCAAAGTTATCCTTTAGATATGAAGAAGGAATAAAGACTTTTCAGTCCTACAGAAAATGAGAGAATTCTCCAGCACAAAGCCAGCATTTCAGGAAATACTGAAGGAGGCTATTAACTTGAAACAAAAAGTCAAAATAAATGGGGAAAAGTTGGCACAACAAAAATATAAAAGTAGAGGAAGTAAAGATTTAAATTTCTAAAATAGAATGGAGATAAGAAAAATGCTTCAGAAAAGGGGCTTTTTTATAAACCTCATGGCAACTTCTCAAAAAGAAAAAAAAAAAACCTCAGAACTAAGACATATAACCAAATAAAGAGGAAACAGAAGAAAAACTCATAGAACATCAGCAAACTAAAAAAAAACAAAAACTAACAGTAAGACAAATGCAAAGCAGAAATCAAGATACCAACTCCACAAAAATCAGAAGATAAAATGGCCAAAGAAAATCCTCACATATCAATCATCACCCTAAATGGATATAAACTGAACTCATCAATAAAAACACACACAGTAGCAGACTGGATTAAAAAACAAAACCCATCCATGTGCTGTCTCCAGGAGTCACACCTCAGCCACAAGGACAAACATAGACTCAAAGTAAAAGGGTGGAAAACAATATTCCAAGCAAATAACATCCATAGAAAAGCAGGAAGAGCCATACTTATATCTGATGATACAGACTTTAGATTTAAAAAGCCCCCAACCAGGAAGCACCAAAATTTACAAACCAACTCCTAACAGATCTAAAAGAAGAAACTGACAAAAACAATTATAGCAGGAGACCTAAATACCCCCTTAACAGCCATGGATACAAAATCAATGTACAAAAATCAATTGCATTTTTATATACCAAAAATAACACTTCAGAAAAAGAAATGAGAAAAACAATACCTTTCACAATCACAACAAAAAGAATAAAATACCTAGGAATAAACTTAACAAGGAACATGAAGAACTTACACACTGAAAATTATAAGACACTACTAAAAGAAATTGAAGAGGACATAAAGAAATGGAAAGATATTCCATGTTCATGGACTGGAAGAATCAACATAATTAAAATGGCCATATTACCCAAAGGAATTTGTAGGTCCATACAAATTTAATGCAATTCCCATCAAACTCCCACAGACATTCTTTGAAGAAATAGATAAAAGAATCATCAGATTTGTATGGAACCACAAAAGTCCCCGAATCACCAAAGCAATCCTATGAGAAAGTAGTAAGGCTGGAAGCATCACACTCCCTGATTTCAATCTATACTACAAAGCATCAATAATCAAAACAGTTAGACGTTGGCAAAAAACCCCAAAACAAACAAACAAAAACAGACACACATCAATAAGACAGAATTAAAAAACCCAGAACTAAACCCACAAATACAGGGATAGATAATTTTTGACAAAAGAGTGAAAAATATACAATGGGGAAAAGAAAACCTCTTCAGTAAGTGGTGCTGGGAAAACTGGAAAGCCACATGCAAAAGAATGAATCTGAACTGTGAACTTTCACCATATTCAAAAATTAACTCAAAATGAGTTCAAGACCTCCACATAAAACCCAAAACAATAAACTGTATAGAAGAAAACTGTAGTACTAAACTTACAGACTTCGGTTTCAGGGAGGACTTCATGAATCTTACCTCAGAGGCAAGGGAAGTAAAAGCAAAATTAAATTAATGGGACTAAATCAAACAAAAAACTTCTGCAAAAGAAACCATCAACAAGGAAAAGAAACAGCCAACCAAGTGTAAAAACATATTTGCAAACAATGCTTCTCATAAGGGGCTAATATCTAAAATACATAAAGAATTTTTACAACTTAACAACAAAAGAAAAAACAATCCAATTAAAAAATGGGTGGAGGACCTGAGTAGACACTTCTCCCAGGAAGACATATAAATGGACGACAGATATATGAAAACATGTTCAACTTCACTAGCTATCAGGGAAATGCAAATCAAAACCACAATGAGATACCACCTCACACACTTACTGGAATGGCTGTTATCAACAAGACAAGGAATAACAAGTGCTGGAGAGGATGTGGAGAAAAAGGAATCCTCATACACTGCTGGTGGGAGTGCAAACTGGTACAACCACTGTGGAAGACGGTGTGGAGGTTCCTCAGAAGACTAAGAACAGAGTTACCATATGACCCGGCAATCTCCCTTCTGGGTATCTACCCCAAAACTTGAAAACCACAGTCCTCCAAGATATATTTACCCCAATGTTCACTGCAGCACTGTGAGGTGGCCAAGTCATGGAAACAGCCAAAATGTTCTCTAACAGATGACTGAATAAAGAAGTTTGGTACATTTACACAATGGAATATTACTCAGCTATAAGAAAAGATAAAATAGGGCCATTTGTGACAACATGGATAGACCTTGAGATCATCATGCTAAGTGATATAAGCCAGACAGAAAAACCAAGAACCATATGATTTCTCTCATATGTAGAACATAAAATTGAAGGCATCATAAAACAAAAAATCATGGACAGTCAATAGTTTAGTTTATCTGAAGGTAAGTGGGGGAGGGGATTGGGGGAGAAGGGACAGAGACTCAAATATATGGTGATGGCAAGAGAAATGACTCTGCGTGATAACCACATCATACAACACATAGACAATGTATTGTAAAATTGTACATCTGAAACCTATATAATTTTTACTAACCTATGTCACCCCAATAAATTTAACAATAAATAAATGAATAAATAAAATTATAAAAAATTGTCAGCTACTTCTTGAGTCATTCAAAAAGTGTATAGAGGTGCAAAATGAAGATTTCTTCTCGTAAATGATATAAGAACAAATTCTTTGAAATTAAATCATTATATTAATAGAAAATATCTAGAATGCATCTTTTTTTCTAGAAACAAAACTTCCTGTGAATTAAACTGCTATTGAGAAAAGTGTGTGCATGTGCATGTGTAGAGGATATTTCAACACTTTAAGTGATGATTGAGTAAGGACCTAAGAGATAGAATAGGAGAGGTGCAAGATGGAAAATATTAAAATATTAAAGCCCTGTGGGTTTAACATACCTGTGACAGGTTAATGTTAACATAACCTTGGGAACGTGCTGGGGTGGCACAGCAAGAGAAGATCTGCTTTTAACCTTGAGAAAACATTAAATATTATAGATACCACTCAAAGCATGATCCAGGATTGTCTTAGTCAACTTGGGGTGTTAAATCAAATTGCCATAAACTAGATGGTTTTAATAACAAATATTCATTTCTCACAATTCTGGAGGCTCAAAAGTCCAAGACCACGGTGCCAGCAGATACAGATACTGGTTAAGACCCACTTCCTGATTTGCAAATGTCTTATCTTCTTGTTGTATCCTCACATGGCAGAGAGCAGAGTGAGATGATCTCTTGTCTCTTCTCACAAAGGCACTAATTCAATTCAAGAGGGTTACATTTTCGTGACCTAGTTACCTCCCCAAGGCCCACTTCCACATACCATCACATTGGGGTTTTAGATTTCAATGTACAAATTTGGAGGTGATACAAACATTCAGTCCATAGTAAAGACTATCCAAAATGAGATAAATACATTTCAATGACTCAGTAAAGCATGTGAGGCAGGAGAAATATATCAGTAATTCAATTTCAGTTTATAAGGTTCTATTTTAATTTTAATTTGTTTATAATATATTCAGAGGTAGGAGCACAACTTAATAATTAAATCTATAGATTTAAATATACATACAGTGGGAGCTCAATACTTATTTTAATTACCAGGGCACATCATCTAAATTTTGGATGGTAGTAAATTATATTCCAAATATGACTTCAAGAATTATTTCTCAGAATCTCCAAATTAGAAACATATTTCTAATCAGTTTTTCTTTCATATTCAGAAATGTCTGACATTTTAACAAGTTTCAGTGCCCACTTCATGTATTCCAACTCAAAGATCAAGTTATCTATCACAGATAATTTTCATTTAAAACATTTAAAAAGAAAGTAATATATGCATGTGATTTTGGAAAGCATAATGCATGGAGTTTTATATCACATAGGTTGGTTTCCATTTTTCTAAAGTTTCCTCAAAAACAGTGAGTGGGGAATACCTTACTTCCCTTACATTATTAAAGAAGTAGAAAGACATGCTAAGTTAGTCCTGGTTATAGCTAAATTTTCATATGCATATATACTATTTCCAAGTAAAGCAAAAGAATTATACACACATACACACAAATTTAATACCTATAATTTTTTATAAAGCTGTTTAACTTAAGTCATATTTTTTCTGTTCAAAGTTTATACATGCATTGATTTTTCTTATTATTTTCAACCTCTTTTAACCTTTTCCTCTTCATGGCATACTGTTAGATGTATCTTTTGTAATGAGTTGGAACCTATGTGGAACATATGGAGTGTCAATTGAACGTCTATTCAAACTAGAAAATGTTCTACACCAAACTATTAATGCATTCCTACCTCTCATTAGTAAAGGACATCCTGATATTTGCCCTATTCCAGTTTTGCTTTCCAAGGTTTCAGTTACCCATGGTTAACTATGATTCAAAAATATTAAATGGAAAATTTCAGAAGTCAATAATTCATAAGTTTTAAATTGCACATTTTTTGGTACAGGTACTCCTCACTTAACGACTGAGTTTCTTTCCTATGACTAGGTCACTAAGGGAATTGATGGATAAGCAAGGAGCTTAAAGACAAAAACCGAGGAAGGGAATTCTGGAGACTCGTGCTGACTAAGAAAAAAGATTTCCTGTATTGGAGAACAGGTCGTAAGTCTGAGGGGTCGGTAACCATGTTGGTCGGTAACCATGTTGGGTGAGGAGTCGTCGTAATCTGATGAAACTTCGGCCTTTCTGTTCCATCCCACACCATCCCACCTAGTGTATGAGTCCTGTCTTTGTCTAGCTTCTCTGAGCTTCTGGCTTGTTCGTGGCTTTGTAGTCATCTCAATTATCAGACGACTGTTGGGGCATTGCAGCGTTTGTATTCAAGCAAAGTTTATTTTACTTAATAACCCCAAAGCACAAGAGGAATGATGCTGACAATTAGGACAGGCCAAAGAGAAACCCTGAAGAGCTTCCGTGAAGTGAAAGGTAAAAGTTTGGTACTATCCAAGGTTTCAGGAATCCGCTGGAGGTCTTGGAAGGCATCCCTGAAGATAAGGGGGGACTACTGTATATTTAAACTTCAGTTACTGGGCTACTCTCCATGATGAATAGCTGTATTTTCTGTACTGCACATGCTACACAACTAGCAATTATACATTCCAGGACTGATCTTTTACAGATGTCAAGGAAATTTGATGAAAGAATGTTCTCAGAATAAACTTATGGTTTGGGACAGTAAAGTGCCACCACTGTGTCATGCCCTTGCTATAAAAAATAAAGGAGGTACAAGACCCCTATTTATTCTTCAGTGAAATGAGTGGAGTAGAGAAGGACTGATTAAAATTGTGAAGAAAAAAAGTGCAGAAAAAAGAAGTAGTAAAGAAGAAAAATTTATGATAGTAAATAAGAGGAAAGTTTTTTTAGTGAAAAAGAGCTAACACAAATAAGAATGTATAATGATTATGTCAGTGATCTCTAAAGCCCATGGCTGTTTACATAGTTTACATGCAGAATTTCATTAATCTTCATGGCAATCCTTAAAGAAGGTGCTAGTATTATGCCAGGGAATAACAATTTGAAGAATTAGAAGCCAGATCTGACTCTGGAGACTTTCGCTCTATCTTGCTTTATACAACACAAGCTTTTTAGGCCTGCGATCTGTGCAGTTGCATACACAGGACTTCATTCCTAAGTAGAGGGGCCTGTGTTTGGTTTAACTCTGCTGCCACAATCTTAAAATTGTTTAAAAATTTTGAACAAGAAATTTTTATCATGCTCTATGCAACTGATAATGTTTTAACACTGGTGGACAACATTTAAAGCACACTTATTGATTAAAGAAGCTCAAACAGGATTAAATGACCACACAGTAATAATTAGTTCAACATCTCTCTCCACTAGCATTTCCATTACATTGTCTTTTAATTTTTTTTGTTTGTTTGTCTTATTTGGCTGCATCCTTTTCTGAAATGGTTATTGATTAACCACCAAATAGATTTACTGGAATGTCTTCTTCCTTAAAATTTTCAATCTGTGAACGAAACTCATCTACATGACACAGTATATAATTTCTGACTTTTGCTATAAAAAAATTCTTTAGTAGAAATCAGAAGAGCAATTGTTCATTTATTTAATATATCTTTGTTAAATTTACTCAGCTACATTATAAATTTCTCAAGAATCCTGTATTCTTCAAAATGATTACTATAATTTTGAGAACAAGGCAGATATCTATAATAGTAAATATATGTAAATTCACTGAAAGTCTAAAAAGAATGAACTGCAGTATGAACAAAAACAGAGAGATTAAGGAAGCTGTTTAAATAATAAAACTAGGAAATTATTCTAAAGTCTGTCAAACACAAACTGTTTGATTATAACAGAAACATATATGTTTAAATAAAAAGCATCTTCAAAACTATAAAAGTTTTCATTACTATATGTTAACAGAAGGTGGAAAATGTTATTTAAAGTGGTTAATCATTCACTTTATTCACCTCCATATTGGTCAAAAGACTTTAGTAAAATATCTCTCTCTCTTTTTTTTTTGAGTCTCTGGCAATTATTTTAGCTCCTCCTTACAAGTAAGTCTTAGAAAATTACAAGAACTGAACTTACTGGAGTATTTCCATATGCATTTCACTTACAAAAAAAATGTTTTTCTTTTATGTAAAGTACAGATTTACCACCTCAGAGTTTCATTAAAATAAGTCTTTTTATTCCTTAAGAAATAATGACAGAGAAAAATAAATGACAAAGCTGGAGTCAAGGAATCTTGGAAACAGTCCAATTGTTTTATCAGCTGCACCACAAGGCAAGTAAACCTCAGTCTCACTTGGCCTTGTAATGCTACTAAACTGCTGCTATTTCTACTCTGCATTTTGCATGTATGAGCAAAGTCTCCTTAGTTTAATATGACGATTGCTATAAAATAAGCATAATGTCAAAACAACATTTGACCCAAAGCATCATAAAACTATGGCTTTCTAACCAGGGCTCCTGCAGCATTCCAGTCAGTAAATATACACACTATAAATTTAAGGATATGGTCTCATCTTTCTCTTTGGAGAATTGAATATACAGCCTTGAAAATCAAGAGAAACTAACTCCTGATTCAGTTTATGGTAATGAAAAAGATACCGAAACAAGAAACATCAGGTTTGGAATTGTATAAAAGACAATGTCTAAACATTTCACATTCAAGACTGGTCTCTCTAAAATATTTTTGTTATATGAAAGTTAAGGGAGAGCTTTAATGGAAATTATTTTTTAAATTCATAACTTTCAATATCTTATCATTGATATACTATGCATTTGTGGATTTTTAGGAAAGAAATTATTCACTCTGTTCTAGAAAAATATGAAAATGAAAAGAAGAGGTTTTTCAAATATCCTTAAATACACAACACATTGTTTTATTACAACTTTTCTATTCTTTAATAACAAGAAATATTCACAACAAACAAACAACATTTGAGCTATATTCTTGCATATTCAGACATTCAAATTACTTAGCCTCGAAGTCGCAGGGTATTAAAAAAAACTGCCCTCAGTGAGACACTGATATCATGCTGTGTCAAGCTCAAAAATGAAAACAGCTACACACATGAGAGAGTTTTTCACCGACCGCAGCACTAAGCTCAAATGAAACCCTGCTGGGAACATGTATCTACAAGTGTGAGTGTGTTTGACTTGGTAACATGCGTTTGTGCCTATGTGTTAATAGAAAAAAGTAAAAAAGGAGCTAGACAAGGAAGTCATTGTCCATATTTCTTGAAGATTTCTTTTTGGTTAGAGTTTAAAACAATTGGTAACAGTTGAACATAACATCTAGCATTGGCTTGGAGGCTGTCTTCACTACAGTTAACCACATAGTTCCCTGCTCTGTCCCAACAGTGACCTCAATCCAAACAAAAGAGATGAGAGAAGATTCAAACTTTATACTTTCACCTACTCCTTGGACTAGTCTGGAGCAAAGATCACTGAGAATCTCATTATGGATAATGAATTTTTTTTTTCTTAGATGACAGAGTATGTGTTCTATTATTTCAGAAATCAAGTCAGGTAATACCAGAAGTAAAGTCAGATGGTAACACATCTTAAAACTCCCCTTCTATTTTTTTTATTAAATGTATTTAAAACTCCTTCTCTGATAAACTTGTATACACCACACTCAGTGACAATTGGCAGAAAGATGAGAGGTCAGAATTATACTATGCAAAAATATTAGAAAGAGACATGTTAATTAGGCTCCCAAATCATTCTTCTCAATGTCATGTCATAATTTTTTTGTTTGAATCTTTAGCAAAACATGAAATTGCATGTGAGATAACTCAACATTGGAAGAATTCACAAATAATATTTCCTAAATGATAGGATAGGGAATAAAGAAATTAGTTTCTTCAAAATAAAATAAGAAAAGTACAAATTAATTTTATAATAAAATTGTGACATATTTTGTGCCCCTTGCTTTTGGAAAGACATCACACATTAATAATACATTACACCTATAATTTTTTATATCACACATATTCATAGAATTCTTATGATATGATATATCATGATCAAAAGAAATAAAATTATGACCTTAAACATACAAAAAAGTTTTATTCTCAAAATTCAGAATGCTACTGATAAGCAGCTACTGGTATAAAATAGGTTTCTTTACCTTTGCCTTAAAAAAACATAAATTCTTACTTTTCTCAGCAAAGAAAAGTTAAAAGTATTCAAAGACCTTTTTAAAATGTGGACCTTTTAAAGTGTAATGTCATGGAAAAATTAATAATTTAAATATTTAATTATATGATTCAAAATAATATATAATGGCTACAACAAAAAAATCCTTAAAATATATTTTTTAATGCACCTAAAATAACTAATGGAAAATCTGTCTTAATCCACAATCTTCATTGATAATGAACATGTTTAGTAATACATATTGTATTTATAAAGGGGCCATTATTTCCCAAGCTCTTAAAGTTTAAGAATTTTTTGCAAAGCAGTTGGTGCTTCCTTTTAATGACACAGGACTCCACCAACAGATTACTATTTCTAATTCCTAAATAAACTAGAGTATATGTGAAATCATAAGTTTTTAAATAGCATTCCAGTATATATTAGCCCCATTTTCTAAAGGAACATTCAGATAAAAACCAAACACACTTATAAGTTGTAACAAATAATTTAAAAAAATGAAAAGTTCCCATGTAAAAAAAGGTTGCATGTCTCTTCTGATAATGTCTCAAAATACTGTTTACTCCTTATTAATAGTATTTTAAGGAGTATAATGCTAGATAGAGAAACCCTACCTTGACTAGGTTTAACAAAATTGTTGTTCTCAATATTTTAGGACTATCCATAAACAAGATAAAGTTTCAATGGTAAAATCCAAAAAAGAAATAGAAATGTGCTTGAGTAAACAGATATTAATATAGTCCACCCCTTACCATTTTTCTCCAATACTTTAGTTTCCTTTTAAGGATAGTTGTTTCATTATCTTTAGAGTTACTAGAGTTTTGCTTTATCTCTTAAGCTTTTATGGAAAATTTTGGTTATGATAAAATAATGAATTGGCAACGTTTACTTGAGTAACACACTATCTAAAAAGGAGAGAGAGAGACAATGAGTAAGGAAAAGAGGGATGGAAGAAAAGGAAATACAGTAGGCCTCAGAAAACAGTGAGTAAAAATATAAAGCACATTAAATGTTGTAGTCAGGACCACACTTTAAATTATCAGAGGGAGATGCATGGGGTTCTATGATAAAAGAGCATATTTAATTTGCAAATATTAATTTGAATTAACAGTTGAATATTTGCAGTTTCTGGAATTTTAAGTCAGTTTTCTAAATCTCCTTGTAATAAACATGCCTAAATCTAATTGATAACATAAATAATTCTTGACAAAAAATAGAGACTCTTAAGCTGAAATGGAGAAAGTTAACCCATAGCATCTGCAGTATGTTGTCAGCCTGTGTCAGTCTTTGAAGTTCTTGACTGAAATTTTAACAATAGGAGGGAAAACATCAGATCTGAAGAGAAAAGGCAGATGTATGAGAGATAAATCTTTTTTTATTGTTAGAGTTCCAAATGTGGACAGGCCATCCAAGGCATCAAACTTGCAGTCCCTCCTGGAAGCCCCCTCAGAGATTTCAGCACTCAGTTGTCAGTGCACACCAAGGCATTCACAACACCCAGACAGGTGTCTTTTGCAAACTTGCTGAATAGAAATGCTGTCAGGTAGCTGGCTTGTATTCTGCACAATCTTAGAGATAAAAGTGTTTGTTGCAATATGGAATCAGACCTAAAAAGAAAAACTACTCTTAAATGTTTAGAAAAAGTCCAAATAAATTTGGGTAGTGATAGAACTTACACACACACCCAAACACACACACACACTTACACACATGTACACACACATCAGCCCTTTATGCTATGCTTCAGGTATGCAAGTGTTTTGATTTTGCCAATCAGTTATTTATCAGTGTCTAGATATTTCTATTTTATTTATATTACAATAACTAATGTATATGTATGTGTGATATATGTTTTGTCTATTTGTTGTGTATTATGTATATGTTGTTTCAAGAGTATCTAAAACACTAAAAAACTGTGTCTTTATCTTAACTTTTATATAAAGTTGAAATTATATATTTGAAAGTAATTTTTAAATTTTCTTTATTCTGCTCAACTTATTTTCTATAGTACATTCTAGATAAGTTAAAATTAACTTTTACAACCATTTCCAACAGTGACAAATATTTTATTACATATTTATTATTAAGTACATTTATAACACTGTTCTTAGCAATATTTAAAACAGCTAATATTTGTAAAGTGTTTTACAAAATATTGACATGTAAAACTATGAAATATAAATTATTACTCTCATTCTACAAGTAAATTTACTAAGGGAAAGATTAAATGACTAGGACAAGCATAAAGAGTAAGTGAAATAAAAGATAAAAGATACCTCCAAATCAAGTTCTTGACTGGAACAGCCATAGTCTTTCAACTCTGCTATGCTACTGATATCGCCAAATTGGAATGTATTGAGAGTTGCATTACCAATACACAAATGGAATGAGAAAATGCTAGAATAAAATTTAATTTTTGTATTAGAATATTGAAAATATCTCTCTAAAATATTATAAACATGCATACAAAAGAGAAAGAAAGTTGTACTCAAGATAGCATCAGTTGGAGGGGGTGGTCGCCAAAATATAAACAACTTCAATAAAAACAAAACAGATTAAACCTCTCATACTGTTTTCCATAGTGACTGCAACAATTTGTAATCCCACCACCAGTGTATGAGGGTTCCCTTTTATTCACATCCTTGCCAACAATTGTTGTTCATTGATTCATTGCTGATTGCCATTCGGATAGGTGTAAGGTGATATCTCATTGTGGTTTTAATTTGCATTTCAATGATAATTAATAACATTGAGCATCTTTTCTTATGTCTGTTGGCCATATGGATGTCCTTTTTGGAGAAATATCTAGTCAAGTCTTCCGCCAATATTTTAATTGAAGTGTTTTTTGGGTTTGTTGTTTTTTTGCTATTGAGTTGCATAAGTTTTTTATAAATATTTACAGTAACCTTTTATCATATGTATCAGTGGTGAATATATTCTTCCTTTCAGTAGATTGTCTTTTCATTTTGTTGATATTTTTTGCTCTGCAAATTTTTTTTGGTTTGATGCAGTTTCATTTATTGATTTTCTCTTTTGCTTCTCTTGCTTGAAGAGATATGTCAGAAAAAGTACGACTAAGAGCAATGTCAGAGAGTTTACTGCCTATGTTTTATTCTAGAAGTTTCATGGTTTGAACCTTATGTGTAAGTCTTTAATCCATTTGAGTTTATTTTTGTAAATATTGTGATAAGGTGGTCTACTTTCATTTTTTGTATGTATTTGTCCAGTTTTCCCAATACCAATATTTGAATAGAATGTATAAGTTCCCATAAATAGACACTTGGATAAAGAAGATGTGACTGAGAAATAAAGAAAAAAATTCCATTTACAATTGCATCAGAAGAATACATAGAAATAAATTTAGACAAAGACGTAAAAGACACGTACTCCAAAAACAATGAAGACTGAAGAAAGAAATTGAAGACAAGATGGAAATAAATGGAAGCATATACATGCTCATGAATAGAAAGAATTTACATTGTTAAAATGTCCATAATGCCTAAAGCAGTCAAACAGATTCAATGAAATCTGTACTCAAAGTACCAATGGCATTTTTCGTAGAACTAGAACAAACAACCTTAAAATTTATATGAAACCACAAAAAAACTCTAAATAGCCTCAGCAATCTTGAGAAGGATCAAAATTGGAATATCACATGACCTAATATCAAACTATATTACAAGGCTATAGTAATCAAAACAGCATGGTACTTGCATAAAAACAGACATATAGATCAATGGAACAAAACAGAGAGCCGAGAAAGAAGCCCGCATTTACATCGTCATTTAACCTATGACAAAGGGAGCAAAGATATATGGTGGGATAAAAAGTCTTTTCAATAAGTGGTGTTGGAAAAGCTGGAAAGATGCATGCAAAAAAATAAAACCAGACTCTTTTCTTACACCATATACAAGAATAAACTCCAAAAGGATTAAAGATTTAAATGTAATACCCAAAACCATAGGACTTCTAGAAAAACATATAGGCAATAAACTCTCTGACATTGCTCTTAGTGATTTTTTTCCTGATATATCTCCTCAGGCAAGGGAAACAAAATAAAAATGCAACAAATGGAACTACACCAAACTAAATAGTTTTTGTGCAGCAAAGGAAACCACCAATAACACAAAAAGACAGTTTACTGAATGGGAGATGATAACTGCTGATGATACATCCGATGGGGGTTAATATCCAAAATATTAACTCGTACAACTCAACACCAAAGCAAACAGATAAGTAATTTAATTCAAAAATGGGCAGAGGACCTGAATAGATATTTCTCCAAAGAGAACATCCAGATGGTCAACAGATATATAAAAAGATGCTCAACATTACTAATCATCAGAGAAATACAAATTAAAACTACAATGAGATATCACCTCACTCCTGTTAGAATGGCTATCAATAATAAATCAAAAAACAAGTACTAGCAAGGATGTGGAGAAAAGGGAGCCAGCACACGTTGTTGCTATGATTGCAAACTGGGGCAGCCACTATGGAAATAGTTTGAAGGTTCCTTGAAAAATTAAAAATAGAACTACCTATGATACAGCAATTCCACTTCTGAGTATTTATCTGAAGAAATCCAAAACTCTGAAGAAATCCAAAAGATATGTGCATCCCTCTGTTCATCGCAGTACTGTTTACAATAGTCAAGATATGGAAGCAACCTAAGTGCTCATCAAGAGACAATTGAATAAAGAAATGTTACATATATACAATGGAATATGACTCAGCCATTAAAAAGAATGAAATCTCATCATTTGTGACAACATGAATGGACTTAGAAGGTATTATGTCAAGTAAAATATGTCAAACTGACAAAGACAAATACCATATGATTTTACTTATATGTGCAATACAAAGAAAAAAATTAAACAAACAAAACAGAAACAAACTGGTAGACTCAGAGAACAACCTGATGGTTGCCAAAGCGGACTATGTTGGGAAGCAAGGTGAAAGAAGTGAAAGGATTAAGGAGTACAAATTGGTAGTGCAAAATAGTCATGAGGATGTAAACTACAACATAAGAAATATAGTCAATAATACTGCATTAACTAGACTTATTGTGGGGATCAGTTTATAAATTAGATATATGTCTAACCACTACGTTGTACACCTGAAACTAATATACAATAATTTTGAATGTCAACTGTAATTGAAAAATGTAAAAGAAGAAAAATATTTAACTGATAGAATAAAGTATTTTAAATGGACTAATTTTACAAACTAATATCAGGAATAATTATTTTAAAAGCTAATGAGAAGAAAATAAAATCTTATTAATTAAATAAAAAATCTTAAAAAGTTAATATTACATCACAGTCCACAATAAACCTCCACATGCTAAAGTATATGTATTTGCTCCTTCCTTTATGTTGGTTTATACAAAGGCTGGGCTTTGCTGAATGATTAGCGAGTATGCTACACCTGTAAATCACAATTTTAAATGGATGGTTTAAAGCTTTCTACAGCTTGTATTTGGAATGGATCTTGTAATTTGAGCACGGTTGGTGTAAAATATATCATAAATTATTGACACTTTTCCAACTTAAAGTGGTGCCAAGTTTTCCTGGAGCAAATTGTACTTGTAAACACCAATCATTTTCACAACATTTTAAACTAGAAAGTGCTGGCACTTGTGACCCAATTTGTTTAAGCATTATTTTAGATCACATCAAATAAAAAGGGCATATTTTCAAAGACAACATTCTATTGCCAAATACAACTAACTCTTATTTATTTCTTCAGGTGAAAGTTTCAGGGTCAAATAAGAAATGCAATCACTTTTTTTTTCCTTACAAAACCTATTGTCATCAGATTTTCAGTTTGGTTTAATTGAAAATGCAATATGCAGGACCAGAGAATGTTATTATTATATGCTTCTACTTAAACTTGAGACAAATAAAAATATTACAAAATGCAGTCATTTATTTTCCTTTGCAAATGTTGTTGTCAGATTTAGAAAGCTTGAATTGATGTTTAAAAAAATGCAGAACCAGAAACTTATAATTTTTTACATTTGATTAAATTGACTAGTGTATATTATTTCAAACTTTCTGCCTTTATAGAGTATTATTGCTTCCATAGATAACTCTGACACTTGTTTCATAATTTCACCTGATGCTTAGGAGAAAAAAAAGAGAAAAACTTTTCATCGAAAAGTGTGTTTCCAAGACTTTTAGCTCTAGCTTATAACACGAAGATTAAGGGTAATAATAAGTTTTGGTTTACATACAAAGCAGGGATCCATGGAAGAAAAAATGACAGACTTGCTAGAATACAGTAAAAATATACTCTTTCCCATCCATTTTCTCAGGATTTTACTCTGTGAATTGATATGCAAATTATCTAAGTACATATGATATTTAGAAATGGATTTAAAAACCAACCCAATTATATAGAATTCATAGATAGTAAGTTCATTGCATGTAATTATAACCTTAGTTTACTAATAAAAAGAATAATGAAATACTTATAGTAACCACACCCATATATTTGCCTTGATTCTATCTATTCAGACTTTTTCCTGACTATGAGGAAGACTCACACTTCTAAAGACAGGTATTATCATCTTTATTTTATTGTTATGTAAATTTATGGGACCACTGAGGGCCAAGGAGAAGATAACTACTAATGCCACAAAACCTAATTGAGCCATCTTGATAGTTAATGTTCAGTTTCCACCAACCAATAATATACATAATTTTAAAGTATTTATTAAATATATATATATAAATTCGCCTGAAAACCATTATAAGAACTCATCTCTGTGAGTCATTTTTCCTACATAGTATTTTTAGTTTATTCTCTGAAATAGCTGGAAAACTTTTTCTTGCTTCTACCTTCAATTTTAACTTTGTTTCCCCAAAGCATATACCGAAAACACACATGTGTCAGGTCACCTGAGAAGAGGGTGCTGCCAGATTACCAGTGCTTTTAAAGTCACTCTATGTTTTGTTGAACATTGTTTAGAAACCATCAGCCATGTTTCAAGAATCTTTTTAAAAAAAACTCTGACATTATATTATTGTTATATGGTTTAAAACTAACCAACCTGGGTCTAAACCTCAAGAATTGTCTAGGCTATACTTATTTTTAAATCTTTTTTAATAGCAAATATTGTGTCTTCTTTTCTATCTGTGAAATACTATGGCTGTCCAGATTTTTACTGGGAAAACAATAATAATACCTGTTAATCCCCCAAACCTCCCAAGGTAGCTCTCACTGCTTTCCAACAGAAGAGCTGAGGCTCACAGAGACTTAACAAGGTCCCCAGGGCAACACAGCCATGTGTGGCACTGAACCCGGATTCAAATCCAACCCTGTGTGTCCATAAACTCGCTGCGACTCTTAAGGGCATGGCTATTAGGTCAGCTTTGTGCTTATTTTAGAGTCAGCAAATAATAGTCATATTAACAAAATACTGTTGGAAACAATATAATTAGGCTGATTGAAAAATAAATATGGGCAATGCTCATTATCAGTTTTTGAACACAGCTTCTCTCTTTCTAGCAATGTAACTTTAAAAAATGGTAAAGTTTACTTATACAATAATAGACTTTATACAGTTAATAAAAACCCATAATTTAACAATAAGGACTAAATAAAACATTGTAATTGGTCCTATGGAGGTCTTTTTACTTTAGAATATTGAATTAATTATAATATAAAATGCCTTAAGTTGGAAAAAAATCACACAATATAAAATGATCAAATAAGACTGAATTTATTTTCAATGGACTTGACAGGTGACTAATCTCCTGTGAGAAGCTACAAGTATTATATCATTGAAGATTTATTGCTTACCAAGTACAGATATAGAAAATGCATTTTTGGCCTTTAGACTTCTCTAAAATAGTCTACATCTATAGAACATCCCTGCCAAGGAATGTTCTATAATTTAAACAAACAACAAATACAAGTTAGGCTCATCCATCATGAAATTTAGTACTTGATCCATCTACAGTCATAGTTCAGATGATAAAGCACTTCATTATGAAATGTAACAAATGTATGAAATGTAAAGTTGCAAAGACTATAGGCAAAAATCTCATCACATTTTTAACAGCGAATATAGTTATGTACACATTTATATCTACTTACATATGTATGAAACATTTTTACGTATTCTGAACGCTCTATTTTTTGGAGTAATTTTAAAAACACAGTTGCTTTCTTTTACTAAAGCTTTTTTAACTTGTGAAAAATTACTCAAAACCCTGGGTCAATTAATAATTCCAAGGTCAGTTTACTCAGGTCATTAAGGTAATGTAAAATGCCTCAAAATATTCCTCTATACTATTATTCTTTGTTTTCCATAGAAAGACAGAAGAAAGGAAGATAATTTTATACCTATCACATGGCATAATTACATAGTAATTGATGTCCTATTTCTAGGTAAAATATTAATGGTCACTTAGTGATTTTTTAATCATTTTTTTTTCACATAAAATCAGTTCAGTGATAGAGAATAGTTTATTCCTCTTACAGTTATTTTCCCAGTAATTCTGTATACATATTATTTTAATAAGTTCCAAAAGATCCACGTTAGTGGTCAGTGGAAAGGTTAAATTGAAGTAAGAGAAAGCATTGCAACTAATTAATATGTCAGAGGAGTATAGCCTTAGCCAAAGGAGTTAATGAAGCTTGCTAACGACACATGTGGGCCTTTTGTAACGCCAGCCTGACCGCACAGCCTAGTTAGGTTAAATTGTCTGTCAGTTACCGGCCAGTTGGTCACCACCTGGCTGCCTAGGCCAGTCTTTCCCCGATCCCAAATAGCTCTCCTCCCAGCTCTCAGTAGCAAGCTGCCGCCGCTAAACATCTAGAAGCCTCTGACAAGGTTTGGTCACACAATGGGCTCCTGACATGTGAATGAAGGGCCTGGGCTATACTCTGAATGGGGAAGCTTTTCCCCATTTAAACTCATAATGTTCACAACCCCCATAAAAGAAAAAAACCCATCCTTGGTGTCAGGCCATTAACATTTATAACAATATGTTAATGACCTTCTAGATTACTTTCTGTTTCCAAGGACATTTAAATACATGCATTGATGGCTTCAAACTTAAAGGAGGTGGTGGGAGAGGAAGGCGCAGTTGGCTAGGGAGGAGGAAGAAACAAAAAGTGAATGGAGAAATTGCAATCTGTCTCACAGAAAACTAATTTAAAATGCCTTCCACCCAAACAGAGGGCTTCTGTCTATGGAACGATTACAGTGAGGCTCACACAATGCCTGGAGGGAAATGTTATCAATGATAACGCACATCTCCATGAGGCCCCTGATTCAAACTAATTTTAAGTCCAGCCACGGACCTTTTGTGGCTGTGTGTTACCCTTCTTTCAACTCCTCCTTCAGGAGGATTTACACAGCACTCTAGGTGGAGCCTTCAACATCTGCCCTATATAATGAGAATTCTTTAAAAAATACATTATGGAAACAGCTTCTGCCTGAGGTTGCATCCTGAAGCAATTAAGAAATTAGTGAACAATCCTGAATAAATTATAGAAGATGTGTTTTCCCCATTCTTTTATTATTTATCATTTCCTTAGAATAAAATAAATGTGAGATGCTATTTGTAATATTAGGTCCCACTACATTCACTCAATGTAAGCCTCAAAATTTAGTATCAATTTGTGTTATTATAAGAAAAAAAATATATCATATACACCAGCTACTACACTGTATGTCACATTTGCTGCTTCTACCTCAAAAAAGGATAGCAACTCTTTCTGTAGTGCTGATTATTTATTCGATCAATTTCAAATATTAATGTTTTCACGGATTTCAATATTGGGTTGTTGCCATGAAATTGAATCTGTCTGACTTCCAATGAGAAGAGCCACTTGAAAATATGTGCTTATATTAAATCCCATCAAAAGGAACTCAGAAGTAGGTAAGCCTCTTATGTAACATTTTACTTTATTTTAGCCAATAAATGCTTCCTTCTTTATACAGCCTTTGAAAGAACTCTTGTAAATTTGGAGCATTGAATTCTTTTTTTTTTTTTTTCGCTTTTTAATATGTGGGTAGCTCCCTGACTGGGAATCGAACCCAGGCCGCAGCGCTGACAGAGCCAATGCCGAAGCCTTAAGCCACTACACCACCAGGGAACTCCCAAAGCATTGAATTCTACATGGAGTGCGGAGGCAAATTTGTACCAATCTGCAAATATGGGCCCATGAAGTCATGCTAAACAGAACTCTTTCGTGTAGATTAGAATAAAATTCTGTTAAATTTTATTCTAGATTAGAATAAAATTCTGTTAAAATTTTTTCTTCTCTTACCCGCTGAACAAAAGTTTCAGAATGTAATTTTTGAAACATGATTATAAAAAGCAAACATTTGCTTTTTCATGCTGTAAACAAATTTTATTTTAATGACTTGTTAGACAAGTGAACTACTGAACTTAATTCTAGGTAATAGCAACCCAAATAAAATTAGTGCGCACTCCTGTATTATTTTGAAATACATATTTTATTGTAACTCATATTTAGTATTGGGATTGGGACCCCATTATTTACTCTCATATTTTATCTTCACTGGAGAGTTGTCACAGGGGAAGCAAACGAAAGATACCAATTCATATGCCATTAGCTCCTTGGGCACACTTTCCCCCCAGTTGCATGTGTTCAAAAGGCAGTGGAAACCACCACTGACAGAGTATTGCTGTTCCATTCTTGTGAAGGTGGAGAGTCAAATAAAGAGCCTTGAAGGTTTGGATGCTGTACAATCCAGAGTAATCAGCGATTCATGGGAAAAATATAATAGACTAAGCCAGTATCCCCAAGTTTAAATTTTAATAATTCGATTTGTGTGATAAATCTTTCTTTGTGAGACTATAATCTCAATATTTGAATTTGTTGACTTCCAGAATCACTCATTTGACTCTTTTTCTATCAACACCATTAACCTCACGGGATACCCTAAGTAATAAAGTCCATCAGGAAAAGGAGACCCAGTAATATAATCTCTATCAGAAAATGTGACTCAAAAACGAAAGTTAAGGCTGTGAAGTGGTATTTATATCCCAGTAAAGCTTAATCTGTGTCACATTTGGGTTTTAAACCCAAGAATAAAATGACAAGAGAACTAACTTTAGAGAGACTTCTATTTTGATGACACTGGCACTCTGCAAACACAGCTTTTTCAAGTTCAGGGACACAACATCCTGACCTGCATGATAACTGATAATGCAGAGAAAAAACAGTATGGTCATGTTTGCTTTTTCCCCTCTTTATTTGGGAGAAGAGTTACAGAAAATAATTGTTTCATGAAATAAACCATCAGCAAATGAGTGAATATATTTTATGTGCGGATTATTTAAGATTCTAGTTTACCCTATACATAAAAGGCAAGACCATTTTAAAATATTGTCATCATTAAAAGTAATTAAGTATAATATAATTGGATTAGGCACAGCATTTCAGAAGCTTAACTAATATGCAAGTATTGTACACAATATGAAGATATTTATATTTCCAACCTGAAAATGTATATATAGTATATACAAGAAAATATGCTATGCTGTTTTTGCTGCAAGTTTGAATGTCTTAAAAGAAACTATTTTAAAATAGAAAAAAACAGCATATACAATTAGCAGAGGGATAAAATTCAGCTAGTATAGATTTCAAAGGTTGTCTAGAAATCCTATCTTTTTATAATTTTAAACTACTTTATGATTTTGGCAGAAGGAAATTTAATTTTGCATTCAGGTGACCTAAATGGGCTAAAGCCTTTTCACCAAAACAAAGGTTTTTCTGACCGTTTGTCCAAACCATCAGCCTAGAGGCAATTTTCTCCAGCCAGAGACATTTATTGGTATTTATTCCACTGAAAAATGTGAATATATTGTGTTACTATTATATTTGCTTTATTAAGAAAAGAGCATTATATAATGTATAGATAATGAATCAGAAAACTAGATCTCTGAGACTCCTTTTCTTTAATTTTTCTGCTAGTTTTATTTTCTGATGGTACATCAGAATTATTCAACATTTCTATTTCAACACATTTATAGATTACAATCATTGAAAATTATTTTATATATTATCATATATAAAAATAAGCTTTCTTTATATAGCAATAGAAACTCAGCATGTAGCTAAATGTCCATTTTGGTCTTACTTTCTAAAATAATTACATAGGAAGAAATTAATAAGTATTCTTATGTATTAATTATTTAACATCTAATTAAAAAAGCATTGCATTTAGTCTATTATCAGTAATTTTTTTACTTAACTATAATTTTATTCTAATATACTAATCACTGAAAGACTATCCAAGAAATTTAAAGGAAGTTTTGTAATTACTGTGAAATTGTATTTGGTTTATATTTACCATAATTTCTACTCTCAACATTAAGCAAGCAAAAATTAGGTATGAATAAACATAGAATTTAGAAATTTTATAGCAACAAATATTTTTATTTTGTTTTGTGGTTTGTTTTTAATTATAGTCTCTTTTAATGATTGAGAAATTTAGAGAAAGACTTAAGAAACAACGTACGAAAATCACACACACATGCACATACATAAAAAAAACAAAAAACATAAACTTACTACTTTCAGAGATCCAATAACAAAATACCACAGTTGCCAAAGTTATCTGCTTCCTATCAAGACCCATGTTTGGCACAAGAAGTATTCAATTCATTCATCATTGTCAATGCACTAGTACACTAATTATTTCAAATTGTTTCCTCAGCCAGAGGTCTAGGACAAATCAGGCAAGCCAAAAATAGCAGTTATGAATAATTATGCATAATTTACCTCAAGGCCTGGGCCAGTCTATCATTAAAACTTTCACTTGCCACACTGTGATCTCTGCTAATTGCAAACTTTAAAATTAGTTCAAGGTTGTCTTTTTATCCACTGCCAACCTCAAACTCTCCTCCTAGTGACTTTCTGGTACTTTGAACACTTCAAATAAAATATCATCAGAATTTTGCAAAGATACATGTATTAAATGAAAGATGGAAATTAGTAGAGAGAGTATCACTCCCACTTTTTGCAATGTTCAAATATGTTCACAAACAGCATAAAGAGGAGGGGTTAGAAGTCATAATGTGGTAATAACGTGGCTGTGGGAATTCTATCCTGTTGGAAAGAAAGCTTTACAATGTGTGAATATTTCTCTTCAGTGTCAGTTAGTCCCCACACTCTCACTACACTTAAGGAAGGAGCCCTTGACATTCTGCTCCTCATTAGAAAGCCCACAGAGCACTTTGAGTTTGACTCTCATTTAAAGCAAAAACTGAGACACCTGTGCTTTTTAGCACTGTCAGGATTTCTAATAACTATAAATATTTCCAACTATGCCATATGTACAACACTCAGATGCAAACAATGCAGTTTAATTTCTATTTATTCTTTGTGATGTTATTTCTCCTCATACAGGGAAAATGTTATGGACACACTTCATTACCCCTCCTCATTTCTCCTTTTTGTCCTACCCATGCTGTACCTTATAATTATACTTTTTCTTCTTATATAAAAAAAAAGAAAAATTAATTAAAAAGAAAAGAAATTAGGTGAAGGCGAAATAAAAAGATATTTTAAATGACCTATCCTTCAGTTTTCCAACTTTACTTAAATTTAGCCTTTTTATCAGACCCTTAATATTTAGGCCATAAAGACATATGATATAACTAAACTGCCATCCTCTTGAATTACTTTCTTTGTCTAAAACAAAAGATGCTCCATTTCAGCTCAGACACATTTTTGAGGAGAAATGGACCAATTTGCAGGAATGTTTTTCTTGGCTATGACCTGTTAGATAAATGCCTCACTCCACTACTTTTTACATCGTACTTGCTGGATTTCTGTGCTCGTGCTTTGTGCTGTTGGTTAACTCATGCTGTCGGAGAATCATCCACTCAAGGTAATTCAGTAATGTGAAGGCAATTCACTCAAAGTATGAGTTCTATGTGGGTCCTCCCTAAATAAACTTCATTCCAAAATATTTTGAGAGTCTGAAGATTATAATGAAACATTACTTTAGAAACTGGTTACAAGTAGATGGTTCCAAGAAACAAGAAAAAACAGGAGAACGAAGCAAGAAAACTGGAAAATTTGGGAAAGAGAAAGCCTAGAGACAGATGATTAATTTTTCTTGAACAATACAAAGAACTCTGTTGTTTTTATTATTAGTGTTATTTTTAGTTTTCTTAACGAAAGAGAACCTTATAATATGCGTGTAGCTGTTACGATGGTAGCAGAGTGAAAATCAGAAAACAGCAGTCACTATACCTTAAACAACTCTGTGTCACTTCAAGAGTCACAAACATATGCAATACCTGTCTGGCCTCCCAGTGAGCCTCAGGTACTTCAAGGAAAAAATGTACTGTATGAGTGCTTATCCTGACAAAATAGAATGTGTGGGCGGTATATTTTGTTTTTGCTCTCAGAAATCTTACAATTCGGTGAATAATAAAAAATCTGAACAAATGATCATTTTAAATAGAAACAAATTGTGACAAATTTTGTGAAGGAAAAGAGTGGGGGAAAAATAGAAGATAATAAAGATGGTTGTTAAGCCTACTTTACAGTAGAGCATAAAATGCCTTAACATTTAAGCTGAGAATTAGACCTGTAGAGTGATGAGATGGAGATCTTATGGTGGTGTCAAACCCAGAATCTGGAGTTAGATGTGTGTGTGTGTGTGTGTGTGTGTGTGTGTGTGTGTGTGTGGTGGGGGGTGTTAATTCTGTGACTTCTTTGCTATTTATTAAAACTTGGGCAAGTTATTTAATCTCCCTGGTGTCAATTTCATCATCTGTAAGACAAAGATGATAATAGTATCTAAAAGCACAGCATGAACTTCATTTGAGAAGCCAGGGGAAAGTAGTCTGGGAAAATGAAAACACAGAAATGAGAACCCTAACAGGTGAAAGCATTGAGTGCTTCTGAGAAATGGAAATTCGCTACTGTCACCACAGCATGATCTGGCAGAGATGAAGTTTGGGAGGAGGGGAAGCCATATCACCCAAGACCTACTCAGCCTTGGAAAGGAGTCTGAATTTTTCTCATCGTGCAAGAGCTGACGTGTGCTCTTCCTTCAGAAGATGTGTATGTAAGTGTTCAAGATAACTTGTGTGTACATCTTCTGTAGAAAGATTTCTATATACAGTCGCAAGGGACTGTATGAAAGGGGTCTTCTTTTTTTATTTTTTTTCTAAAAGTGATAACACTAAAAATTAAGGAAAGAATTAACAAACGTGTGGTTTAAGTATATCACTTTGATTGCTCTATGGAGGTTATGAAGAGGAAAGGCAATGTGGGGGGGGGTCTCTTACATTTCTATTGCATGCATGAGAACAGCTAAGAGGTGGTGGTCTGGGCTATGGTGGTAGCATTGTGGATAGAAAGAATTTGACCAACTGGAAATTTGCCTTACATTGTATTTCAAAAATCTACAAAGAAGATTCTTACCTTGAGGATGTTTTATATAGTGATGATATACATTGGTGACTTTGTGTGCTATGTTTTATTGTAATTCTGAAGACAAGTTTTTGAGGATTAGCTAAGACACTGATAAATTGTCTTATTCTTTAATGAAGTTTCTTTGTTTTCTCTTCTGCTTTCTGCTCATAGCTAAAAAGGATACTAGGTTGGCTTTCCCCCCTGGATCCCAGTGGGATTGTTTAGAATGTTGAATCAGAATCACTTACAGAATGTCTCCTATATTCATCTGTTTTATGTTCCTAATCCCTCACTGATTACAATTAGAAGTGACAGAAAGATTATAAGGACCCCCTGCAATCTTTAAAAACCAAGTTCCTAAAGTATATGTTAGCAAAGCATATGAGAACCCCAAAACATCAATGCTATACTCAGAGACTTTTTGTTTGAATAGTACTATCTATGGCCTCTGTGTAATTGTGTAAATAAAATTCAGTAAAGTGCCCTGATTATTATCAGTTTGTTCCTTCTATTAACTGTGTTCACCTTGTCCCTGAGGTTTACTCCGTGCTTCCTCTGCGGGGTGTTCCGAGGTATTAGCACACCAACATACAGTCTAGCACTAATTTGTTCTCTCAGGAGAGCAAATGGGAGGAGAGCAAATGTTTCCATAGAACAATCTGGAGACTATTTCTTTTGCCTACTTAAAGTAGTTTTTCATGAAAGAAAAGGACTATAAAGGTCTAGAACTTTGTGTTGAAAATTGTCTGGTAAGTTAGAGGAAGTCAGGGAAAACTAATGGAATTCACCCCCGGAGAGTATGGGGGGAAGCGGGTCCAATGGGCCAGACCCGGGAGAGTACAGGAGAAGCAGGGCAGGAGAAGCTGTGGCCAGCAAGAAACCTGAAGGGTCAGGCCTGGACTGAGGTCTGGAAAATATCCCTCAATAAAGATTCAAGCAATGGTACACATGATGCAAAAATTCCTTGGCTTTTTTTAGGCTGGTTTTTATCTAAGCTGTCTGACATGTCCATGTTTCTCTAAATCAATTACTTTGCTCCTTTCTCTCTGAAATGTTACCCCTATCTAAACAATTCAGCATTATAGCTAGATTAATTTTAGATGTTCCTATTTCCTTAATACAGTTTGACATCATTTTCTACTCTGGATGGTGCTCTTAGCCGCTTATTTTTCCATCCCAAACCAGGCATAGTCAAATTCTAAAGACCTCATTCTTTAATCTGTCCCTAATTCACCTGAATGAACCCCCCATACTCCTCTTATTCACCTCACATAGAAAAACCTTTCATTTTAGAATAGGTGTTTGTATGTCTCTCCTCCCCAGTTCATCAATCTTGGAATGAAAACTCATAGGATGTCCTCTCAATTGATTCTGATTTGTTCAGGAATGATGCATTTTTTTCTATGCCATGTAGTTACAATGGATCCTGTCACCCATGCCAGAAAGCAAGAAAATTGGGGGTCTGTCTCACAAATCCCAAGAGTGCAGTATAGATACGTACAACTGTGTCCATTTAGAATATTTAGAGTTTCATTCCTTTTTTTTCATAGAAATATAGTAAGTCTTCTGTATCTGTTGATTCTATATCCTTGACCAAGAGCAGATAAAAATAATTCAAAAAAGTTACAGTGTTGCTAACATGTACTATGTAGTTAGAGCTATGATGGTTGAGTCTACTGAACATATACAGACTTTTTTCTTGTCAATATTCCTTATATTGTGTTGTTTAAGTATACATACCATTTGTATCATGTTAGTTATTATAAGTAGTCTAGAGATGACTGAAAGCATATGAGAGGATATGTGTAGGTTGTATGCAAATACAATGCCATTATATATAAGGGACTTGAGTATTTATGAATTTCAGTGTCTGGGAATGTACTGGAAAAAATTTCTATGGATATCGAGGGAAAGCTGTATACATTAAAAAGAACTCACAAAAAAATCTACATCTCATTCTTATATCATAGGATTATAACATATATTTATTATTATAACACTATAATGCAAGATTGAATGTGGTCCAATGGCTTTGAATGTGACTCAACACAAGTTCATAAACTTCTTAAAAACATTATAAAAATTGAGAAGATCCAAGATGGGTTAGTAGGTAAATGGTGTGCCTGCTTTGTCCTGTGAGCACATTAAAATTACAATTAAATTATTGAACAACCAACCTGGAGAACCATCTGAAGTCTAACTGAACAGAAGTTTTATAACTAAAAATACAAAGAAGAGATCATGTCAAGACTGGCCGAAGGGGCACAGACTCAAAGCTAAACCTCCGGTCGTGATAGAGAGTTGGGAGGGATATCTCAGCCATGGATGTTCTACCCAGAGGAATGAAGGGCAACAGCCGTATGCCAGGCTCCTTAGCCAGGAGCACTGATGCTGAGAAGAGGAGCCCCACAACATCTGACTGTATAAAACACTTTTTCTTTGTTTCTTAGTATAAATAATTTTTGTTGAGTGACTGTGTTGGCACTTGGGGTTGACACTTCTTCACGGAATGACTTGGGGCCCTGGCTGCTGGCAGTGCTGTCAGCAGGCAAACAGCATCTTTCAATCCTTTCATAGGTTGCCTCTGTTGCAGAGAGCGTTCAGGCCAGAGCTCATGCCCTCCCCAGGGTGGTATATTCAATGACTGTGGAGAAATAAAGCGCTGGCCATTTCTGCCCAATTTAAGATAATTCTGAAAGACCATTTCAGGTCCTGCACTTGGGGATGGGCCAAAATCCCCACTGGCCCTGTACCCCAGCTCCACTTGTCCTTCTCCCTACTCCTGCTGTCCTCTTCTTTCCACAGGTATGGATTCCTAAGGCACTTCTTAAAGAATTTTCCACACTCTACACTCCTTAGAATTGGCTTCCAGGGACTTCCAACTCACAAGAATGGAGAAAGACAGAGGCTGAACTTGGGGTTTCTGGGCAAGAGAACAGTAAGGAGAAGAGCACCGAAGAAAGCCACCACACAAAATGTGAAATCAGGTCCTAAGAAAACACCTTCTCCAGTTTATTGTGTTGGTTCTGCATAAAATTAACATAAATATGTTATTTATACATTATTTATTAATTCAGTAATTATTTCTGATCTAATTTCCCTCACATATGGCATGACCATTTATTTACTCCTGCTTTTCCATTTCTACAGAGCATAACTCAGGATACCACCTACCCTGGTATGCCTAAAACAGTCTCACATTATACCTCCTGTCCTCATTTTAATCATAAGCAGTACCCACTTTTAGTACCAAGCATCCTTTCAGGAATGATCTATGTATTCATCCAACTAATCATCCAAAATGGGCAAATCTCTTACTTGTAATTTGAAATGAATACCTCACTTAGATAGGAAGGGTCATTAAGCACAAGTTTAAAAGAATAAAAATTATGATAAATTAAGGATTCACAAAAGATCATACGCTTGATAACATTCTGTACTGGGGTTGGAGAGACCAATGCCTTCGTGAATCGCTAGCCAGAGAGTAAACTGGTACAACTTCTATTGAGGAAAGTTTGACAATATCTATAAAAATTAAAAATACACACAAAATTTGGCACAGAAATTCGTACTGTAGGCATTTTAAAAAGATACATCTACTCAATTGTGAAATAATATTACAATATCTGTACAAAGATATTCACTGAAGCTACTATTTGTCTTGCAAAAAAAGAGAAATGACTGTCCATTTATAAGAAACTGAATATATAGTAGTATGTAAGCATAAACATAAAGGAAAAGGGAATTCTTTATGGGAAAGATCTCTAAAATACATTGTTAGGTTTCACAAAAAATTAGCATAAAAGCACTGTTTAAAAATTTTCTATTTTTATGAAAAGGGGGTTTATATTTACATTATATAACATTGCACAATTTTTATATACAAGGGGGGGACCCAAAGAAAACTGAAATTAGCTCCTGGAGGATAGGCCCCTTGTGGTACAGGCTTTTCCTACTAGGCAAATGTTCTAGAAACCCATCTGCATCCGTGTACCAGCTGGCATTTTTGTGAGAGGACGTGGTAGGCTTCAGTGACTTATTTTTGGTGGGGGACTCTTTTACCACACGTGCCCATTTCATGATTCGTGATTTACACGAGCCATGTGTGGCAATACAACACACCTGCCTACACCCTGCTGCGGGCTCACCAGTTTTTGATAAAAAGTAGCATGACACCAATGCCCCACCCTCCCTAAGTACCCAATCTTGCCCTGAGTGACTTTTTGTTTGTTTGTTTTCCTGGATAAAAATTGTCCTCAAAAGAAAACATTTTGTGGATGTGGAAGAGTGAAACAAGAAAAGCAGGAGCACTAAAAGCCATCCAAATCAATGAGTTCAAAAACCATTTTGAGCAGTGGTAAGAGAGTCTTAATAGGAGTATGGCATCAAACAGAAAGTACTTTGAAGGTGACTGAAGTTTAAACATGTAAGAATAAATATACAATTTTTTATAAATAAATTCTGCTTTTGGGGGGTCTATCCTTATGAATACAAAACACAATTAGCAATACACATTGCCTCTTTTGAGGAGAAAAGATCACCTACTGGCAGAGGGGGGTGAAACATATAAATATATTACCTGTTAAAAACTTTCCTTTTTACTTTAGGTTTCTGATATATCATGGTTCTCAAACTGTGGTCCAGAAAGACCAAAATGATTTTCATAGTAAAAATAAGGTGGCATTTTTCTGTTCACTCTGATTATGTCACTAGTGTTCAGTGCTGTTTTCTAAAAGCTCTATGATGAATGAAGACATCCTAGCTCTCACATCAACATTTAGTAAGCTTATTGTTATTTTTAGATAAATTAATAATATCTTTTAATTTTTCAGTTTATATGATAGACATTACCCATATAAATAAAACTTGGATAATTTTTAAGGATAGAAAGGCATCCTGAAAACAAAACATGGGAGAACTACTCTGATATAGAACATTAAAAAGGACAAATTTTTGCAATGTAGAAACCTTTGAGGTTATGAGATACAAGCAATTATTAAGGTGAAGAGATCATTTACTATAAAAGTAAAACATCTTCACTGATGGCTCTAGTAAAAAAGTTTGGAAATCATTTGCAAAAGAGATACATCATGTTCGTAACAACACTGAAGAAAGGTAATCCTACAACATTAATTGGGGTTATAAGGGTACAAATTTGCCAGTACAACACGATACTAAGTTAAAAAAAATTATATATATATATATATATATATATATATATATATATATATATATATTTACATATGGGGTGCCAAAAGAAGTATACACATTTTAAGAGATGTTATCTATGTATTAGATAAATACTGACAGTAACCACTTTGAGCACCTCTTTTAATTGCAGAAGTTAAACTTGACTTGTATTGAGCTTTTGTTATTGGTATATATTGAGTATTACAATTTTAATACAGTTTTTTCCTTTCTTGAAATGTATACAGATATTTTTGGCACCGTCTGTATACACACACACACACACACACACACACGTGTGTGTGTGTGTGTTTGTGTGTATATATATATGTACGTATATATATATATATATATATATATATATATATGAGCAAAATATACCCAAATCCAACTGTTGTTATTTTTTGAGTGTTGGTATATAAAGCTATGATTTATTTATGAGTATTTATTTATAATTATTTATATATGAATATTGATAATTGTATAATTTATAAAATATTTATTTGTTATTTACAGTTAACATTCAATATTACTTTATATTAGATTCAAGTATACAGCATAGTAGTTAGACATTTATATAACTTACTCAGTAATTCCTCTGATTTGTCTAGTACCACCTGACACTAGTACCACCTGACACTATACATAATTATTGTAATATTATTGACTATATTCTCTATGCTGTATTTATATCCCTGTAACTATATTGTAACTACCAATTTGTACTTCTGAATCTCTTCACCTTTTTACCCAGCTCCCCAACCCACTCCCCTCTGGCAACCATCAGTTTGTTTTCAGTATCTATGTCTGTTTCTGTTTTTTGTTTGTTAATTTTTATTGTTGTTGTTCTTCAGATTCTACATATAATCGAGATTATGTGGTATTTATTTTTTTCAGTCTGATTAATTTCACTTAGCATAATACCCTCTAGGTCCATCCATGTTTTCACAAATGGTTAAAATTTCAACTTTTTTATGGCCAAGTAATATTCTATTGCATATACGTGCCACAATATCTTTATTCAGTGATATATTGATGAGCATTTTGGTTGTTTCCATTTCTTGACTATCATAAATAGTGCTGAAAAGAACAGAGGTATGCATATATCTTTTCAAATTAGTGTTTTGAATTTCTTCAGATAAATACTCAGGAGAGGAATTACTGAGTCATACAGTAATTCTATTTTTAATTATTTGAGGAACTTTCAAACTATTCTTAGAGTGGCTCAATCAATTTGCCTTCCTACCAACAGGGCAGGAGGGTTCCTTTTTCTCCACATTCTCACCAGTGCTTGTTGTTTGTTGATTTACTGATGAAGACTATTCTGACATGTGTGAGGTAATATCTCACTGTAGTTTTAATTGGCACTTTTCTGATGATTAGTTACATTGAGCATCTTTTCATATGTCCATTGGCCATCTGGATATCCTCTTTGGAGAAATGTCTATTCAGGTCCTCTTCCCACTTCCTAATTAGATTGTTTTTTTGTGTGTTGAGTTGTATGATTTCTTTATATATTCTGGATATGAGCCCCTTATTATATGCACCATTGGTGAATATTTTTTCTCATTCAGTAAGCTGCCTTTTCATTTTTTTTTGGTGGTTTCCTTTGCTGTGCATAAACTTTTTAGTTTGATGTAGTTCTAGTTGTCAATTTTTACTTTCGTTTCCCTTGTCTGAAGAGATATATTAGAAAAAATATCACTAACAGCAATGTCAGAAAGTTTGCTGCCTATGTTTTCCTCTAGGAGTTTTGTGATTTAGGCCTTACATGTAAATCTTTAATCCATTTGGAGTTTATTCTTGTATTTGGTGTAAGAAGTGAGTCTAGTTTCAATTTTTTGCATGTACCTGTTCAGTTTTCCCAACACCATTTATTGAATAGATGTTTATCCCACTGCATATTCTTGCCATTTTTGTCATTTGACCATATAAACGTGGGTTTATTTCTGGGCTCTCGAAGTGATTCTATTGATCTATGTGTCTGTTTTTATGCTAGTCCTATGCTGCTTTGATTGCTATAGCCTTGCAGTATAGTCTGATATCAGGTAGTGTGATTACCTCCAATTTTGTTCTTCTTTCTCAAGATTGCTGTTGGCTGTTTGGGGTCTTTTGTGGTTACATATAATTTTAAGATTATTTGTTCTAGTTCTGTGAAAAATGCCATTGGTATTTTGATAGGGGTTGCTTTGGGTACTATGGGCAGTTTAACAAAGTTAATTCTTCCTATCTGTCCATGAGCACAGTACACTCCTATGTTTCCATTTATTTATATCTCCTCCCATTTCTTTCTTCAGTGTCTTAGAGTTTTCAGAGTATAGGTCTTTTACCTCTTGGTTAAATTTTATTCCTACTTTTTGTGCAATTGTAAATGGGATTGTTTCCTTAAATTCTCTTTCTGATAGTTCATTATTAGTGTATAAAATGCAACTAATTCCCGAATATTAATTTTGTATCTTGCTACTTCACTGGATTCATTTATTAGTTCTAGTAGTGTTTTTGGTGAAATCTTTAAAGTTTTCTATATATAGTATCATGTCATCTGCAAGTAATGAAGATTTTACTTTTTGTTTTTAATTTTGATAACTTTTATTCCTTTCTCTTGTCTGATTGTTGTGGCTGGAACTTCTAATATTATGTTGAATAAAAGTGCTGAAAACAGCCATCATTGACTTGTTCCTGATTTTAGGGAGAACACTTTTTTCATTTCCATGTTGAGTATGATGTTAGCTGTAGGTTTGTTATAAACAGCTTTTGTTATCTTGAGGTATGTTCCCTCTATTCCCACTTTGCTGAGAGTTTTTATCATAAATGAAAATGGATTTTTTCAAATGCTTTTTTCTACATATATTGATATGATGATATAATTTTAATCTTTGATTTTGTTTATGTGGTGTATTATATTAATTGATCTGTGGATATTAAGACATAAATTTCTTGCATCTGAAGAATAAATCCCACTTGATTGTGGTGTATGATCTTTTAAATGGATTGCTAAATTTGGTTTGTTAATATATAATCGAAAATTTTTGCATCATGTTTTTTGTGGATATTAACCTATAATTTTTGTTGTTGTTAATGTCTTTGTCATGTTTTGAAATCCGGGTAATGGTGGTCTCATAAAACAAACTTGGTAACTTCCCCTTCTCTTGAAATATTTTTTTTTTAATAGTTTGAGAAGGATAGGTGGAAAGTCTTTGAATGTGTGTTAAAATCCACCTGTGAAGTCATTTGGTCTAGAGTTTTGTTTGTTAGAAGTTTTATTTATTTATTTATTTATTTTACTGATTATATTTCATTATAGTAATCTGTTCAGATTTTTTTCTTCTTGATTCAGTCTTGGAATATTGTTTCTAGAAATTCATTTCTTCCAAAGTGTCCAATTTTCAGGGGCCATGAGTTGGTGGTCTAAGCAGGGTCTTAGGGAGTCACCAGGGTGATGTTTGGTTTCTTAACAAATCATGCTTATACTCCACACCAAATCTCACAAACTGCCAGATGAGGTTAATGCTTTTTAGTACACAGAGTGTTTGAGTGTACTCTAACAATTAAAGTGATAAAATTAAAAACAGTAGTAGTATTAGGGGCCACAAAAATATTTATCCACTTTGGATTCTTAGGAACTGAGTTACCTGCCTGTATTTGGACACACACACCAAATGCTCCTTACTTATTTTATGTGGCTCCAATTGACAACTAGTAGCTGGCTCTTTGAATATTCCTGATCAGAACGGTAAAATAAGAGTGACAGACAGTAGGAAATTTGTTCCTGTGGCAGTGGCTTCAGCGATGCCATTTAGGTTCCATCAGGAGACTTGCCAGTTTTCCCAATGCCACAGCCAGGGACAAAATAAAAGTGATGATGACAGAGACATCACCAGTGAATTTTGGTGGTGTTTTCTGTGATAGTTACTGGACTTCCCCAATTTGGATCTTATTGATTGTGAGCTGGGCTATCAGGTCCTTCTGATGTTCCTTTCAATAAATTCCTTTTCTGACTAAATCAGCTTAAATTGCATTTCTGATGCTTATAACTCTGATTCATAAGATGAGTATCTGATTTGGTATATGAAACGGCAGTTTGGTGTAAAATGATCATGCCTATAGAAATGACATTAAAAGTAAATTCTAGTGTATCAAAATGCATAGTAAATGCTTGATAAATTTGGCTTAATAAATCAGTGAAATCTCATAAGAAACATTTGCTCGATATGCCACCCATATTAATATAAAATGAACTAAAATAAGTCATTAATAATTAATGCATATGCTTTTATTAAGATATAGGTAAAGTTATTTATAATATATTGTTCTTACCCTACAATAATATACTTTTTAGGCAAATGACAAGAAAAATACATTATTTTTTATCTTCTCTTTACATTGTTTATGTAACAGAGTTATTTATTTAAAAAAAAACAAGTACATTCATATTTTTCATATTTAATGACTTACTAAATTTTTGTTCTTTTCAGATAGAACAAGTTTTAAATTAAGAAAAAAATTACTTGATCTAATTATCTTTCTTTGGTACAGTTTATTAAACACTGTTCCTTGAGAAACTGATGTCTTTACTTATGTGAAAAGTTATTGCTAAGAATAGAGGCCTATTGTAAAATATGTTTAAGAAACAATGAGTATATGCAAAAGCAAATTATGTTTTTTTAAAGCAGTACTCTCAAAATCTTCACAATATTAATGTGTTGGTTTGTTATGAATCTGGAAGAAGGAGAAAGGATAAGTAGCATCTTATAAACTTATTTTACCTTGTTTAAAATTTTAATCTGAACTTTTTTGGAGTAATACAGAGCCTTCTGATGGACAAGTCTGGGAATTCTTGACCAAATAAAATAGTGATCCAATAAGATACATGTTTTCACATCTTTCAGTAGACAGTAAAAAAGCAATAAAATAATACCTCACCAGCTCAGAAACCACATAGCCTCTACCATTAGCATTAAAAGTGATCCTCTAGTGGCATTGCTTTTGGGAAAAGCACTTAAAGAATGAGTTAGAATATCCTGGAGTCAAGCTATTTAAGTTTAAATTCTGTCTCCATCATTTACTGGTTGTATGTATGACCTTGGGAAATTTATTCATCTTCAAAAGGTCAAATATAATTGTAGTTTAGTTTTCTAATTATCATAATAAAATGATAATAGAATGTGTCTGATAGGGTTACCATGAGATTGCATTAATCTACATTTGTAAAGCACTGATATATACTAAACTATATAAGTGTGTGATAAATAAATAAACAGATAAACAAACAAACAAGACAATGCAGAGTTTTCCACCTGAGATAGGTAGAGAGGCCTCACCACTATTAACTCTTTATGACACATTCTTAGGCTTCTATCAACCTTATTTAAAATTTCAACCTTACCCATGAACTCTCCGTGTCTCCATTGCTTGAATTTTAGTTTTTAATTTTCCTTGATAGCACATGTCAACATCTAAACACTATATATATTATTAATGTTTGTTGTCTAACTTCCCTTCTTCTAAGGATACGTTTCTCTCTTTCTTTACCATAGCATCTCCAGGGACATGTAGAGACAATTCCTAGAATTAGTCACCTGTAGGATAATTGTGAAGTCAATATATGTACCTTATTAGCCCCCAGAGGGTTTTATCTCTGCTTCTGGTCCCCCTGGCCTGGTCTTTATCCCCCATTTACCCTTTTACAACAGCCATCTGCTTGGAGCAGCATGCTTAGTTAGATAATCATGAATTTAAGCATATATTCCAGAACCCAAAGGAAAACAGAAAAAAAAAAAACACCTAAAAGAAATGTAATATTCTATGCAACTTGTTCTTCTCCCTTTTCCATCAACTTTGCAAGAGGTCTGGTTTTGTGAAAGAATGCCATAGGAATTTGCTACAGGTGTTATGGATAACAGCTGAAGTATGAAAAAGGGAGACTTTAATAAAGGTCAAATAAAATTTGTTTCAATTTAGTAAGCTTAGAAATTACTTGAAAGATACATTAGGAAACAACTGGCACTTTTTTTTAAATGAAGGCATCTTTTTTTTTTTTTTAATTTTTCTGAAGTAACACTTGGAAACATGTGATTTAATCAAAAAGATTGGAATTCAGTTGGTGAAGACAGGGACACTGGATCCCACTATCTCAGTGTCCTGGCTTTTATCTCAGTAGAAACCTTCACTTCATCACAATTTCAATCTTATATATCTGCAAACCAGAACTATCCACTAAAGTGTATTCTATTCCTTTAGCTTTCACACTCTACACACTAAGAGTCAGACACCTTGTTTCTGCCACATTCTCTGGCTTCATTTGTGCACTGATGCTGTGTCAATTTTGAAACCTGTCCAGGCAACAAGAGGTATCCTGTTTTCTGTCCAGGGCCATCTGGCTGCCCTTATTACAATTTATTTAGGGGAAAAAACATGTAATAGACATACATAAGTACAAAGAGATAAAGAAAAGTTGTATGACTAAAAGTATTTAAAATCATATATATTTACCCTTTTATAGCCTACTTATTTTTTAGAATAAAAATTTGTCAGCTTATTCATGTTAACTGGCTTTAATAATTGGCCAAGTAAGGTCATTCTTATTTTTGCCTAAGAAAAAAAGTTTCTTATTACTAAAAGGGGTGTTGGGTGGGAGGGGACAGTAGACACTAGAAACCCAGATCTTGAAGTCTGCTTCGCAGTGAAATATAGAAACACAAAACAATAAATTATATTTTCTGCCAGTTTCTCAGACATCTGAGGCTGGCACTTTGGCCTCCTTTTGCCGAAAGCACACCAAATTACCCCTACGCACACACACATATGCACACACATTCAAATGAACACACACACACACACACACACACACACAGAGAGAGAGAGAGAGAGAGAGAGAGAGAGAGAGAGAGAGAGAGAATAAGAGAAAAAGCACTATATGCAAAACAAATTGCTAAAAAAATAAACTATCTATTGGAGGTCAGTTAAAAATAAGAGTATTTCCTCTTTATTTTAAAACATGTTTACAATTCTGCCAACTTCATCTACTTTCTTCTTATTTAGGAAGTCCTGGATTTTTAACATCCAAATAGACCAGATGTGAGGAACACCCAGATACAAAGGAAGTGCTTTCACAGAAAACAAAACTCACGTGAAAGTAGTTAAGACTTCTTCAGATACCATTTGTCTGAAAAGTCTACTAGTCATTCGTCTTGTCCTGATAAGATATGTAGTACTCATGTTTTTGTTTATTCATTCATAAAATACTCTTGGACTTGCATATAAACTGTATCATCATCCCAACAGCCTCCAGTAAATATAGCCCTTCAAATAACCAAGTTGACTAGTTTAACAATCACCACACTATTCATCACATAACGATTGTTATTTTTTTCTTTCTTTCTTTTTTTTTTTGATACTTACAATCTGTTTCTTGTAAAATTGAAACAAGGTTGTTTTCTCATGTTGAAAGAACTGACAGCTGTAATTACTCCTAGCTTTGCAGCAGGACTTAGTTCTCAACATTAAACTACATTCAACTACGTACTGTATAAACCACGACCCTTCCAATGTTTTTTTTTTTTAAAGATGAGAAAGGGTGATATCAGAAAGAAATCACTAAAGTCATGTTTTGACTCTCAAGAAAATTCAACCCTCAACAGCAGCTATATGAGAAGATTTTTTAAAAATTTAAACCTGTTAAAATATAACTAAACTGGGGTTATTTTGCTGTTTTTCTTTTTCTTTTACAAATGTTATCTGTGAAGCCTGGTATTGTGAAAATCTATTGATTTTTTTTCCTTTTCAGAATTTCCACCATTGACAATGTAAAAGCAACCCTTAAAATTAAAAAAAATGATTACTATTGTAGGTGATCTAATGTAAAATCTTATTAAAAATTTTTGTTTACTCTCTCATCTGTAGTAGCATTACATTAAATGTAAAGCATTTAATACTTTAAATCAATGCATTTTGAAAAAGATTAAAATGAAATAATATAGATAATATATACAGTCAGTGCTTGGTATAAGGTGAGCACTCAATAAATGCAACTTGATAATATTAACATAACTAGAAAAAGCCATTTTATCAGTTTTCTGAACTTTATATGATGTAGATTGGATGAAACTATATTTACAATTTCAAAAATATTTTCTAAGCTATTAAAGGTAATGTAAAAATCATTATTCATATTTTAGAATACTGCTCATTATCTATCAATTTTATATACATTTCTGTTTACTACTAGTTCCAAAATGCCTTCAACCTGGGAATCATTAAATACAGTCATCTTGTCCTGTTTAATGTACAATACTATCAGACACATGCACAGTACGTGCTTAATAGATGTCACTTTCTCAAGCTTCAAGAATTCTTTAATGAAAAATTGTCTAGAAAACAAACAAAACTCTTCCAAACCTTTTAACACAATTCTTTTTCAATTGATTAATTCCCTTTTTAAGACTGTGTAGATAAAAGCAACAAAATGGAATGTTTAAAATTATATGTAGCTTTCTCGGTCAGAATACAACTAAAAAGCAGATAAGACAGCTATTTGTGAAGAAGTTCTAAGATAAAGCCTGTCCTTTTCAGCTCATTAAGGAGAAGCCAAATGTATAATCTTTTATTCTGTAGTTATCCATGATTTAAAGCTTATATATCAACACTTGTTGATGGATTGTGGATAAATTAATTTATCACATTTCATAATTTTTACTGTTTAACAATCATAATCATTATATATATATATAATGTATATATATATATATATATATATATTATATATATATATACACACACACATTTGTGACTTGAAAAAATTGACCCACTGAGTATATCATTTGTCTTTGGATTAAACGTATAGATAACTGCCTCATGTCTCAAATAAAATCTTGATATTTAAATCTGCATTCTTTTTAAATCATTATCCATTTGATTCTGAAAAGTTTATATTATATTTTCTAGTCTTTTGCCAAAATTATCAATTACAGATAGTTGTTTACAAAATAGCAGCTGAATGATTTCATTTTTATGTGATTTATAATGCAAATAATTCTTGATCAAGAACTTTAAAATATTTTTTTATTTTAGCCACTTATTAAATGAAGCAGTCTCCAAAACTAGGCTCCAAACCAGTATTTTCAAAATTGTAAGAGACTGTGATTTTCTGTATGCTATTCACACAGTTTCATTAGCTTTATATTAAGTATATATATTTCACTGATATTCATAACATTTTCTGAAGAATTCATTGTGGCAAGATACTTTTTTCTACATTTATTAATTTATTAAAGCATTCAACAAATATTTTTTAAATTAAATACATGTTAGAAAGTGATAAATATTATGGAAATAATAAAAGTAGAAAGTGGTCCGGAGTTGTTGGGAAAAGGAGAAAATAAAATTTAAAATAGAGTGATCAATGCAAGTCTTACTGAGAAGCTGACTTTTGAAGGGATAGAAATGAAGGATATGAGTGGAGGGAGCCTCATGCACGTGCTATATTTGCAGGAAGAGGGAAGAATGAATGCTGAAAGCCAGAGAAAAAAACAAACCCAACTTGTTCAAGGTCACTGTGGAGACCAGCGAGGATAGAGCAGCATGAGGAAGAGGTTGGGGGGATTAAGCCTACTGATATCACTGGAGCGAGACCACCTATGCTATGAAGGTTATTGTGAAGGCTTTGACTTTTATGCTGAGTGAGATGGGAAACCATTGGAAGGTTGTGAACAAAAAAGTGTCATAGTAGACTTAACATTTTTACGGGATCACTCTATATTCAAAATGGACTGTAACTATACTAGGACAAGGGCAAAAGCAGAGAGCTCAACTTCTACAATAACCTAAGCAAAAAGATAGTGGTGGTAGAGCAGTTAGTAAGAAGTGGTTATATTCTTTGTGTGTGTGTGTGTGTGTATGTGTGTGTGTGTGTTTCCCTGAGAGAGGATCGAACCCAGGCCAAGGTGGTGAGAATGCTGAAGCCTAGCCACTACACCACCACGGAACCCCTTACAAAAGTTATATTCTTAACATAAGAGTAGTTGGAAAGTCAAACCAATGAGATTTACCACCATAGCAAGTGAAATGTGAAAGAAAATCAGCTACACTGGTGGTACTTTGGGAAGAAATTGAAATGGCGTGAACAGTGATACAAGTGGACACTTTAGTCAATGTTGCTCAAGCAGCAGTTTGCCACAATCATCAGCTGACTGAGAAGCACAGCAGACCAAATAAACATCAATAGAGAAAGAGGAAAATCTTAAATGAAAATCACGGCATGAGAAAGGTGTGAGCAAAAATGGTTCCCAAAGGAGCTCATCAATGAACAAACGGAAAGGAGAGTCAAAGTTTGCCAAGACCTATTGGAGAGGTAAGACAATATTTTAGGCTGTCTTACACTGGTGATGAAACATGGGGTGTACCAGTATGGCCCTGAAACAAAGTTTCTAAGTGCACAATAGAAGTCAGCCATTTTCCAAGACCAAGAAACTTCTGTCAGTCCAAATCAAGAACCAAAACAATGTTGCTAACCTTTTATTGACATCAGGAGGGTTGTTCATTATGAAAATTTAGATGGAAATGACCTGAACTTTTGGCCAACAACTCATGGCTCTTGAATCACGATAATGTATCATCTCACATGGCACTGTGTGTGAGGGAGTTTTAGCCAGTAAATAAATAACTGTATTGGAACATCCTCCCTACTCACCTGATCTGGCCCCCGTGATTTTTTCTTTATCTGGCAATATAGGAAATATTGAAAAGAAGACATTTTTATGACATTCAGGAAATCAAGGGTAATACAATGATAGCTTGGATGGCTGTTCCAGAAAAAGAGTTCCATAATTGCTTTGAAGGGTGAACTAGGTGTTGGTGTTGGTGTACAGCTTCCCAAGGGGAGAACTTCGAAGGTGACTCTAGTGATAGTCAGCAAAGATGTATGTAGCATTTTCTCTAGAATGACTTTGCAAACTTAATTGTCAGACAATTTTCAGTCTTTTGTTGTGACATTCAGTTATATCAGAATGAATATTTCCATCCTCTGACTGCAGCATTTGAGTTCACCCCAGGAGCTCAAAAACACTTTCTTATTCAATATGAAATTGTCTCAAGGGCTTTTCTCTATTTACAACATGTTTTAATATGTTTTCCTGTGGACTTCACCATCAACAACAAAAATGGTCTGTATGCCATATTGTATAATATTTGGTAATAAAGATTTTATGTCATCAATGCCATTAGATTCTAATTTATCTATACTTAAATCTAATTGATGCCACAGTATATTTTGAGTGTTTTTTGCTAAAATTAAATATAATGATAAATTAATCTGAAATAATATAAGCATATAACAATAATTTAAAATAAAAATGTCATATATATATATATATATGCAGAGCAGCTCAACATGTTATTATTAAATGTACAAAATATCAACTTTTTACTTTCTTTTTGTGGCTTTTTGACACATTTTGAAGAAATCTGAAGTCAATTAACGCAATGAAAGGGTTCATACAGCTTTTTCCTTTATTAAAATGTGTACACATTTTTTTGGCAGCCTCTGTATTTTCAATGGCTTTTACCATACAAGTATATATGAGGTTGGACAATTAATTTCATGAACTCATACTAGAAAAAGTGCTACATATCTCATTGCTGAATATCACTATGGTCACATTCCCTTGGGAAGCTCTGTACCTATGCCAGTGCCTAGTCCACACTTCAAAGCAATTTTGGAACTCTTTTTCTGGAATGGCCATCTAAACTGCCAATCTCCTCAAATCTCAAAATTAAGTTTGCTAACTTGTCACCTTTTTTGTACAGTGCCACCAATATAAGCACACAACGGCAAGTTTGCAAACTCAATTGTTAGATTTTGAGGACGATGACAGCTCTGATGGCCATTTCAAGAAAGAGTTCCAAAATTGCTTTGAAGGGTGGACTAGGCACAGGTGTAGATGCAGAGCTTCCCAAGAGGAGTACTTCGAAGGTGACTGTAGCGATATTCAGTAATGAGGTACGCAGCACTTTTTCTAAGATGAGTTTGTACAATTAATTGTCTGACCTCATACACTTGCATTTACACTTTTATCTAAAAGCATACTAAAAATTGCTTTTGCACATTCATTTTTGCATGAAAAGTATTCCAATAATCATAAAAATAATTTTCATTTTGTACCATATTGCGTTTTGATTGTACAAAAAAATGTGACTGGATGGAAGATATAAGCATATTCATTTAGAAAATTATAATTAAGGTTTTGAAAGTTGAGACAATAAATAAAAAACAATAATGTGAATTACAGTTTTTTTATATATAATAGTTTTTATTCTATTAGTCCTCCCTAAAATGTTTAATAGTATGAATATTTTAGGTCCTAAGAATTATTCTTAAAAACAGATGAATAAAATCACCTAGACATCTTGAATTGTCCTGACCCTAAGTTAAAACTTCCATATGTGAAAGGAGGTTGGGGGTGGAGAAGGAGGGTCTGTGTAGTTTCTGAAAGCCTTTAATCATAATAAGAAACAGCATGAGTAGGTTGTTTTACGTTTATCAGAAGTAGACAATGGAGAGTATTTTGTTAATTCTAATGTATATGTGACTTATATATGTTGTTTTGCCTCTGATTCATTCATTCAACTATTCATTCAAATAGGATTTCGTATTGTAATCGGATAAAGCAGAGGATCCATGGATACAAATTAATATGAACACCATAATGATGATGATTACTTTTATGATCCAGAGAAAAATGAATTAAAATAGCTAGGAATGTATGTGAAATAATGTAAGCAAATCTACTTTACAATCTCAAAGTGGGATAGAAGTCTTTATCAGGTGAAAATCCTTTTTGAACAAGATAGCTATTTAAAATTGTTTTTCAGCATGGGATATCTATGGTTTTAAAAAACAAATGTCCTACTTTCAGCCTCCTGTAACTGCCACTCACTATTTTTAATAAGATTAAGTAGATTGATCATTGCAAACAGAATTTCATAGCAGAATTTTTATTCTTGAGCTTCAGGATATACCAAACTATGAAATGAATTGGCTAATTTTATGCATTAACATTTAATTTCTATATTTTAAGTTTTTATTATTTCTAATACCATGCTTATAAAAAGAATGAAAAATGTGTATACTTATACACATACCCATACTAGGCTTACATTTTTCTAAAATAACATATGGTTGGTATACTAGTTAGTAATTATATTTTACTGGTGATGGGACCTAGAAAATCTTCACTAATATACAAGATTTAATTTTTCCTCATGAAAAGTTTGAAGTAGGCAGTTTACATCTACTGTGGTAGCTCAGTGACATTATCAGTGGCCAGGCTTCCCCCAAGGTCTTTTCTTCACAATAACCAGTATTCAGCTCTTATCCTAACATCATCACAATGCTGTAGTGCCAGTCATTACCCAGGTACCAGATTTACTGTACTGAGATTTACTGAGAAGCCCCATACCCCTGCTTACATCCCATTGCTATAAACTTTGTCATATAGACAGACTTCATTTTGACAAAAGCTGGGGAATGTACAAGGTTGGACAATTAATTTTGCAAACTCACCCTAGAAATGCTGCATACCTCTTTGCTGAATATCACTACAGTCATCTTTGAGGTACTCCCCTTGGAAAGCTAGGCACCGACGCCAACGTCTAGTCTACCCTTCAAAGCAATTTTGGAACTCTTTTTTCTGAAATGGGCATCAGAGCTGTCATAGTGCCCAAAATCTGACAATTAAGTTCACGAACTTGAAACTGTGTGCTTACACTGACAGCACTGTACAAACAACTCAGCAAGGTATCCAAATTTTCTGAAGACTGATGATGATTTTCCCTTTGTTTATGGTGATGAAAAGAGAACTCACACTGGGTTGTGAACATATAATGCAACAAATAGATGATGCACTCTGGAATGTACACCTGGAACCTATGTAACTCTTGATAACCTATGTCACCCCAACAAGTCTAACAATAAAAATATTTTTATATAAAATCAAGGCATTTATTCAGTTGATCAAATATACCCCATGGAATTCTAGTTATTTGTTATCACTTTGACTTCAGTACCTGCAGTGTCTGTTGCATGATTGGAGATAAGTGGACTTGATAGGTAATTAATCATGGTGTCATTTACATGGCACTGATATCCTTTAAGAGTCATATGTTTTTGTATACCAGCCACTGGTGTCACTGAGCGGAGAGCCAGAGAATGTGGAAATGGTCCTTTGAAATGTCTAACTGCTTGTAATCATATCTGAGAAGCTGGTATTGGTACATAGTAGTCCATTTTGGTGCCTTTACTTGTAACTCTATTACAAATTTTATTATTTATTACAAGGACTAGGAGTTTAACAGTAAAAATTACATCAAATTTCCTATTATTATTAATAATTAATATTAATCACCTCTCCTTTGTCTATCACATACTGACACACCAGTAAATTTTTTTGTATTTAAAGTATATTAATGTGCTCCTTTTGACTTTTTAAATTTTATAAAAATGCACAAATTTTATATTTTATGTAGGATTTCTATACTGCCTTTTCTTATTTATTCTCTACATTTAATGTGGATATTTTTAAAATAAGAACAGACTAATAACTTAAAATTTATGATTAGTTTCTGATGGATGATACAGTATTTCTGCATGACTAGTTTTAATTGTTTTTTATTTCAGAAAAGGAAATTCAGAAGATAACTGATATTTTAAAATAGTTCTTATTCTATCTTCAAATTAGTACCTTAAAGATTGGTTGGCACTGCCTCAATAAATAAGGTGTTTTCAAATAACTAATTACAGAATAAATTAGTGCTTTTCAAAGGCAAAAGTTCATGTAACCTTTAAGTTTGTGTCTGTAAAATCATGTCAGTCATATTTGGTTTCAGGAAGAAACCAGTATTCCACAAAATCCACTAAAGTATAGAATATTTTGATTGTTTTGGCAAACTTTTCTCTATTTCAACAGACTCCTGGCATACTGCAGGCTCTGGTGCCATTTCTCTGTCTCTTTTAAAGAGCTACGCTCCTTGATTAGAATGTGCTGGCTTTAAAATTTGCATTTTGTCATTTTAGCCTTCTATGACTTTGTACTTCTAAGTTCCAATGTTGTTGTATGGTTCACAATTATTTTATAATACATTGTGACCCAATTAAACTATATTTTTTATTTGCAGCTATCTAACTTAGGAAGTTCCTACGAAGGACAATGATTTCTTCTCTCTCTAGACGGAAGTGTCAGTGCCATGAATAGAAAATAACTCAAATATATACACCAAGTGTTTCAATAAGTAAAATGAAAAACAAACCTTGCTTGAGATGAAAAGATTTATAAAAGTAGTATCAGATTGATTCAGTCCTTGAAGGATATTCTAAGAATGTTTTACTATTTTAAAAGTTATGCATGATTTTTAAAAGCACATATTGTCCCTAATTTAAAAAGCATTGCTTTTCTCTGACTTTTTCAATCTCTAAAATAAATAAATAAATAAATAAATAGAATCCTAGAGAAAATTAAATTTTAAATTCATTTGAGATTATATTTCACGGAAAATAAAACATTTTGTATAACTTTTGATGTTGACATGTAATCTTAATTTATTCATAAATTCTTTTCATATGTTGTTAAATAAAATTTACTTTACACTTCTTGTCTCTTTTACTCATAAATTAAATTTTTATGACCATTGGTCATAAAATACAGGATGTTGTCTATTATCTACACTAGGTGGTCTCTAAACTGAGCTACACTGGCTTCTGCTATTGATATTATTTGAGAGTGAGATAGATAGGTGAGAGAGGGAGAGAGAGAGAGGGAGAGAGAGGAGTCTTCCCCATAAAATAGTAAATTCATAGCCATTGGCCCCACCACCTTTTAAACATTTTAAAATCAAGTACTTGAATAATTTCTTTTTCTTATAGTGATCCTTTTATCAATTTTTGTATGTCTTTGCTTTCATTTTAATATGTATTACAGTTTCTTACGATAAATAAATAAACACACCTAACTTTTACAAATGTAATATCTAATCATCTCAGTGTTTAACAAAGGAAAATTAAATACTGAAAGAAAAGCTATCTAGTAAACATTGTCTAAGGTTGTCATTTAAATTCTATTTTAAATTTTATATCTTCTTTGTCTATCAAATATCATGAGTCTGTTTTATAATATTTTTTCAGAAATTACCTCTTTTATATTGTAAATGCTATTTAAGATAAAAATTATGCATTGGAATAAAACCTTTACTTTTTCCTCCTATATACCCTCTACTGCCAAAATACCCATAGATTGACCTGCCAAAACTTTAAAAGTGCATTATATGAACTTCTGCAACTGCCTGCTGATGTGTATTTAAAAATATAGTCTTTACAGTTTCTATATTTCTCTGTAATTCAGAAATCATTCTGAATATTAAGGGAATAATATAGAATTTCAAATACCAAAATAACACATAATAATACCACTGCTGTGTATGTTATGATATGTGTTATGGAGATATGTATATGTCTGCATATAGAAACATGAATATGAATATATGTTTATGTACATATTAACCCATGTGTGACAATAACACAGTGTTTAAAAAATTATTCTCAATCTTAACTGACCATCTAAACATGAAGATAGATCACATCTCTCCTTCAAATTTATGTAATTTTTATCCTTTAAATTTCCATAAAACCAAGCTATTCAAATGTATTTACAAGTCATTCCTTTCATGTTGTGCTGAGACATTGTATCTCAAAGTGTGGTCCTTGGATATAGCTACAATGCAATCTGTAACTACAGGGGTGGTGTCCTACAGGTGCTTCTGATGCATTCTAAAATTGGAGAAACTCTGATTTAGGAGAAACTAAGATACAAATCAGTCATTGTCAATCACACACATTGTATCATAGAAATTAAACTTTAATTCTCTATCTGCTTTCTGCTTATATTTAATTGACACCAGTTCTTATAGGACATCACAAATGACCCAGGATCAATCACCTCCCTTCTATGCCCTTCTAGGATGACCTTAATAAACCAACCCTTCTTTGCACTCCTAGTCTAAGTCACAGAGTAACTGCTATACTGCTTAACAATTTTCCATTAAGAGAGAGTCCAAACCACTTGCCATGGTACATAACTTCATAATTCAGTCTATATTCTCCCTTTTTTAACTAAAAATTTCATCACTTCTTCTCCACCTATTTTCAGATGACTTGGGATGTTTTTCTCTCTATGCTTTGTGAGTGCAGTCCCCAGTCACATGTACTTGGTATATTCCTATTTATCTTTAAAGCTTCACGAACTCTCAGTATAGTTTTTTCTCTCAGGTAAAGCAAAGCTGTTGACACACTCTATGTGATATTATTGATGACGGTCATTGTTCTGTGGTTGCTGGTCTAAGGATTGATCTCTTTCACCAAACTGTAAGCTTGCCAAGGAAATATCCTCCTTAACTCTCCTACAATAGTCAGTCTGGAGTAGTGGTGATATACACAATGTAAGTAGTCAGACTGTCAGGTTTCCATTCCTGACTGTCACCTTCTGGGTGTACGATCTTGGTCAGTATTTCAATTCTTTGGGCCTAACTTTCCTCTATAAAATGAGAATACACCCTCATAGGATGGTTGTCAGAATTAAATGAGTTGCTACATGGAAAACACTAGAAACAGATCATAGCACATTGTAGAAATATTAACTATTGGTATTGCTTGTATCTCTACTGTCTATGGTAGTGCCCAGCAGGTAGTGGGAGCTCAAGCAGTTATTGGACAGCAGGATAAACTGATTCTAATATACTAAAGATTTTACAAATTTCCTTTATATTGCATAAACTTTTCAAAACTCAATAGATTCTGAAAACTAATATTAGCCCCATATACTTTTCTTTCTAGAATAATGTCATCACTCTTAGTCTTCCCCCAAATGTTTACCACTCTTGAAATTTTCTTTTAATAAAGACCTTGTATTTCAGAAAAAAAAAACTATTTATTTTAAAAGGGATGATCACTATGGCAAATTTTGCTACAAATATTTTTAGGGTTTATAAAACTCTTGTACTCATTTTTATTTTAGTTTTCAAAATTTGTTGAAGAACTAACTTGTTATCCTACTTTATAATTATGAAAGTATTTTAAAGCTACATAAGCATTTCATATATTTCTGTAGAAAGTAACCAATAAAAAATGATTGAATTTTAGCAGTTCAAAAGAAAAAAAATGGAGCCAAAAATTTGGAAACATTTTAAATCTTAAAGAGGATTCAATGGCTAAAATATATTAATGATACATCTAACCATTCTCTTTTTGGACTGTTCATATTAAAATGATGTACCAATTTTTAAAAAAGATCTCAAAACATTCATTGGCTTTTATGAAAACAGTAAGTAAATGAGATCTGTTTTGGTTATAAGTTAACCTTTAAAAATACCCTTTCAATGCAATCAAATTCAGATTTATATTTGAATCTAAGGCAAACTCAATTTTCAGTTGTCAGACAATGAGTTAAGAATTTTTAGTCATCAAGTGCCAGCTCAGTCCCTGGATCATAAATCAAGCTGTGATGAAGGGCTATGCATACACCAGAATGGAAAGCTAATAATAATCATATATAACTCAATTTTCCTCTTGGGCTTATGAAAGATCAGCATTTTTCAACAGCTGAGAGAAGTAGCTCTATGTTGACTGATGTATCCCAAGACTTGGTTATTATTTAAGGTGCTGTAAGGCATGACACTCAGACAAAAGAGTCCTGAAATTCTATGAAGTATAATCTGTTAAAAATTAAGTCACATTATCTTTAATCCTTCTTGGGTACTGTCCACAAACCAAGACAGAGAGGATTAATAAAAAGACCACTGAACTCAGACCCAGAAAGCAATGATCTGACTTTGGGTAAGTCACAAAGACTCCTCAAGCTTTAGCTGCTTCTCTACATAATTAAGGTATTACCCTCCATACTATCTAAAGTCTTTGCTCTAAATTGATTATTCACATATATAATATTTTACTGCTCCAAACAAGATAAAATTTTGCTGCCTTTAATGAAAGATGAAACAACTCTACCAATAAACATATTACAAAATTACAGCTTTGGTTGTATACTGCCTTTCCAATACTCAGAAGAATAGGCAAAATTTAAGTCAAAATTATGTCACTAATTCTACTTAAAAAAATTACCACCCAGCACATCCATCCAACATTAAACATACAGATAGCAAATGGTTTTAGGGCACAGTTTACAAAATTGATTCATATATGTTAGAAGTTTTAACCTCCATTGAACATTTTGAGTAAACCCATAAGTTTATGGCTAGCCTCTTCCTTAATTTCCATGTCATGGAATAAGCATCTGAGGGTATTAAGTTTCTTTGAAACCATTACATTGCATCTCTTCTTTCTTCCTATACTGTTGCTGAATCTCCCTGGCTGGATCCATGCTTTTGTCATGTCATGCACTGAAGAGAGATTTCCATTTTTATTTTTTTAAAGTTTAGTTTATTCTTAACCTCACCCCAAGAGAATATTGAGTAGTACTGTTATACAGAAAGGAAATTTGATTACTTTTACTTTTGGTGCACTTACGTTCCTTTCTTCTTCTTCTTCTTTATTTTCTTTGCTTTATTTTTCTTTGTTTACTAGATAAATTTTGTTTATATTGATTCTCCCAAAGGTCTCACAACTCACTCATATTACCAAATTTAGCTCCTTTTTATTTTATGTCTTTATTATAAAAATGATCTGTCAATTTTAAAAATTTGATTTTTTAAATTATTTTCTCCTTAAAGCATTAGCAAGTCAGTAAAAAAATCAACCTATGCAAAAATCACTAAGCTATATAACCAAAGAAATAGAAATTGGATCCTAGGTTTCTGCAACTTCTCATGGAAACTTTCACAATAATTTCCAAATGCTCTTCCTGACTAATGTCTGTTCAATTACAACGGCTTGCATAACCACCTCCTTAAATATTGCCTTTGAACGCTGTCCAATGTCTTTAGTGAGGCACATAAAATTCATTATCAGCTGATCTCTAGGAACATGTCATAGTCATTTCCCAGACATGGGAAAGGTTTATATTTCTTAAATCAACTTCCCTGTCACTTAATTCATGGTTTTTCTAATCTTTTTGTTTAAATGTCATCTTTTTATCATGAGCATAGATACCAGATGTATAAATATCTTTAGTACATGCAGTTTAAACTCAGCTCCAAGATTGCATGTGAGAAACAAGATGATTCCAAGTCAATTCTGGTTATAAATTGCTAAGAATAGATTCTTCAAGTTGTTGGTAAAATACCCAATTTCTCTTTCTGTGTTTTTATTGCAAAATCCTAAATTAAAAGACATCTGGGGCTACATTAATCATGAAACATGCACAGTTCCATATTAATTAACAGGTTGGAATGAACCACCACACAGCAGCTTAGTACTTTGTAAGTAATGCCTGCCTCATTACATCAGGTAATGATTTTCTAGCACAGTGATTCTTAAACTTGAGTAGCATCAGAATCACAAAGAGTCTATGAAACAGCAGGTTTCCAGGCCCCACACCTCAGAATTTCTAATGCAGTAGGTTTTGGGTGGACTCTCAGGATTTGCATTTTTAACAATTACTGCTTACCATTAAAAAGTGATCAGAATGAATGAAAAGAACTTGTAAACTTAGGCTACTCAGAAAATCAAGTACACTAGCCCCCTGGTTGTTTTCTTTCTTAGGTCTCACAGAAAGGGGATAAATGATTTTAGCAACTCTCAAGAATTCAAATGCTACATTGATTAAGTTTTTATTCAAATAATATTTTATGAATTAAAGTGAGCAGCACTAGCAGAAAATAAAAAACATGGTAAACAATGAGTTGTTTACCCATCAAGGTTGAAGAAATACTTCACGTAGATTTTAGTGTAAATATAACATTTAAATGTTTTTGGATCCACCAGTCATCATTTGGGACACAAGAAACTTACATAAAAAATATTTCACACCAATTTTTTAAAATAATTTCTAGAGAAATTAACCACCAGAGAATAATAATACTAAGGATCAAAATCATTAATTTATAAAATAAAAAAAAGTAGAAAAAATAAATGAGCAAATTTGGGGGGCAAATTATTATTTTCATAAATCCCCATCAAAATTACACCTATTGGAATGGCAGAATTGAAACTAATTTCTATTGGGGCATATATAAGCTGTTTATATCTTATATTCAAAGGAAAATTTGGAAGCTTGAAAACATAGTGTTTATTCTAAGTAAACTCCTTAAAATATTAAAGGAACTGGACATTTCTTAGCAATATAGAAATTAAAATTTAGTATTGTACATACTATTTTTCACAGGTTTCAACAAATTTAATGTCTGAAGTTGAGTGTGAAAGCCACTTTTTTAGTTTCATATCTATATCTTTGGTTGCTCTTATTTTAATAACCAGTCCTTTTTTAAAAGAAAGTACCCTATTTAAAATTGCATGAAGTAACAAAATTTAGTATTAAAATTATTATTTTTTTAACAAATGCTGTCAATACTAGAAACCACTAGAAGCACAATTTTGGTTTTGATTCCATTTTTTAAAAGTTACTTTAAAAAACAAATACAAAATGATCATAGAACTTATGAACTACTCAAACATTCAAAATAGAAATAAAAATTATTTAAATGTATCTTAGCTTTTTATTTAACTTTTATTTACTGCATGTTAAGTTGGAATCATATAGCACAAATGAACTTATCAGTAAAGCTTAACTAAATGAAACCCATCTAAATATGTTTCAAGTCTCCTCTGTTTTATATCACACAAAGCTGTACATCAAAGTAAAAGAAGAAAAGTACATTACATGTCGTATTTTAAAAATTCTAATCCAACCCCCAAAATGTAAATAATTACTGTTTTGATGCAGAGGGGAAGGTTCACATAGAAATAAACAACATTAGCAATTGAAAAACAGTTTCTATTTGTTTTAAAGCACTGATAAAGCTTCTGTTAAAACAAATACTAGATAACATTTTTAATTTTATAAATTAAATCTTGTTAGAATAAATCCTCGCTTTGCTGATTTTTACCACTTTTCCACATATCCCCTTCTTCTATAGTGCATTTTGTTTCAAGTCAAGGTTTTAAAAAGCTGTAAAATTTTGCCATGTTTTTCTAATTTGATCAGACATCCTTCATGGAAAGGTCAGTGCAATAGGTGAAAGTGACATACTTAAAATATGTAGCATTGTTCATTCTGGGAGGAAAACTTCCAAATGACCAAGAATCACATACTACATGTGTCAAAAATTTGATTTTTCTGGATCCACTATTTAGCATATAAAACAGAATTTGGACTGTGATTCATGAAAGCAGAATCCCAGGTGGTTACTGTTGACACCCAGTTGTCAAAATATTCTTCCTGCATTTTAGACACCATTTGCAAAGTGAAAGCTAAATATCCGGTAGATAAGACTTCTAGAATCCAGACTTTACAAATAGCAATAAATCTAGTCATGAAGATAAATAATTACACTGTACTGGAGAATAGAAAAGCAATGACTTGTTTTTAGAGAACATTTTTATTATTTTCATTAATCTCTCTGATTCATTCAATTCTAAATATTTCCATTTTTAGTTAAATAAGAATTTATTTGCAGGATTATGGCTTGTTACTCTTAGACAACAATCAATATAATTTTCAAAATAGAGTTTTAGGTAGCTTGTTTTCTTTTCAGTTAACTTCCAATTTATAGACTGGCACTATCTTCTAAATTCCAAATGAGGAGAATAAAAAGATGACTTTCATGGCAAGGAAATTGACCTCTAAGAGATTTCAGTTTCCTGGCTGAGATAAATATCAATGAAATAACTTCATTAATGTATAATTACAGGCTGTGGAGGATAACACCGAACAAGGTAGGTGTTTTAACAGGTGTTATGTGCTGGTCTGCGGGTGGCAGGAGGGTGCATATAAAAGAGTCAGGTCTCATTGAAGAAGAAATAGTAATATTTTGAGGAAATTCTCATTACTTAAAATTTTTAATAAATAAACTGTCCAACTACTGTATTTTGACTCTTTGATTTTAAAATATAGTTCAAGATTATAAGCAAACTTTAGTCACACATATTCAATGGAATAACAATCATGTGATACTAATGGAAATGTTTTGGGCTTTTAATTGAGACAAGAGTTTGCTGGCATCTCACGCAATACTATTGATTTTTTTTCGTCTAAATCCAAATCCAGGACATCATGTATAGACTGAGATTTAAGAAGACATGTTAATGAATTTTGCAAAAGATTTTATATTAGATTGGGAAAATCTCAAAACTTATGTAAGAATAAGACATGATATTTGTATAGCTCTTTCACTAGCATTATCTATAAATACTTTATACATACAATTCATAGCTATGTAGAAACACCTTATTGCTCAAACCTCATTTATTCTAATGAGCTATGAAATCAGAATTACTGTTATTCCTTTTTTAAAAGTGAGGATAAATGTTAATAAAGGTTAATTGGCCTACATTATTCATACAGCAATAAATGATGGAATCAAAATTTATTTGCAAATGTCCTGATTCTTAACAATGTGTTAATTCTATTTTACTACTCTACCTATTATCTTTGACATCATTTGTGCTAATAACCAGGAAATACAAATAACATTGTAAAATACAATTATGCATTACCATCATCTCCATTTAGAAATTTAGATATTTGACCAGAGATGAACTGTTTGTTCTATCAGGATGGCTTTAATTTTGCAAGTATGAGAGACACTAAGAAGAGTGGCTTAAACAAGAGAAATGTATTCCTTCACATAACTCAGTGGTTCCGAGATGTCAGAGATCAAGGCTGGTTTCTTTAATGCTCACTGGACTCCACTTTTCTGGTCAAGAGGAGAGTGTGGCTGTTCAGATACTGGGCCATCACAGGGCAAGCCCAGAAGCATGTGTACTCATCTTCTCCCCATCTTTTTTTTTATTAGGAAGAAACCTTTCCCAGAAGTCACTGGAATTCAGCTCTAGTCTCATTGACTTTACTTAACTCTTGCCTAAACCGATCTCTGGCAAAATGACTGTACTTATCATAATTAGCTCTCAGATGAATGGATATTCACCCCACAGAGTGGCAGGAGCACATGAGAAGGTGAAAATCAAAATAACACAAATGTTCTTTTCCCAAGGAAAAACCAGAGAACAAATATTGATTGAGTGGACAACCAAAGAATCCCCATTTGCCAAGAATATTTTTTATTTAAGTTTCTTATCACTAAGGCACCAACAAGTATCTCAAGAAACCTTTAAATGAAAACTATCTAGGAGATATTTTTAAAAAGAGAAAGGCAGAACATAATTCCACAATTGCTAATTTTGAGACTTTTCTAACATCCACAAATATATACGACTACCTCATTTCAGACTGTGCTTTTCATACATTCTCCCAACCTTCTCCTTATTCTCTTCTCATTATAATTTCTTTGAGTCAAGGTTCATGATTCCTTTGTTCTACTTAATCAGCATATAATACTATCTTAACGTAAAACTATACAGCCCTACCACCTTTCGATTGTCCTCTGTACTGATATTTAGACTAAGAAAGCTTATTTAGTAGACTGACTACACACACACACACACACACACACACACACACACACACACATAGTGTGTGTATAGTAATGTTAAACACAAGATTCTTAGATTCTTCTAGGTTGTAATCCACCAATATATAAGAGCTTTTATATGTGTTTGTCCTCTAAATCAGTGGTTCCCCACCCCCAGGCCACATGGTCTGTTAGGACCAGGACAACACAGCAGGAGGTGAGTAATGGGCCAGCGATGGAAGCTTCATCTGTATTTACAGCTCACCCCATCACTCACATTACCGCCTGAGCTCTGCCTCCTGTCAGATCAGTGGGGGCATTAGATTGTCATAGGACTGTAAACTGTGCGTGAGTAGGATCAAGGCTGTGTGCTCCTTAGGAATCCAATACCTGATGATCTGAGGTGGAGCTGAGGCAGTGATGCTAGAGAGGTTTGACTGCAGAGACCATAATAAGTCAGTTACTTGCAGACTCATATCAAAACCCTATAAGTAAGTGGCAAGTGACAATTAAGCTGCCTCTGGCACTTAAATAATCCTGAAACTCTCCCCCATCACCTGGTCTATGGGAAAATTGTCTTCCACAAAACCAATTTCTGGTGCCAAAAGGTTGGGGATCAGTGCTTTAAATCAAAGAATATATAAACTATTGAATTATTTACTAAAATTTCTGAATATAATTAAGCCCAGAATGCAAATATTATAATTCATAGTTTATAAGGGCAGGGAAGGTAATTGTTGTGTCTGCTTTATTAAAATGAACAGACTCAGTGGTAGAAAATATCCATGTCAAATAGAACCATTATTAAAAACTAAATTACTGTTCATGACTCCCTGGTAATTTCAGTTTATTTGAGTATATTAATTTCATAATCTTCATTTAGAGAATACCAAAGTTTTATTACATTTGTCCCAATACTTATTTTAAAAATGGTTTCAGGCTTAAAAGTATAGTACCATAATTTCCTACAAAGTTTTCTCTAAGTTTTGAAGCACCACTTAAAAACAGAAATAGAAATACTACTTCCAAAAAAATTACATAGGTTAATTGTAAGAGTTTATGTATGAATATATCTCTGGGGGAGAAAAAAGAGAATAAAAAAATACATGAAAGAATGAGCCACTTTTGGCCTTTTCTTCCCAAACATTAATTTTATATACCTCAAGTGATACTCATTTCATGAAATTTTTATTTCAAATTTGAAATAAATCATTTGTTTTATAAAATTTATATTTCAACAAATTTGGAATTTAGGGTTTCTGGTGAAAAACAATTAGAACTTAAAGAAGTTGCTGGCAGTCTCCCAGGATCTTTGTAGTGACCACAGCTTCTAATGAAGCACCATTATTCATCCCCTAAGTAAAGGTTTCTTGGTCTAGGCACTGTTACTTTGGACCAGATCATTCTTTGTTGTGGGAGACTTTCTGTTCATTCTAAGATGTTTATTGTCACCTCTGGCCTTCCCCACCAGATGCCAGTAGTGCCCCATCTCCTCAGTTGTGACAACCAACAGTATCTACAGACACTACCAAATCTCTTTACAGAGCAAAATCAAAATCACCTCTCTCCTTACCCCCTTATCACATTGAGAACCATTTCACTAAATCAAAAAGAACAGGATTTTCCCTGCCATTTGTGATAACATGAATAAACACTGAGGGCATTATGCTAAATGAAATAAGCCGGACAGAGAAAGACAAATACTATATGATCTTACTTATATGTGGAATCTAAAAGAAAGTCAAACTCATAGAAACAGATTAGAAAAGTGAGTGTTATGCACTGGGAGGAGGGAAGAAATTGGGAGGGGTTGCTAAAAGAGTACAAACTTTCAGTTATGATGAATAAGAGAAAAAAGAGCAGATTTTCAGTGATTCAATATGGTGTAATATTGTTATTATAATTTTTTCTTTTAGAGTTTACATTCATATCTTATTAACCTAAAAACAGATGCAGTGTTATTAGGTTTAATTGATTAAAACAATCACAAGTTTAAAGTTGTTTGCAGCTATTACATGTCATTTTTTATGGAAAAGCTTGCAGGAATGATATCATAAAATTCATCTATCCTTGTCATATTGAAAATGGCAACAATTATGCATTAAAATAATTAAGTGAATCTAAAAGCACAAACAATTGTACAAGCCAGGATGTTAAATCTCAAGCCTAAATTGGCTATGCAACGCTTTCACTCAAGAATGTCATCAGTTTCTCAAAAAGAAATAAACACTAATCTAACATTTTTAAAATTAGCACTATTTATTTCTTCATGAACATTGTGGTTAAATAAAATAAAAAATATTTTAATGAAAAAATATGCTACTACATATCAGCACAAGATAATAATTCTCACATATTTGATTTTCTTTCTATGTCTTTTAGCTTTGGGGTCTTGAGGTATTATAAATATTATGACCTGTTGGGGAGATTGTTTTTTTCCCTGCAAGTTTTAATGATAAGCGTGGAGAGGTTGGCCAGCTGTTTCAGGCTATATATTGCATCAGAAAGAAGGAAGGCACAGCTGCAAGAAGGTCAACCAGGGAAGCAATGAAGGGGAGGCCCAAGAGCCTGGGATCTGCTCTCTGAGGCAACAGTAAGCCAAAGGAGAAACTAAAAACTGTGCACTGAGAAAACCATGAGAGATTCCTGGGCAAAAAGGAGGTAGGGAATTGTATGAGAGTTTTAAAAAGTCAAGAAATAAATTATATTAAGGAGTGTCTTACATTTCATGTGCTTGGGAATCACCTGGGGACCACGTTAAGTTACAGATTCTGACTCCGAAAGCCTGAGTTGAAGCCTTAGAAACTACATTTCCAAGACTCTCCAAGATGGTGATGTTGCTAATTGGTGCATGTACCACACTTTGCATGGTAGAATTCTAGAACACTCCCTCCCCCAACATATCTGGAAGTATTATAGAAGTGCCAACATTTTTCATTACAAAATCTATGAGATTGACAAAGTGAAAGGAATATATTTCCTCAAATTGTCAATATATAGAAATATGTTTTGTGTTCTTTCTATCATCTTTTTTAGTAGGTAGACTGTTACTTTGATATACAAGTTAATTTCTTATTGTTTTAAAAAATACACATATAAGTATTTATTGGTAAAATGTCATTATATTTTTTTGCTTTTTGTATACCCTTAAGGAGCAGGTTTCTATTGCATGTTGCCTAAGGGAGTAATGAAAAATGCAAATTTCTAAAATCAAAACTAAAGTTACGTTTCACTTTTGGATGATTAGTTTTACACGCATTTTCCAGTTCAATCCTGAGTTTTGAATCACTCTTTATGACTACCCAGGATGTGATTTTATCCTAATCATTTGAATCCTTTTACACCTATGGGAAAACCAAATCCTGGCTTATTTCATCTTTTCCTCTCTGAAACAACTAACCATGTCCTGATTATGTGATAGGTGTTGGCATTGTGTCAATATCAAGGTGTACCAGGAAGAGAAGCAGATACAAAGATGACAGATAGATGAAGTATCCCTGATGTAAAACATCCGTTGGTGAAGGAGTTGATAGTACCATAAAAATTAGTATATTTAGGTACAAAAATCTAAAGACTGAACACCAATACTAAGTGAAACTAATTATAAACTCTTTGAAAAAAGGATCACTGTAGAAAGAAAAGGAATACAAAAATTGGCTTCTATCACAAATGTTTCAAAGTAACACTTGAAATTTTCTACGGGCTACATTGGAAACTAAAAAGATATGTTTAAACACTTATTACACAATTTGTAGGAACAAGAATTCTTCAAATGTATGACCCTTTTTTCTGAAAAAAAAAAAAAAAAGGAAAATTTTCTCACACAAAAGGCTTATCATAAACATTCAGGCCACTAAAATATTACACACCTTAGTAATCTGTGACTGGCTTGATGAAATATAGAGGTATGCAAAAAGTTCAACATTTAAAGGCATCCAGGTTTTTCTTAAATAAAATCCTAACTTTTAAATTAAAGTGAGCTAGAAATGCTGAAGATATTTTAAGCAGAGAAATGAAGGCAACATAGATTTGTCCTGGTGACAAATATATCCTACCACTACTTAGAACCATCACTAAAGTTTATTTTAAGGTTATAATTCTGTAGGCTATCATTTCCAAATATATACTTCTACAGTACTTAAAACTTAGAATGTCTTCCTAATTCACTTATTCTGATCACATCACAAAAAATGGTACATGGTCACACTTAGACCATCCGCATGATGCTAGTAATAATTAAATTGTTTAATTAATCAATTCAAGCAATTGATAAATTCAGAGAAAAAAATCTAAATTCTCAGTAGTTCCATTGGACACCAATATTAAGCTGTGTTAGTCTACGTACTAAATACACTGATAAACTTGTCACCAGAAGCTCAAGAGTTTGCATTAGCGAACACACCAATACTTCCTTCTGCTAAGAGAAGCAACAAACAATCAATCATGTTCCCTTTCAAAAGTTTATTAAACTCACCCCATGTGATGGGTAAGAGATCCAGCCTAGCTCCCCTTGAATTGATTTTGAATCCAATAGATTGACTAAAAGAAAACATAAATAAAAAAACACAGTTAGGAAAAATAAATTCTTTCTAGTTGCCTCTTTCAAGTTAATGTTGTCTGCTGCAGTTGATGATCTAATAATATCAACATATTTGGAACACATGACTCTTCATTTTCATTAGACCTGTAAGGTGAGTATAAGAAGAGAATTGTAAAAGGAAAGCAACCACAGGGCAAGTTAAGAAATGGAAAACTTCTGTGGCTTTTCTGTTTATTTTTGTTAACAAAGATAGGCTAATATTCCAGAATTGCCAATATTTTTTACAGTACAATTACAGGTTTAAAGAGTAAATAATAAAAATGCAAAATAAAAAGCATTGATGCTAACATGAAATCAAAATAACTGTACCAACACTTAAATTTGACAAAGTGACATATGATTTCATTACAAATTAATTTCTTACATATGCTTCCATAATGAATCAATATCTCTGTGCATTTTTGATATGGCATGTTCAAATTGCCCATGGCCAATCTTAAATATATTCTGTAATGTGTATTTTTTAATACTATGCACAGTGTTTACTTATGTGTAAGAAAATGTTTAGCTACTAAATGAGGAGAAACCAAAGCAACAATATGTTTTATAATATTGCCTGTGTAAAGCTTTACTTATTTAAAGAAGGTATCATTACCCAAAGGTTTTAATCATTTTATTCAGAACTTTTTTCCTTTTTAAAAAGTCTGGTAGCTGATGAATAATAAAATATAACATGAATGTGATTAAATTATGAATATATTATTAAAAGAGAAAGACAAATGCTTTACTCTCAACACAGAGTATTAATTTGTAATGGATTAGAAATTAATATATGACCAATAAGTCTAACAATAAAAATAAATTTAAAAGAAAAAAGAAATTAATACATAAAAAGATACTTCAGGTTCAATTTATAACAAAAGGCTTACTACAATTGTTAAATAATGGAAATTATAATTTTACCATATCCATCTTCTAAATTTGAAAACAATCCCATTATTGACTGATGGAAGATATACAGTAAGTTCACATAAAATACATATGTGTAATTAACATGAACTAGAGCAGGTGAATCAATAAGTAGAATAAAAGAGAGTCATTTTACAGAGGTCCATATATTCACAAATCAAAACATAATTTTAATACAGGCATACATAACATGTCCACATGCTGTGAATAATGTGTTTCTAGATGCATGGAAAGCACCACTTTTTCTTTAATGATCTCAAATAGTTTCATACTAAGGAAATAGTAACCTTGTATAATGTTAAGAAAAATAAATAATGTATTTGATAGATATTAGAATTCTAAATTTTCAAGTGCTGCTTTTTAAAGGAAGATAATTTGGGTAGCTGGTTAGATGATAAATATAAGAAAGGCTTCTGATCACTAAATTAAAAGGTATAAAATTCTCAAATTCAGATTATCTAAGTTTTGCTAGTGAAAGAAACACATACACTTAATTTATTACACTGGAATTTTTTAATGATTAAAGTTTTTTTTTCACAATAAATTAATCCCAATGATAATTAATTGTATTTAGATAAGAGAAGAAGATATTTGGGTTAGCATAAATTGATCACACAGTATAATTTCCATAATGAAATTATTTCCCAGGATACCAGTTTGAAAATTAATAGTATGCTTAATTATATTAAAATTATCTATCAAAAATGATTTTTAAGAAACCTCTACCAATTAATCAGTGTTAGAGATATTTCAGAGTAATCACTGTTAGAATATTTTTTAAAATATGAGACTACATCCTCACTTTTATAGTATTTATTCTGATAAAGACATACCTAGTTGAATTATTGCTTCTATCGAAGTCATCAGTGGATTTCTCTGAGTTTTACATAGGATTTGCATGGTAGAATTTACAATGCCAGTACTAATAAGTCACTGTCATATTTACAGTGTCCTTAGGGGTTTAAATGGTTCAGTGTATTTTTGTGTGTATATAGTAATTGAATATGTATGTAATGATGAGTTTCTGTCATTCCACATGTTAAGATGAATGGCTGATTTAACTTTAATATAAGTAACCAGATGAAAAAAGTTCTCGAGGTGAATAAGATATGGATATTGTGTCTATTTAGGAAATTACTCATATGAATGTAGGTTGTTAAATAAAGAACTAAATACCCTGAAGTTTTCTCAGATGATAGTAATGAGGGGAAAAGGATTGGACTAATCACATAGCATTTGGTTTCTTCTTAAAGGACAATAGCTAAACCCAAAAGAACTATATCACACTGTCAATTAAAATAAGTGTAATAGATTAATTGAATGTATTACATTTACTCAGAAATTTAATTTTTAGTGCACTTCATTTAGCATGAATGATGACAACACAATTAGCATTATTCATGATTCCGATTCTGTGCCTATCAAACCTAATTATATCTGCTCTGGTTATCTCACAATGTTGCTGTGATTATCAAATAATACAAATGCATTTAAAGCCACCAACTTTATAACATGCTATGAGATTCAGTGTTCTTGCAAATTTAATTCATTAACAGAAGTTTCATTTTGGCTTCTCAATTATATTTATAATCAGCAATCTACATATGACCTAATAGAGAAGAATGGTGACATCAAAACAGTTTTCTAAAAGCATTTATTTTTATTTTATAAAGTTCCTTTTGTTTATAGCCAAATAAGAACAACACCATCTAAAATTCTAGCCACTTTAAAGTGAATGATTGCTAAACTGGGACTTTCATGGATAAAAACCTCTACTCTCCTGTGAAATGTTGTATAGAAATAAGAGTGTAGCAAATTGAGTTAAGAAGAGAAAGTTAATGGCATTCGTAGGACAGCATGTTGTGAGTGATTTCTCTGGATACATTGACTAAATTTATCACTGCAATACAACATCTTAAACTCCACACAGATATAGACAAGGATTTGGTTAGTAATGCTTTCCTTTCCTAAAATGGATGTAAACTTGATCACAACATTTCATGTGGTGTTACTATTCAAATGCCAGGACAGACAGAAGAGGCAGATATAATTGTGATGTACAAATATTATATTGTAGTCTGAGTATTAATGACAATTTGCAATATGAAAGGTTTGTTTCAATTGCTAAAAATTTTGAGTTTATAATTATGAAGTTTAACAAAACATGTTAGAAAATTATTATTAAGGGTAGGTGGCAATATGTGGATGGCTTAATACCTTAATGACTGCCTCATGCAGGGTCATTTGCCAAAGATACAAAATGGCCCTTAGTAGATTTTATATTCTAAATATGTGATTTCCAAATATTTCCGGTTTATAACAGGAAACACATTATTTCATTAGTTTCAGAATATGTTCTATTCAAAGACCTATGTGGCATACATTAACTTCTTAATGTGATTTAATTAGACACATTGTTAAATATTAAGACTTTATTTAAATTGAGATATAAATAGGTGCGTTTTGACAAAATTGTTTTAAGTAATCACTGTCTGAAGTCTGGATGGATATGCTTATGGGTTTCTTTCACATACTTTACTCTGTCTAGTACTATTGCTTTCAAATAGAAAAGATGTGTGAATAGGTGAAGGAATTTACATTCATGAAAATGACAAGAAAATCCTTACTCAAACTCCTTGAGTTGGCTTTCAGGTTGGCAAAACATGAGAATACATAAAAAGAAGTGTGGTGTCTGGTGGGAATTAGAGGTATAGAATGGAGTGAATGAACATGAACAAAGTATAGAGTAAATTGGCTCAATCTGGTTTGTAGGTATTTCTGGAAAAAAGGAAATCTTGGCTGCTACCAATCTTTACTGTCACTTCTCGCACTTAGCCGGATTGTGGATTTAAGATGCTCAGGAGTCTTGTTTTTTCTTTCTTTCCTATCCTTTATTCTGTGGAGAGATACAGTCAAATGTCCATGCCTTCACTCACTTGCATTGACAATGTCATAAATAATCTCTATCATGAACTTACACCACCTTTCCTTCTTACTAATAAAAATGCAATATTTTTAAAGGACACAGTTATTAAAATTGTTTAAAACAAATGTTTTCAGTTAGTGAGGACGGATTTTAAAATTTAGGTATGATTTTCTAACGTTTTCACTCTTAGAGAATCATTAACACATCTATAATTTTTTCAAGGGTATTTCAAAGTTCTGATCCACTTAGTAAAACTATTTCTTCACTTAGTAAAACTGAGAGTTAAACATCTTATAGACTGCTTTAAGTGCTGCAAATACACCAACAATGCTAAAATACTTTTTAAAATTAAATGCCACACTTCTTACTGAAGTGGAAGATATTTTTAATTATCTAATACCACATCAATATGTTTGTGGTAATGCTTTGCCTGCATTTTATGAAAACATTGATTTATAAAAGAAATATCAAATAATCATTTCAAGGTAAACAGCAGGGTTTAATGACTAAAGAATTTATGACAGAATAATAGACTTAAAAAAATAAACAACCCTTTAGTTATAAGATGGCTTAAAACCAATTGCAAATAACTATAACTGAAAACAAACCCATGTTTTGATTACATCTTGCTTTTACTGAAGAATAATGGCATTTCCTTTCCTTGTTCACACTATCACTGTGATAGTCACAGCCACATTTCTTGTATACAGTAGACTCTCCATTAACCAGAACTCAAGCAACTGGCACTCTCAAACAACCAGTAGCTTGAGATTTTTCCCAGTTGCTTGAGTTGCAGTTAATGGAGAATCTACTGTATCACAATAAAATAAGTTGTAATGTTTTTTCTGGTAGAGAGTCTCACCTTCAATTTGTAAAAAAAAAAAAAAAATGCAACATAGTTGAAGTACAACAAAATGGGATATGCCTAGATACTCTATTAATTCTGTGCATATAAAAATTTCTGTGAACCATGTTAAATTTAACTCATTTTGTTTCATAGAGATTTATAATCATTTCTTTATCAAATGACTAGCTAAAATCATATGAGTTGAAGAAAAATTCTGTTGTGCTCAATATTTCTGTGAAAAATCTATTTTGTCACATATTATCTTAATGGCTCATTTATGTGATATAAGCAGTTTCCTGGACAAGGTGATATACTGTCAACTTATTCTTTCTTATTAGGTTTTCTCCTGGGAAACAAGTTTAGATTTAGTTTTATACAAGTCTTACTTATAGAAGAAATCATAATTAGCTGCTTCATCTCAATCTTTGCCAAAAGTAGGGAGAACTCCTTGGAATCAAACACACGGTCTCACAGTATGATGTCAGTGTTTTCAAGACTAGAGTGGTTCAAGAAAATAACAGAAACACAGACCAAAATTTGACTTGAAATTAGTAAATGTAACCCTTAAGTTGTTTCTAAAGTGTTAATTTTTTAAATTAGAGAAATCTGAAGATCACTGTTATAGCAATACTAATATAGAGAAAACAGCTATCAAAGTATCATTAGGGAATATGCTCTTATAACAAAATACTACTTTCACATAAATGTGTAGGGATAGTTCACTGTTAGTAAAGTTTTAGTTTATTAGCAATTTCAGTTTAGTAACAGTCCCTAGAATAACAGGTCTCTTTGTTGTTGTGCATTGTCAACTGGTATTATGAACATTTAGACAAGTGAAATGTGTTTCCCAAAATGTAAAAGTTACTACAAGTAAAACATTAATGATTGTGTAAGCACTGTATATTTTTAACACATTTTTGCTTTTCAAAGTGTTCTAGAAATAACAGAACAACTTATTTCTAATTCGAAAAGACTTGTTTGACAGAATGAAAAGTGAAAAATAAAGCCATTCAAATATGAAATTATATAAAAGTCATTAAGGCAAATAGGGCTCAAACTTTAGCATACACATTTTGCTTTCACACAATAAATTCAAGCTGTGTTGGTACATATTGGTATGTTTTTTAATCACATTATCATAAAATCTTGATTACCAACCTTCAAATACTAAATGAAAGCTATCTGTTCAATCAGGGTTCATCTGATAGGTGTGAAGATGGAATAAAATAAGCAGGCTGGCCTGCAGAGCAGCTCTACTATGTGTTGTCCTTATTTTCTTATTGACATGTAATTGCATACACTATCCCACCAGTTTCAGGTGTATATCATAGTGATTCAACATTTATATCTTAATTAATTGGTCTTCATGATAAGTCTAGTTACTGTCACCATACATAGTTATAACAATATTACTGACTATATTCTGCATGCTGTACATTCATCCCCATGAATTATTTATTTTATAACTTGAATTCCCTTAAATAGAAGGATTCAAAATTTTAGCACAGAAAACAAATACTGTAGTGACAAAACGTTTCCATTTAAAAACATTCTCTGGATATTTTTATATCAGAAAATGAAAATTTTTGTTTTAAAAGAAGCTCATTACCAAGTACATGAATCAGTTTAAATTTCTGGAAATTTGAAGTCACTATATAGCATTGACTTCATCATCTTCTGGAGGATAACTACATCTGGACGTCTACAGTCATAGATGCACATACATATAAACTCAGTCTTCAAGGTACCAGTATGGGGATTTATAAACACTCACAGAGGATCAAATAAAGTGCCACATGCTTACCAGCTTAACTCACTCAAAATTCTAACCCTTTCCCTTCCATCCTAGAACATGTTGTTAATGGAAAGTATCAAACTTTTAGTGCTGGTGATAGAAAACTTTCCGGAAGAGAGGGTAGAGTTCAGATAAACTTCAATGTGGTTTTCCTTGGTAGTGTAACCATATTATGTATAAGTAGCACCTACAGAAGTTATTATTTGAAGATAATTATTTTTTGATATTCAATAATGTATTTCCAACAAACTCACATGCACACATGTACTCACACAGTATTTAAATTAAGCTTAGATATATCCTTATTAAAAATAGATATTTTTGAATGCTTTCAGTGTTTTTTCAATTTTACATATAATTATTATGCATTAATTAAAATTATTTTTAAAGTTTTCTAGTTATATACAATAAGAAAATCTGGGTTATAATCAACCCTATTATATGAAATTAGGCAAATCATTTAATCTCCTTTCACTATTATTTATTATTGTTATTATTAACTTTTATCTTTAATGAATCTTCCCTATATTTCAGGGGCTGTTTAGGGAGACTAACTGCACTCTACACTGAAGATTCATATCTCATTTTTTTGTAAGTTTTTATTTACATTAAAACATGATTTTTTAAATATAATTACTCATTTTGTAGTCGTCTATCCCACCTAAGTTATCTTCAAGGGCAAAGAGTTCCATTCCTTATAAACTTCTTTCCCAAGATCCAGCATGTAACTAATACCCAAGTTTGCACTAGTTTATAAATAAACAAATGCAAATAACAAATTATTATAATATGAAAGATGGTTAATTTTCCTTAACATTTTTCTTGATTCATGTTAAAGATTTTTAAATCTATGCCTTTGAAATTAAATTTAGGATTGTGAAGTGTTCACTACTAGGGTTAGAGTAGTAAACCTATTATATACTTGGCCAAACATAGAATAAAATATTTTTAATTAGTTTTCATTTCAAAGGATCACCTTTGGAAAGAAAAATTTAAAAGGATACTAATTTTTTCTATTTTTAGTGTTTTTTTTTCCTAATTCTATATAGATTTTTTTAAAGATGTTAAAACATTTAGAATGAGTTTGGACATCACTTACAAGCAAAGGTAAGAAAAAGTTTCTTTATTAAATGTACAAATGTTTAAGGAAAGCTGCTTTACCTCAAACTATAAGGAAACCCTCATTGTAAGCATAGATTAATCTAACTTATTTAGTCAGATGAACATATAATTATGACTGAAATTCTTTTTTTTCAAAAACAAAAGTTATCAAAGCATTATAATTCCAAATCAGAACAGTCAAAAACACCATAATAAAATCTGTTTATCTTTTTTGAGTTAGCTCATGTAAATGAGAATTAACTTATCTATCGTAAACCAGATAGTAAAAGTAAACCAAGAGAACAATACAATTCCTTTTCATTTGTCTCTTTAAAACATTATAAATATTTGGTAATAGCTATATTTGATGGTGTTTGTATTCTTAATTAAAAAATCACAATTTATTGCTACTTAAAGTTTCTGTGATTGTTATTTCTTTACATTCTGTTAAAAGGCAAAATCTACCATAAATAACTTTGAAATATTCAAGGGAAGAATCACAATTTAGAGATAACTCTAGATTTAGGCCATCTTTGAATATTGTAAGTTAATTAGGGTCCAGTTGGGGAAAATGAACAAGATGAGACAGTGACAAATGACTTAAATGGTTGTTTTCATTATTTTATTATCACTGATTTGCAATTTAGAAAGCAAAATGTCATACCGTCATGTTTCCAAAAGGTGTGTATGAATTTATCTATAAAAATTTGCCCACAATGAGAATAGCTCAGTTTTGTCAGGGGATAGTACTGTTGGTGACAAACACACACATACACGCACAGTTCTGCGAGTAGACTTTTCCTCAGCATGGTGTTCTACTTACCCAGAGGATTCTTTAAATAATCCACATGGAAACCATTGCAAATCAGCTTTGCAACCTAATTTTTCCTCAATTTGAAGACTGTTGTCATATGTAATACAAAAAAAAAAAAAAGAAAAAGAAAAAAATTCCTTCTAAAACCTATAGACTTTTTTAAATTGTTAAATTAGGTTTGAAGATTGGGAAGTAAATATCTGTTAACTGAAGTAGGTGACAGAAAAATTTTATATCGATTGGAAACCAATCAACTTTATCACTGGCAAGAAGCTAATTTTAAAGTCTTATATTTTTATTAAATAAGGAAGGGGTGGCATGTAGGTGCTATTCTTTACTGAATCTGTAGATTTTATTCATCTGTATTCCTTAACTATTATTTAAAAGAAGATAAAATAACCTAATGTTAATGAATATATATATATAATTTAAGATTAAATCATTTTGATATTGATTAAATAGCCTTATCAGCAATGAAATTAACCTAGGCTTCTTTCTTGGCTCAATCCCCTTTGAGATCTGGGCACGTAATCAATCAAGATTTTTGTCTTAAAGAAAGAGGCAACTCAATGTGGAGACTTTAAAGTCAAGTTTGCATTTTCTTGATTTGAGAGTTTCACAAACTCAAATATAAATTTAAAAAATTTAAAAATAGGGTAATTAGTTTTTTATTCTAATTCTCCAAAAGTAAGAAACAAAAAATTTGTTGCTAAGCATTCACTTTTGCTCATGGAAATGTTCTAATAGTGAGTGGTTGGATATTTCATTGGGAACATAAGTGACATGTTAGAAAATGTTGTTTTTCTTTTACAATGAAGAAAGTAAGATACTAAAAGCAGCTTTCTGATTTGGAAGTCTGATGTCACCAATATGCTATTTTTGCTCTTTGCCAGGTTAACAGAATTTATTGCAGCAATTAATACAAAACATATGTGCTGAATACCCACATGAAAAATATAATTGCCCCAACTTAATTTGCTACCTTTCAAAACCTTGTTTTAGCTACCCTTCCTCAATACTTGCACTTAAATAGAGGACAAGTGCTTTTATAAAAGAGGAGATAAATCATTACAATTTATTTTCTCATCTTAAGTAATTTATAAATTATCTTTTAAATGAGAAAATGTTTTCATAGGGACTAAAGTCTATTTTTTAGACCATATCTATTTCCTCCCATTGTTGACTTCTATGACAATTTCAATAGTTAATTCACATTCTGCTTTATTATATAAAACCCTAAATAATAACATTTGGGTTACATTAACAATTGCTTCACAATCTCTGTGAATAGAATTTCTGACAAAATATTCTTTCCAGGATAAGGAAAGGGGTGTTTGAGTGTCAGGAAAGGAAGACAGAAGTAAGAATGGGCGCAGAAAAGACATCAGAGATATTTTCTCCTATTCCTCTGTCCACACCAAAATTTTCTTAATTTTTTTCATGTATCCTACATTCATACAGATAATTATAACTTCTGAATGTAAACTCTTTACAGTTTCTAAGTACTCTTCTAAGTACGTTTGAAAATACATCGAAGTACAATTTTTCACTCCAATACTCTGGGCTTTCCTAAGTTTTTTTTTTTTTTTTTTTGCAAAGTCACAAGACAAATTTGTGTAGTCACTGGGATTAAGATTGAAAAGTTAGTGCGTTTCCTGGATAGAAGGATAACTCCAATTTCATTAGCATTTGTGTACAGAAGAAAATATATGAGGTTAAAATCAAAAGTCAAAGAGGGCCTGGCTCAGTTACTACTTTCTTATGATTAATTTCCTCAGTTGTAACAATGGGAGATGTCATAATACCTACTTTCGGGTTACTTTAATAACTGAGATCCAGCAGCAGTGAATGATAACATAAAGGAAAAATCTTTCTAACCAGCAGAATTGTGTATAATGCTGGGCATAGCACTAAAGCCATATTTAGTCTTGGAATCCCCTGGATTCAACAATTTTATTGTTTATAAAAAACACTAAAGGCCCGACACAACCACAGAAACATTAGCATCATCCAACTAACCTACCTCCATAACACTGCTCCCAGAAACTATTTCTGGCTCATTCTAGGTTTACTGCCAAAACTGGAAGACAGAAAATCCTGTTTTAATAAAATGGTGCCAGTCAAATATGGGACTGAGGGAGAAAACAGACAACTTTCGATTGCGGATGGGATGAAAGTTTATGGACTGTTCTCCTTAGCTCTCACAAGGGGCCTATCAGGTGGCATTTGTAGGTAGTTATAAAGGAAACTCGGGTGGGGGCGGGAAGAAAGAAAGAAAACCTTCCTCATTGTACTCCAGCGAATGAAGGACTGAAGAAAAGGAGACCATCCAAAAAGGTCAAGAAAATAGCAAAGGGGTCAGACAGCAGCAGGCAAGAAAACTGGAGGACTCAGGTCTCAAGCGTTCCCTTGTGTCCCAACCCATCGGGCCAGGAGTATCAGGAACCCTGCAAAACTGCATCTCCCTCCTGAATCTTTCATCTGCTGGGTCCCTAAACATGGATGGAAAAGAGAGCACACTACCTCCGGACGCCAAGCTAAAAAGCCTGGCTGATCGCGAGCGGGGTGAGAGCACAGATCTGAGGTCAAAGTCTGCTGTGAGAGCGGGGAAGTACCTGGCTGGGTCGAGCCGCTCCAGCTCTCTGGGCGGGACCGACCACAGGTGAGGAGGGTCCAGGTGATGAGAAGCACGCCGCCTCTCGGAGCGCCTGCAGCTCCGCAGTAGCAGGCAGAGGGCGCGCGCTTGCCGCGTCCTCGCCCCGACTCCGCCCGGCGCTCCTTCTCCGGGAACTTGGCGCCTTCGCTCCCACCCACTCCAGCCACCGCCTCGCCTGAGAGCGCCGGGCAGCGGCCTCCGGCTGAAGCCGGCACAGCAGGGGCTCTGGGCCCCGGAAGCCAAAGACAGGGCGCCGCGCTTCGGCGGGCAGCGAGCTTTGGCCGCCAGGCGCAGAGACACTGGCGTGCTAAGCCCCCCGCCCCCGGCCCCCGGAGCGCTGGGGCTGGCGGACGCGGACCCGAGTTGGGTTTTTATGATCCGATCTTGAATCCGATCCGGAGAGAAAAGCAGTGTGTTGTTGGGAGGCGCCGTTTTCCTCCGTACCACTCATTGAGGCTGGTCCAGGCAGCGGAATAGTTTACAGTTAAGACGCTCTGGTGGTGGGTGTGGTGGCGGCCAGGGGCGCTTGCTCATCTCTCAGTCGCCACACTGCTGTCACTACCCTTACTTAAACTTTCTCAGGGCACACTTCTGACATTTAATCAGGGTTGCATAATCAAAGCCGGGGGTGTAACGCGAAGGCAAAACGCGCCGACCTCCCTCTCCTTGGCCACCCAGTCCATGGCTGAGATCACTCACAGCAGTTTGTACAGTGCTGCCCACTTGCTTCCCCCCTCCTTCCTCGTCTGTTATTCTGACTTCACCATGTTGATTTGGATTATCTGGATTTTCACCCTTTGCTTTGACTGAAACAGCAGGACATGGTTTTAAAAATGAAGGAAGGGAGGAGGTTCCACACTTAGGGCTTCCAGTTTAATAACATCACTCCAAGTTGGAGGCTTTATTTGTTGAACTGGTTTTGATTCCATCCACCCTCCACATGCATTGCCCAGGCTTTCCAAAGGGGGGAACATTCTTTGGCTCATACTCTTAAAAATTTCCCGGATAAAATATTTTCTTATGGGGAAGAATCTAAAGTGTATACATTTGAAAAGAGGAACAAACACAACCCCACCCCCTTTTTAAGTGTGCAGGTTTTTAGGAATTTAATAAAAATTGATTAGCCAGATGTTTTCAGTGATAAATATTTTTATTTTAAGCGAAAGATTTATATATTACATTGATTTTAGAACCTTTGCACTTCTCTAGCTCTCCATCTTTCTAATCAACTTTTTATTTTCTTTTGCTTGCAGACTTTTTTTTCTTTGAATCGACCACCCTTTTTATTTCAAAGAAAGCTGGTAGAAGGCAAACTAAAACTTGCTGATTTGCAGATTTTTCCAAGAGAAAACCTCCTGCCAGATTCCAAGAACTACCTGATACTAGGCAGCTGGTAACAGACCCACAGAGTGAAATGAAGAGGTACCCATGTGCCCCCACTCACATTTTGACCAGGAGCGTCCTCTTAAATTATTTTGAACTTGGAATGCTTTCTATTGTATAAATATCATAACGTTACTTTTATTTCTAAAGTTGTTACAGAAGAATTGTCTAATGCTTTCAAGTCTTTTAAAAATAAATTTCCAATCCTGGTTTTCAGTATACCTGGATGAATAATGTAATAAACGTTTCACACCAGCAGTCAACCCTTTATTTGAAAAATCTGTGGAAAGCTACTTGTGCACTTGATAAAAGCCCTGCACTGACCCTCCCTGGTGATAAAATCCAGATCTCTGAAAACAGAACTGAAAAGGAGACACCTGCATCTGTTTTTCTAAATCTTTTATCAAACAGGAATTAAAAGAACAAGGTCTATTAAATATTTTAAAGGAAAAAAGTGCGTATACTAAAAAATAAACAAAGTTGAGAATCTTGACAGAATATAATTTGTAAAACTTAGTGTTCTTCCAAGAAATACATATTTCCCCTTACAGCTAGTATTTATGCCAAACAAAATCATTGGAAATGACTAAAATCAAAGGTAACCCACATCACAGATTTCTTAGTAAGTAAATGTCTGTAAGAATTTATCAAGTTTTGATGATTTGTGGAAAGTTTTATTAATATTTTCTGGAAGATTTTATGACTTGGAAAATGTACCTCTGAAGAACAGTTCTTGCTGTTTCCATGTGTGTTGAAGTTAGTAAATCAAATAATACTCTGGAAATATGTCTTGCCTTTAAAAATCCTTTGCATATGTAACCGATTATTTGATATTTAAAAATTGCATATATTTTATTTCAGAAAATTTCAAAGTCTGTGACGCAATTTTAACATGTGGGTATCTTTATAAAAAAAATTATCGTGAGGAACTAAAGTGAGGGACCCTTAAAGAACACACCAAAATTTGAATATTAAAGTGTAGATAACATAGAAACATGATTAAACATCTTACTATATTCTTTCTTTAAGGATATGTTTTTTAACCATCAAGATGAAACTGCTAACTAAATTGTTTATAGAAGTAAGGAGCAAATTATAATTATGTTCAAGTAATATAAAATTCATATGAAACTTCCTAAGCAAACTAAACAATGCTTCAAAAAAGTACTCTTAAATTCTAATTGTGTACATTTTGTTTAAAACTTTTATGTTAAAAATAAGTGCTTTTCATTGTGCTCCCAATTTCCAGTGTTTCATGAAAAAGACAACTTTATGTAAAATGCAACCATGACCTAACACATGGCATGGTGTTTCATTATACGTAGTTTTCCTTCTATAGTTCCAGTTGCTTCTGAATTATAAATATATCCAATTGAATTAATATCTTACAATAGGCAGAAAATTCATATCAATTGTAGCTTCAATAATAAAAAATTATAAAATTGAAAGGGTTTATAGTTACAGTGAATCTGGTTTGTATTAATAAATCTATTGTTATTCCAGAATATTTGCCATTTAAAAGAACTTTCAATTGCTCATTTATGACAAGGACTAGAATGGTGTAACATGTGAAACATAAGAGTGAGGAGAAGTGGGTATCAAAGTGGACATTTTCCCCACTTGAATGATTGTTATCAATATTAATCTTTAGGAAGATGCAGATTCAGAATGAATTAATTTCATGATAGATTTTGAAAGGTTATAAGAAGTTTCTTTCCGGCACAATCAAAATATTATCGTAGCAATTCAGGTTGTCAGTAAAAGCTTAAACAAATTTGCTGATAATCCTGTTAATGACCTAGGTCAAGTGTTAACTGTTGTGGGTTATAAAATAGTGAAATTAAGGTTCTCCTACCTCCAGGCAAATAACACAGTTATAACTGTTGGGGAGGAGGTAGGGGTGAGCTATTAGAAGAGCTATTAAATTACAAAAATGTGTAATGCATTCAATTATTTAGTCTAGCGTGATGAAATGCTATTAAAAGCAAATGTAAACCCTCTTCCAAAAAAAAAAAAAACACCTATAAAGATGATATGATAGCTTAGTTCTCTATTAACGTTTCAATCACAACATATTATTATTTGAAGATGTGTTTATATACGTAAAGTAATGCCAAGTCATAGTAAATTTTAAAAGGGAAATTTTCATTATTTAAATATTTATTTTTCTCTAACATTTGCCTAATATTCAAATCAAAAGGAAGCATATGGTATTCATCTGCAAGTCTTACTTTTAAGCTCTAAACAATCGCAAGTCCTCTATATTATTTAGAAGATTTATTTTCAGTGAAATACAGTTAATAGAAACTATGTCGCACTTATTCCAATAAAGTCTCCCAAAATAAGCAGTATATAAATATGCAGATTTAATTTTATTCACTTTTATTTTGAAAATTCTTATTTCCCATAGTAAAGAGCACTATGGGATCATGTTAATCTAATTAACGAACACTTTTTGATAGAAAAATTATTTAGTGTACTGTGGACTGATGAATAAGGCATATATTCTGCCTCAGATGTGGACAAGTATTTAAACAGAGTACTTCATTTCAATACTTAAAGAGTGAACTAATAAGTCAATACCTCACTTCATACCGTGTTATCCTCTTTCCAAACTCACCTGAGATGGAAACAGGAGCAAATATATGAGCTTTTCTAATAATACATAGTTTAACAATTCTATTTTGTCATGGAAAGTAGTTGATTCCCATTGGAAGTCTTTTCTTGGTGTGTCATGTAAACAGAGAGATATTATAAGATTTTAATAAAATTCTATGCAGCTTTTATAACATTTCTGTATAAGTATATAAGTCAGTTCTAGATTTTAGTGATCATTGATGTTATAAATGATGTAGTACCATTGAGGAGGCCAGTAATAGAAAGTATTACCTGGATCACTTTTTTGAAAATATATTAGAAATTTATTTGTAAGTGGATTAATAAAAAGAAGATTCAGATTAAAGTTTTTCTAAGTTGTTTTTTCTCTTTATAGATCCATGGCACTTCAATATTGATATTTGATTATCAAAATCTCAAAATAAAATCACACAGAGGCAAGTTTCCTAGTAATTAACTCAATTACTTGATTTAGTTCTCTTTTAGTTCTACCATGCCTAACTTCATAATACATTGTGAATAAATCCTAGTAAAATTTACTAGTAAATTTTCAATAATATTAAAATATAATTTTAGCATATTATTTTAAATACAACCTAGTATTGTATATTTCAGTTTTCAAAATGTGTATCTGAAAGATATATTAAAATTTACTTATCATTATTCCTTCTACCCACTTATATGACTTTTCAGAAGCATTGCTTTCTATTCAAATCACATTGTTAGAAGAAGTACATGGAATTCTTGGAACATACATGGATTTTTCACTTTTCATGTTGTTCAACTCAACTAAAGACCCAAGCTATTGTGCTAATATTTTAACTCTCACTCAAATATTATTCTAGTTAAATCATTCCATTAAATTGTGTTTAAAAGCTTTGCTTCACGACCCAGAAGGGAAAAAAAAAAAGACACTACCCATAGGACACAATCTGGAAAGAATAATCCTATGAAGAATGGATAAACTTTTACCCAAGCAAACTAAATGTAATTATGTCAATTTTCTGAGTATATTTACCTTTCTATATACACATTGTTAATGTGTACCTGCCTGTATAATAACAGGCAGTATATACTCAGACACACACAAGGTATGGTTTAAAAGCCATTTGCATTTAATTACTCTTGTTTCATTAAATTAATATTCATTAATTTTATATAAGTGTGCATAACTTTAAAGGATCTGTCTTTTCCACTATCAATTTACTGAAACACTATATTTTCCACAAAAATACTGACTCTCAGCTATATCTCTGTGCATTATTAATTCAATAAAATCCATTATCAAAATAGTTTATAAATAGACCATCTGGAGAAATATAACTTATCAAAGCAATATGGGAATAATATTTTTTCTAGTTATTATCAATATTTTAATATCTTCAAAGAAATAAAAATATTAAGCAAACACTAATTTTAACTTATTGATAGGTTACTCATCAAACAAATGACTACTCTTGCCTTTCATTCATGAAGAATGACTAACCATTACTTTCAAATAAATATTTTAAATTGATTTGAAAAGAAAAAGTCACTTGTGGGTTAGGTGACTTTCTTGATCCTTATATTTTAGAATTTTCAATTCCTAATTAAAAAAAACAAAACAAAAAAAATCTAATGAAATCTGCCAAATTGATAAAGGCAGTCACTAAAGAAAGAACAAAATTAAACTGTTCTATTAGCAATGAAAGTAGGTCACCAAATATGAGAGTCAGTGTCTATATTTAATTTAAAAGTTTCTAAATATTTTGCATTATTAAAAATAATATTGCATACAAGATACAAAGTATTGACTTGCCAATATATTTTTAGTGTGTGACATAATATATAATGTAGCATTTGCACAATTGCTCAGTATTACTAAATTGCAAAATAAATTGCTATATTTTATTGTTAAAAGTTAAATTATTAAGAGAAAATCAAAGTTGTGTTACTTTAAAGCAATTGATTATTCAGAGAAGTTTATCTTAAGAGTTAGTGATTGTATTTACAAATCATTAGGAGTAGATTACAAAAGGTATAAAGGAAAAAGATAATGCATCTATGAAGTACACAATCTTATAGGAAACATTGGTGTTCTTAATATTAAGTTTGAACTTTAATACATTGAAAAAAGATGAAAGCCCATTGCCAGAAAAATAAATAACCCAACATCAAGGAAATGCCATTTGCTGCAAAAGAACATTCCTTCTTAATTTGCTATTCAGTTAGTTACTACATCTACCCAGGAGCTTCTCGCTAGTCATTAAATCCATTCTCTTATTCAGATTTAAGTCCTTAAACAAAGAAAATTCAACCTAAGCTTATTGCTATTCCTGAAAATATTACTTATGTTAATGTGGCATATGCTGCTCATTAGAACCTGTAACCACAGAGCAAACCATCACCTGGCAGGATACACATTCCTTTGATACAACAGTTGCATCATAAACATCACACACACACACACACACACACCTATGCTTCCACCAACTAATTTCCCCGTAGTCCATTCATAACTGCTATGATCCTAAGTAGGAACAACCTGTCATTACTGTAAAACATACTAAAAAATCCAGAAAGATGGATTGAATTTTCTTTGAAACTTCTCCGTGTACTACATGGTCATAGTTAGAAAATAAAATACTGACATGGCTATTGGGCAATTGATATTCTGGGTTGAAAAACTGGAGAATTTTTCTTTCTTTCTTTCTTTCAGCTTAAAATTGGCGAACAAGGCAATTGCTTGAATGGGTATCAGATTAAAAACACATTTTAGGTCTAGGTAATCCAAAATTATCTCTTAAAATGGTTAGAAGACAGCCGAAAATATAAACACATCTTTACTTTACTCTCAGAGCCAACCGCTTTATTCGGAGGCACCTTAACGACCTGGAAAGGCTTCCGTGACACAGAGCTCGGAGCAGCGCGAGCCCCGCGGGGCAAGACGGTGTGCACGTCGCCGTGCCCGGCTTACCTTCATTGGAAGGCTGAGGAATCAGTTCTCCGAAGCAGTTGAGAACATTGCTGCTGAGCAGGAGCAGAATGGAGAGGTGACAATCCATGTTGCTGGTGCAGAGGGCAGTGAGAGGAGCATATCTCCATGAAGCATGCCACTGATGTGAGGGGGAGCGCTCTGATTGCTGGAGAAGTTACCATGCTCCGCTCGCAGGCTGATGTCAAGTTTGACACTGGAGATAAGGAGGAGTCTGGCTGCCTTTCCGCGAACCTCGCTCAGGGACTTCCCTGGGTCCTAGTGCCGTCGGAAGCGAAAGCTGAGGAGCGGGAGAGCACGCGGCGCTCGCTGTGGGCTCCGAAGCTTAGAGTGGGGAAAAAAGCGGGTGGGGGTGGGTTCCTCCTGCCAATACGGCAGCAAATCCAAAAGTTGTAGTGGGACAGTGTTGAGAGGAAAACACTCTTTCTTTATTTTCAATGAAAAGCAGCTATTTTATTTGCTGTGCATGCTGTGTAGGTTAATTCCCCGAGGAAACCAGAAACCCTGACCAGAGTGTCCTATGGCCATGTGAATGGAAAAGAAACTGAAATGCCAGAGAAATGCTTGTTATTAAAAGAATGGAGGCTTTCAATTTAAAAAAAAAAATCAATGATGATTGTATTATTCAAAGGGAAATTAGGATTATGGCTTTACTCTGTTCAATGTGATTGTAACTCTTCACAAGTCTTTTCTGGTGTACAAGGACACTAATACCCACCCCAGATCAGGAAGTGTTTTCGGTTCTACACCAAATGGTATCAGGGCTTTTAAATAGATTTAGCACAGCGATTTCAGTGCACATACGTGCACTTTGTTTTTCCAAACTGGGAAGTAACCATCATCCTAAGGAAGCAAACAAACCCAGCCTTGGGAATATCTGCGGGTCAACATTTATCCTTCTTTCTGTGCTGTGGATATAAATAAGAGTAATACGAATCCAACCTAAAGTTCTTGACAACACATCACTACCCCCACCCCATCTGCATTAGGCTCCCTGGATTCTGTGAGATAAATGCTGCATAATTCAAAGGTCCTCATTCAGCTTTCAACCCCTTCCAATCTGATAGTAGTTGGAAACTGGTCCTCTTACTATTCCCAGTCCAAAGGCTACCACAGTGATGTTGCAGTTTCATACTTACTGGGCACCATGGTTATAAATGGTTTCTTTTATTTCCAGTTCCCTTGTTGGACAACATGATTGCAATCTATTTCAGCAAAATAATTCTGTAATTTGTATTATGAAAGATATTCTCACTTATCTTTAAAGCATGCCCCAGAACATGAGTACTCAAATATCTTCCTGCTTCTCTATCTTTTCCTATTCTAAACAGAAAACAAGACTTGCATTCCTTCAGAAAAAAAAGGAAGGTCAACAATTTAAGATCAGTGATCAGTTTTAGAGCTTTAAGTTGTGGAACCTAAATAACAGTTTGAAAAGATCTCTCTAATAAGATATCCATTTCACAAACACTATGTTTTTCTAATTAGAGAACACATTTTTCAAGTGAATTTAACTTAGTGACTTCTGATAATAATTCCTTGGCTAGATGAAGGGTGGGAGGTAGAGGAAGGCAAAGTCTGCAAATGACCCTGCTCACTTATTTGTGTGTGCCGTGTTACTTTGTATATCTAACTTCTTCTCACATTATGTCACCGGAGGCTGTAGAACCCTCTTCAAGTGCCAAGTCTGTGCGAAATGAAAATCCTGCCAGATACTGAACAGAGGACTCAGATAGAGGTGACTCTGGCATTTCGTAAACTTTCAACACAATTGTAGTCTTTCTATAAGGCACAGTTCCATTGTTCTAGGGTTAGATGAAATTTTTCTGAAACTTGAAAGGAAATAAAGTCTTATTTGAAAGTGACAACTTAAAAACATTTTGTGAAAACATGGCAATGTGCTGATCTCAATATACATTGACTTCCCCTCACACTATTTCTCTTTTCACACTTAAACTGTTTGTCACTGTGGAAAGAGGCATTCATGTATGAAGGAAGCTACACTAGTGTGAAGAAGTGAAAAGCAATTTCCAGCCTGAGACTATAATATAAATAATATAGGATTTCTCAATCATAGACTCTCTAAGTCAAGAGTTATCAGACAGTAAGTAAAGAGTTTCTCTAATCTGAGAGCACCATTCTAAGTATATGTGGAAAAGAATGGTGGATTAAATTGAAAAGAATGATAAGTTTGGCCAAAATAGGAGTAGGAAGGAGAGACAGAAGGGCAGTCGATTCAGGAAAAGCTCGATCAAGAAAGTAACAATTGAGTTATAGCTGGAAGGATAAGTAGAACTTCAATAGTTTGAATGGTTCATAAGGCACTACAAGTATACAGATGGAACACAAACAAAATTCTAATCATTTCCAAGTGAAGGCAAAAAAAAAAAAAAAGCATCTGGCATATTTATAGCATAGACTGTGTGTATGATGCAAAAAGGGCCAGTACAGGAGGTGAATAGTGAGAACAGAGTGCTAGGAGATGTTCTTCAAAAGGCAGATTGGAAATTGCAGAAATTTTTAGGCCACATGATAATGATTTTACAATATGCTCTAGATGAAAGAGAGACATCAAAAGCATTTCAGCAAGTAATAATGGATCATATCTAAGTTTTAGAAAGAAATTTTAATGGTAAGAGTAGAGCAGAGTGTCTCCACCAGAAGTATATGGACCGCCTGCTATTCAATTACCCGAAATACCTATTAAAAATGCATATGCCTTCTGCCCACCACAGTCTTACTAAATCTGTATTTGTGACCCAGAAACCCGCAACTTGACAAGCTACTCAGGTTATCCTGTGGTCCCAAATATTTGGGAGCCACTGCTGAGTGTAAGGGAAGGAAAATCCATGGAAAGATGGTGAGATTTGAGGTTAAAGTAATAGAGAAATGAATTAAAATTTATCTAACAGAAATAAGCTACAAGTTAAACTAAAAATTCATGCTTGAAGTGAAATAAACAATATTCTCCCAAGAAAAATTGGATTTAGAGGGTTGAGGAAGAGGGAGATAATTAAGACATTTGCAATATTTAGTTAACCTAATAGTTCAGTTCAACAGAATGTGAGTGCCTAACATGTGCCTGATCTTGTGCTGGACGTGAGAGTAAAAACAGGAATAAGACCTGTCCCTGCCCTTTAAAATATTTGAGAATTCCATAAAGGAAATATGGCAACTGTTAAATAGAAGTGTGTGTATTTTTATACTAGGTAGTAGAGAGAAGTGAGTCATGTTAAGGGTTAAAGGATACTCTCTTGGAGTAGATAGCAATTGAGTGACACCTGGAAAGATGTGTTTTAATAAAAAGAGATCTGAGAAGAGAAAATAAACATAAAAAACCTGCTCTCTGGAGGAAATGACAAATACCTCCATTGCTAGAGCATAACTTTTGAGGTGGTGTCATGGGGTATGGGAGAGAGGTGACAGGAGGGTTAGGAAGTAGCAAGGTTATGAGGAATTCTGTGAGCTCTTCTAAGGAGCTTGAGTTTGAGGGTGCTATGGCACAGAAGGGAGAAATTCAATTTGCATTTTAGAAATATCATTTTGACATATTTAAGAGGAGGAGGATAAAGTAGAAGCTAAAAGGAGCCAAGAGACCAATTAGGAGCCCTTTGCAGTGGAATAGCCAATGTCATGTAGAGGTTCAAGTGGGACTCTCAAATCAGAATAATGGAAGTGACTCCCCTGGCTCCATTGCTCTTAGTAAAAATTGAATAATAACAGATCCTATCTCATAGGCATATTGTAAGGATTATATGAGATTTGGGATAGTACAAAGTGTAAGCCTATATTGAAAGCATTCAGTACATTTTTTTATCTTAATCTAAAAGAGAGATCTAGAGGTTATGATACTGAGCAGTGACAGTAGAACTACAAATCACACAAATACAGTCAGGGGAATTGGCAAGAGTTGTAATAGACTAATTATGAAACTGAGATAGATGGACATGTCTGGAGGCCTTTCAGTCTCTGGCTTGAGTGAAGAAATAGTCAAGAATACAAGAGAGGTCTGAGGAGAGAGAATGGGCATGAGATACAAAAATTGCTCCTTTAGGTATATCTAGTTGAAGTGCTCTGAGGGAAGGCCAAGGGTCGATGAACTATTAGGGCACAAAGACCTTGATGGAGTTGTTTCTTTGGAAATAATTTTCTTTGCAAATAATTAGTATATAAAATAATAAGTAGGTTCATTCACATAGGTAAAGTGTTGACAGAAAGATCAGTTGGCCAAGACTGAAACCCTGACAAATACCAATATTTAAAAGTCAGGCAGAGAGAAAGAAGAACAAAGAACTAAAAGAGATTAGCATATTGGAAGCCAAAAATTTTCAGGGATTCATAAAGAGCTCACAGTCAACAGTGCATGCCCAAAATATCCAGTAAGAAATTGACTGAAAATGACATATTGACTTGGGCAAAAATTGAAGGTTTTGATGGCTTTGGTGGGAACAATTTTGGTGGAGTAACTGGGCTGCAAGTAGAATTAAGGTAAAGGAGTAAATAGTGAACAAGTAGAAACAGTATGCATACTACTCTTTCAAAAAGATAAGCTTAGCGAAGGAGGCAAGCCCACGAAAGGGGAGACCAAGGTGTACTAAGAGTGCTAAAAACATCTAAGAAGTTTATAGGATTTCTCTTGCATGTGCTTCTCTGACTCGTGATGCAATTAATTGTAAAGGTATTTAGTGAATCAAATTTGGGATGTGGAAGAAAAGTAGGAAAATAATGACTTCTGTTTAGGACATGGTGAAATACAAGTACAGACACTCAAGTCAGTCGTTAGGTATAAAATAAGACCAGGGGGGTTCCCTGGGGGTTCCCTGGTGGTGTAGTGGCTAAGGCTTCTGCGCTGTCCACGCTGTGGGCTGGGTTCGATTCCCAGCCAGGGAACTATCCACATTTAAAATAAATAAATAAATAAAATTAAATAAATAAAAAATAAAATAAAAAAAGGCCCAGATAAAAGGCAGATTAGAAATTGTTAGTTAAGTAACCATTAGTAAATTGATAGTAGCTTAATTCACTGGAGTAGATGAAATCAACCAAAGTGATCATAGAGAGTGAGGGGAATATAATTATGTTAAATAAAATATTCAAAAGGCAGACAATGTATAATTATCAAAACTGTTTGAGTAAGAACAAATATTATGAAAGAAAGGTAGAGAGGGAATGTGTCAGAAAAGACAAGAGAAGTGAAATTTTTAGGAAGGAGACAATCAATAATAAGAGTTTGATAAAAATTGAAAACAGAGTAGTTTTTCCAGTTAATGGAAAGACCACAGGACTGGGAATCTTCTCCCAGAAAACCTTTAGAACTGCAGTTTTTTTTGGTTTGTTTGTTTGGTTGGTTGGTTTTTTTGGAGGGGTGGTTCCCTGGCTGGGACTCAAACCCCCTGCTGCCATGTTGAGAGTGCTGAAGCCTAGTGACGACAACACCAGGGAACCCCCTAGAATTTTTTTAAAACCTATCACTTTATAGCTATATAAGATGCTAAAACTTCAGAGAAACTAAAACATGAGTAACGTCATCATGTTCACCAACTCAATCACAACAATAGGGACAGTGTCTAAAAGATCTTGCCCTTACACAAAGAAAATACTAGAAAAATGCTTATGAGAAACTTTACAAGAAATATTCTGTTACTTATGTGTTTGAAATTAATTAGAAGAATAGATTAATCCAAGTAAGGGCTGTGATTTTTTGGGGACAATTACGGAATTTTGAATTTAAAAATAATCACAGTAGGTTGCACAAATTAATTTGTGGCATTTTAACTGATATCCACTGAATTAATATACCTTTAATTTAAACATGCAAGTTTACACAATAAATATAAAGTTTAACATGCTTGAATTAATTGAAAAATGCTAATTCCAAATTAGAAAGATTTTATTTAATTCCTATAAAGTAATCAAAAAAGCAAAGAAAGATAAAAATTGTAATTTGCTTGTTAAAATTAACCAATGCTATTTAAAACATACTCTGACAGTCACTTTTATAATTACCTCTGAAACATTTCTCCTTTTTTAAGAACAAACTTTACTACAATCATTACTTCCTAGTCTTCCATTTCTCTTGCCAAAAGACAGTCAAAATATACTGAGAATTCGTCTTAAAATCTAAGGAAAACATCTCAAGCCCTGAGGAAACTCTGAGCAAGACCATATGAGACTTGAGGTGGTGGTGAAGTGAAGTATTTTGGTTGAAATAGAACCTAAATCATTGTCCTTTAAAGTCCATTTTTAAGAAAGAATTATATATATTTACACAACTATACATTAATATGTACACTCACATTACACACACACATGTGCATGCACATAAAGTATTGTCTCAAAATGCTATCTAACAATGCTTTCTAGAGAGGATGTCTCAATCTTCAATGTGGGAAAGATTGAGGAGCTTGTTAACATACAGACTGATTTATTAAATTTAGGATGAGTGTTCAGATTCTACAATCTTGACAAGTTCCTCAATGATGTCTTCAGGTCTGACAACATTGTGTATTGTAAAGTTATAGAATACATAAATTTTCTTTGGAAAAATAGTATAATATATATATTATATATATAATTACATATATATATTTAAATACAAGCATTAAATATTAAAAAATCAGATGGTAAAAATACAGAAATGTGTGGCCCAAACAATTCAACCTTATTCTCCAATAAACTTCAAGATAAACTTAACCCTCCCACCACCTTGTTAGATAATACTGTATCTCTTTTAGTCCATCTTTTCTTTGATGATATATAGTCAAGACTAATTTATCACTACTGTGAACTTTTGTTTTACTTTCATCTAAATCACTTTTGTAAGCATTTTATAACTTACTGATCTGCATGGTTATTTAACTGTTTCAAGTGTATGAATTGTCTGTCTAATATTTTAAGTTCTTTAATAATGTAAATACTAAACATTATCTAGAAGAAAGAAGACATTGTTTAAGAATATATAATAATCTCTTCCATTTTATTTTAATATGTTGAATATGTGGTAATTACAGTATGATGACGATTTTTCAAAATGTATATTAAGAGATCAAATTTCAACAATCCAAGGGGATCTGTAAAGCTTAACACACTTAAGAAAACAATCATAAACACAAAGCCATGACTAAATGTAAAATGAATTTGAGTTTACAAGTATTAGGAAGTTTACCTCAAGATGAAAAAGAAATGTCCCATATTTCTAATGAACTAATTTTAAATATAAAATAGTATTTTACATTTTTTGATATATTGCTCTAAATTTCAGTAAAATAAGTAATAGCAATATGGCTTACCAGTTGAAGGGGATTTTTTAAATGATGTCATAAGCGAAGTTATATTTCTGGCTCAAGTAAAAAACGTAAGTGCATCCATAGTATTTGTAACAAAAAAAAGCAAAAAGTAGTAAAGAATAATTAAATACTCTGTAGAAATATATTTTGAAACATATGGCTTCAATTTTGTTTCTCAAGTATCTTATAAGCCTGAATATAAAAATAATATTACTCAATCCCCCGCCAAAATAAATTAACTGATTATGCGCTTGTCTAACTATAGTCGTCAATTCAGCTGGGAACCAGAAAAATAATTCATATTAAGTCATAAGGATTTTATATTCAAGTGTCAAGCATTTGTGATTTTTCATGGATGCTCTTTTTTCCACAAGGGCCCAAGTAACTTCACCTGCTTCTCCAATTTGTCTCTTAGACTGTGCTGTGGGTCAGTGATCCTTATTATGCCACGTCAGTATAGTGGTTAAAAAATGATAAATAATTTAAAATGTGGCAGGTAATCCGCATCTTAATGTCAATCATCTTAATCCATATAGTATTTCTCAAGTTAAAATGGAAGCTACTTCCATTTTAAATTCTAGGTTTTTATATATCTAAATACATTTTCTTAAATAAAATATACATAACTCACAGAATTAATTGAAGCTCAAAGGTAACTGAATTTGAAAAATCAAGCAAGAAAAAAGAAATTGCACCTAAAAATTTTTAAATAATTACAAATACTGATATATTTTTTCTAAAAAAAATTATAGCTTTCTCCAATTCTTAATTATGTCGATTAAAAGATTCAAAATGTGTATGTTATATTCTTACAAGTAGTGTTTCAAATGTGTTAACTTTGCAATTTCCACTACGTAGTTACTTTAGGCTTACAAGTTCAATAACTGTCTTTTGAAAAACACTTGCAAGAGTAAAAACCCAAGTGAAAACTTGGACCTTTTTCAATTCATTTTAGAGTACAAAAGCTAGAATAAATTTGCAAGCCAAGTTCACATATAGGAAGTCTATCTGTTGGAGTTAGTGCCACATTTAAATATATGAAGGAGTAATGTAACATGTCGTACCCACTTCACCCCATTTCATGAAAAGGTTTTTTATTGTCAGGGCCCTGGCTTAGGAAACCGCTATAGGCCATGCACGCCACTAGAGGGCTCTGCAGAGGCAGCAGCCACTGCTGCTGAATATTGAGGTGTTCAGATCAGCTCTTTTGACACAAAGCCCAGAGGTCTTCCAGGAATTAGCCCAACTTCAGTTTTAGGCTTAATTAGTTTCTTGATTGGTAATAATTAAGAAGGGTTATGGATGCCTATATGTGAGTTTTATCTGGTCACATAACATTCTTTTACTTACCTTATCTGGATGCTGAGATAAGTTGATCATAGCCTTGAAGAATCAGGAAAAGAAAGTGCCACATTTGATGAATGGTCCAGATAAATCTATTTCCACACTAAAAAGTGTTGAGATGAGTGACAGAATTTCTTTGTTATAATTATCCTTTTACACAGTTTTTTCCCATTACATTTTCCATATTTTCTGGAAAACACATGCTTTAGTAAAATGTACTGGAAAAGATAAGAAAATATGATAAAACTTACAATAAAATAAACAAGGTCTCCAAAAACGGATAGTCGTTGCCTAAAAAGCCCCCTTGTGTATGTATGGTGGACAGAAGACACAGACTTTCCTGTAGCATTTATGGTAAAAGTACTGTAGAGATCAACATCTATAGCAAAACCTGAATAATTTGGTCTTAGCACTTTAAATTTAAACTTCAAGAAGAGATCAAAATAAAAATGGATAGACCAAATGTCTTAATCCTTTCTGGGCAGCAACATATGTGGTATTCCTATAGAATGTGTCTCATTCCCATAGGTAAAAAAAAGTGACTTACCCCATCATGATTGTCAAGAGACGTACTACACTCTTTGAATAAGTACAGAAAAATCTTGTAGGGATGAGCTTTTCCTATGGAGGAGAATATGTCTTATTTAGAAAAACGAATTTCTTTTGTATCTTTATTGTAAATAATTGAATTATCTATTTTTAATATTCTTCAGAATGCAAGTCTGCACAACTTCCATAGTATTTAACAATGTTCTTGTTTAACAATCTTTTAACTCAGACCTCTATTTGGTGGGTTGTTGGAGAACTCCATGATGGAATAATATACAAAACCTAAGAAATATCGTATCATATTATGATGAGCCTGATGAACTCCAGAACACAGTATAATTAGAAATATGAGGATGCCTATGGACACTGAGGGGTCTACAGACCACCTTGGACCTATGTCTTAGCCTGCCAAAAGAAGACTGTGTCCAAAACACTAAGCAGTTAAGCAAATAAAATGTAAATTTCAAGAGAGCAGAGTTTTTGGTCTGTTTTCTTCATTGCTGTCTTCTCAGCGTCTAGTACAGTACTCAATGCATGGTAGGTTCAGTCAATATTTGTTGAATTAATAAAAATATAATTACATTATGATAATAAAGTTTTGTTTTTTTACTGTTCTCTTTTGTCCATTTTTTAAAATTTATTTTATGTCAAACTTCAACAATCAACCTTCTAACTTGTTTCTATATTTCTCTTTTCAAAGAATTTAACATAGCCAGAAGTGTAGGCAGAAGGAGTTATTCAATCAGAAGTGAGCTAGCAAGACTTATTCCATTGTAGTTGAATAAATTAATAAATTTGTTGCTTTTTGATAGAAGAATTAAACTACTAATTTTATACCTTGCCCTTCTAAAAACATAGACATGTAGGTTGACTAGATAATTTTAAGGGCAGTCTAAATGAACTATTGATCTCAGACAGCTTTATCCAGAAATTATTCTTAAGGCAACCAATAAATAAATAGCAACATTTTTTTCTGTATATTCATTGAATTTATTTAATAACCTTCATGTTAATTAATTTATTATAATGTTCATAAAAAATAACTTTATAGAGAGGAATTTAAAAAGTGATAGAAGCAAAACGAAAGTATGGTTTAACAAGAATAAATATTTTCAATTTCTAAAATTGTTCTCTTTACTTTTAGTTTGTGAAATTTAAAATATTCAAAATGGAATGTTTTATTTTGTGAGGTTTTTATCCCCAAAATAGGAAGAAAGGCATTTTTATACCTTTAAACTCCTCAAAAATCAAATCATACCGAGAGATTTAGTCCTCATACTTGCATAAATAATAAAAAAATAATTATTAATGTATGAATATTTAAAATCATTGCAGAAGAAAGCAATTACTATATCAAATTTTAATTTTTAGACTTTCTCTAGAAAAAACTAATGTCTACAAAGTTTAATTTATATTTTTCATTAATTATACCATATGTAAGTGATATTCATTTTAGAGGCATTGATATTTAGCAAACTGGCAATACTTTTTTTTAATTGCAAAATAACTCAGTGTGAAATAGAACAAATGTAGCATCTGATTTATAGAGAAAGCCTGATCAGCAGCTGTGAGGTTTACAGTCCTTATTTGTCCTCAAGACAGCATATATAGAAAAAGTTCCTCTATGCTACCCTCTACCTCATGTACTATCTAATATATGGCTCTTTATTTGTTTAATTTATTTTTATCATCAATGTACAATTACCTAAATAGTGTTTTGTAGCCACTTGACTTCTTTATCAGTCTTAAGATTGCTAAAAAAAAAAACCTAGAAAAATCTTAATACATTATTTGTGAGATTAAAAGAAAAACCTAGCCCCTTTACTTTTATTCACAAATATTTAGTTATCTAAGAATTTAAGAATAAACTGGGTTTGCTTTAGATGCAGAAAAGCTTCCAAGTAGGATTGAAGACAGAAGTCAGCCTGTTTAACACAGTTTCTGAATATTATCAAAAGGTTTTCCAACTTGGAAAATATGAGTCCTTATGCCTTTGGATGCTTCTTTGCTTTATGGAGCAATGAAGTCCTACAATGAATGTAGTGAATGACATTTCAGTAGGACCTACTACACTGAGGAATTCTTCAATAAAATCTTAGGCCACGGAAATCTTGAAATATACTTCATCAGGTTATATTGCAATTTGATAAATAGAAACATCAATAAGGGAAAAGAAAAAGGCAGATGTAAATTATAGGTATAGAAAATTCATAATATCCCCAAATCATCCTAACATCCCAAATAAGTTCTAGTAGGTAGTTTTGTTCAATAACCAACTCCGCGTTTAGTAGGTTAAATAAAATTTTAAGTGACAGGAACAGTGATTCAAGAGACCACTTTCCAACATTTTACTCTGTTCATGAGCATTTACTAAATATTTAGAAATTCCTTCCTGATCTCCTTATGAGTAACTTCTCAGGAGGTCTTCCTAAAAACAATCTTTTAATCTGTACTTTCTTACTTACTAGCTGTCAAATCACAGCTTTGAGTGTGTGGGGAAGAAGGCTAATAATGTTGAAATCTGTGTTGCTGCTTGCTAATGAATGACCTCCAGAGGAATACAGGACTGGATAATTGAGCAATGATAGGCAGCAACTAGAACAAGAAGTGAAGATAAGAGTAAATATTCGAACTTAAGACACACAGAAGGCATAAACTCGTTAAAGCTAATTCAATAACAAGTAGAGATCGATATATGCATTTTATTTATGATGTATTTGGAGAAATTTCTAATGCTTAGTGACCCTGTATTTTTCTTCCAAGCAAATAAAGATGTCAAATGAAAGTAAAGTGAAAGTAAAAAAGATCAATGAACTATTATAAAGCTTAATGAGTACACACACACACACACATTCCTGCTTTGATAGTTATCAGTCTTAGTAGCTTTAACTTAAGCTATTTTCCTAAAAACAGTAATTTGATTATGAAGAACTACATTTTTTTTCATGGGTTTTAAAATTCCAGAATTTCAGTATCTAAAAATTTTAATCTAAAAAGTACCACTGAAAGTGGCTATCAAAGGAATATGCTTATTAGTTAAATATATTTATTTGCCATTTGAAATTATATTATTAGTTTATATTTCTTACTGGTCTTTTAAAAATAGCTAAACTGAATCAAAATATGTAATGTGAAATATATTAATTTGGAAATTTGAAAGAGGTTTGTCTACAGTTTGGGGGTATAGAGGCAATATATCAGATATATTTCTTCAAAGGTATTTCTACAGAAACTGGAGTGCCATGATTTTCTTAAGTAAAAAAACCTCCAGGGAAAATGTATAATTTAAATATTTCACTTACCAATTTTCATGGAAGACCTATAATGAGTAAATTTAAAACTTGAGCTGCAGTGGTGCTTCAACTAGAGAAAAAAACCTTTATAGCAAAAAAAAAGTTACAACATATATGGATTATCTGGAAAAAAATTCACCCATAAATGCTTCTATTTTTTTTTTTGTGTGTGTGTGTGTGTGTGTGTGTGTGTATGAGCATTGTCTAGGAAGTATCCAGCCATGTAATACAAAAAATAGAAGCATTTATGACTGAAAAGTATATATCTCCTATAATATCTAACTAATATTATGTCTCTTACTAATAGCAACATTTAATTTCAGGCCCATGAGCACAATCAAATATTAACTTCTATGTCATGAATATAGTACATCAACTATGACTTGTCTAGAGTTCCATTATTCTCAAAAAATACATAAAATATTGTAAAACAATTGACATTTTATTTAGTTAAAAAAATGATAAAATTCTTGTCGATCAGAATGTACAAGTTCACTCTAACTACTAGAGTAAATGGTAATTTCACACAGTGACAACAACTCCAAAGATATTTAAGATCAACATGTTTGGTTGAGGAGATGATGACAACCATTTGATGCAGTAATTAGAATATTGACATCAAACTGTTTTAGGTAAAGCACATGTGAAAGTATACAAATGTTTTTCATATCAATTTTTTAATAGTGAAGATCAAAGAGAAGTAATTATTTTTGTCCTATTATGACACTAGAAAGAAAAGACAGAAACCTGGAGGCTAAAATTGATAGTTTTTTTTTCCTTTATTACATTTTATAGATCCAATTCAGTATATTTTTGGTATTGTGTGAGTCAGTTGTATACTTTAGATAATATTTTACAGTAATACCATTATTTAATTTGAATGAGAACCTTAGGAGGAGAATTTATTTTTAATGTAAATATAAACCCTTAGTAATCACATGAAATATAATAATTTGGTTTGTGTTTTATAATTCAGCACTTAAAAAATATGTAAGTAATGGATCAAAAAATTATACTCTTCCAGAACTTTCAAGTGAAGAGAAACACAAAGGATTACTAAAAATTAATTCTGTAAGGTTCCAGAGAGGACTGAAATCTATGATTTAATAAAAACAAACTAGTTCCGAGAAGGATTTGTCTCATTTCTGCCCAAATTTGATGTATAATCCTAACAGATCTCTGGGTTTTTTTTTTACCATTTTAACCCACAAAAACTGTTTTTCGCCTACAATTTATAAGGTCTTCTGTAGCTCTAACACTTATAAAATTGAAGTACAATTACCTTTTAGTATACTACATCATCTTCTTTTATTTCTTTCAACTGAAAATGATGCTATTTATAGTACTCATTGGTATTATGAAGCAAGTAACCTCAATAGTAATATACTTGCTTGCCTTATCAACATATATTGCCATTATTGTGTATTTTGTCTTTTTTCCCCTTTAAACCACAGCTTCAAATACCATTAGATTAGCAGGTGATGCCTATTTTAGTAGTGTTCTACCCATCTGACTCCCCAGAAGCAATGCAGGCAGCTCATTAGAGGAGTCTTGTCAGAAGGAACAAGACACAGATAAGTAAAAAGGTTCATACAGATTTCCTGGATCTTTGCCCATCCTACTAATTCTCTCACATCAACACCACATTAAAGAAGTTATAGAACAAAAGAATATTTTCTTATATATAATACGGAGAATGTTTAGAATTCACAAGCAATAGGAAAAAAATACCTGAAAGATATCTGAAATATTCTTTCAATGTTCATTTGTTATTTTGCATACAAGGGGGACTCATCCAAAAACCCAACATTTATTTATAAAAAAATGTGTATTTATTCTTACATATTTAAACTTCAGTCACCTACAAAGTACTCTTCATTTGATGGAATACACGTATTGAGATGCTTTTTCCACTGCTCAAAAGTTTTTGAACTCATCGATTTGGATGCCTTTTATTATTTCTGCCTATTTTTGTTTCACTTCTTCCACATCAACAAAACTTTTCCCTTTGAGAAATTTTTTCATCAGGGGTAACAACAAAAAAGTCTTTGGGGGCGAGATTGGGTGAATAGAGAAGATAAGGCATGGGGGTCAAGACGTTTTTGGTCAAAAACTGCTTAACAGTGAGAACAGTGTGAGCAGGTGCATTGCCATGGTAGAAGTACCAGTTACCTGTTTGCCACAACTTAGGACTTTTCTTCCACAAATTGTGATGCAACCTTCTCAAAACTTCCAGATAAAAACATTAGTTGACTATTTGACCCAGAGGATCAAATTTTGAGTGAACAATCCCTCTCACATAAAAGAAAGATAATTCCTTTTTTTGGGGGGGGTCCTCCCTTTGTATGTACATTCGCATAGTTTTGATATTTCTAAATAAGCCAATATCTATCAGGTAATTTCATGTAGCTTTTAAAACATGTTATTATAAAAATTTTAAAGTCATTTTCATTGTTACATAAGCATTTAGTCATGTGAACATATAATTTATTTCACTGTGTATTTGATTTTTAAAAAATTCCCTTTATTTAATGATGATTTTCATATAACTGAATCTATTTAATGTATAAAAATAATTTGAATTTTAATAGATATGTACAAATGTAAAACTCCCCTGCAAACAAGGTGTAGAATATTTTCATTATTACTAAAACCATTCTCATACCTGTTTGTAGACCATACTTCCTTTGTTGTTTACTTCCAAGAAACCATTGATCCACTTTTAGTTACAACCCATGCATGCATTTTATAAAATTTTAATTTATTTGAGCCTTACAACTATGTATTATTTGTGTCTAAGTTTTTTCACCCAGGAAAATGTATTTCAGATCATCCATGTTGTTGTATGCATCAATAGTTTGTTTATTTTTATTGCTGAGAATTATTCCATTACAGGGATGGAATACTTTTATTTACTCATTCATCTCTGGATAGACATTTGACTTTTCCCCAGTTTTTAGCTATTGTGAATAAAGTTGCTATAGACATTCATGTACAAACTTACTTGTGAGTATTTTTATTTCTAGTGGATAAACATGTTTGTTCAAAAGACATTACTCATTTAATTGTTTTGACATATTTTTTTGTCAAAAAACAATATATTATGTAAAGTTTGTCTGAAAACAAAATCAGCTACAATTGCCTCTATTTTCCATATTTATGGCTGGATACTTTCCAGATAGCCTTCACATATTTGTAGACATCTCTCTGGATACTCTATTGTTTCATTGATCTGCATGTCTGTTCTTTCAAAAATACCACATATATTGATTACTAGAAATTTAGATAAAGTAAGTCTATAGCTTAGTTCTTCCTTGTGTAGGTGCTTTGGCTATTCCAGGTCATTTGCATTTTCATACACAATTTACATTAGATTGACAATTCTGTAAAAAAAGTTCTAAAATTATGATTGAGATTGCAATTATGGAAGAATTGCTATCTTAATAACTTTTAGTCATCTAGTAAATAAACATCATATATTTTCATTTATTGATGTCTTTATTAATTTCTTTCAGCAATAGTTGTAATTTTCAGGGAATGACACATACTTTTTGTTAAATTTATTCTTGTATTTTATGTGTTTTGATGCTATTGTAGATTTCATTTTCTAGCCCTTTGCTGCTCATATATAAATACATAATTTATCAACTGTATTGACCTTTGACTTACAACTTTAATAAATTCATGTACTGGTTCTGTTAGTGTTGTATATTCCTTAGGATTTTCAATGCAAACTATTTTGCCATCTCTGAAAAGAGAATGTTTACTTCTTGCTTTTGAATCTTTATTACTTTTCTTTATTTTTCTTATGTTATTGCAATGACTAGGATCTTCAGTACATTGTTAAAAAAAGTGATCAGAACATCCATTCTTGCCTTCCTAATATGGCTGGAGAAGCAAATAATGTATCACTGTTTTAGTCAGAGTTCTTCAGAGAAACAGAAACAGCAGGGTGTGTGTTGTGTGTGTATATATAATTTATCATAAGGAATTGACTCATATGATTTTGACGACTCACAGGTCCAAAATCTGTAGAGTAGGCTGGCAGAATGGAGACCCAGGAAACCCAGTGCTGCAGTTCCAGTCTGAAGGCAAGCAGGTTGAAGACCCAGGAGAGCCAATGTTTCAATTTGAATCTAAAGATAGTCTCCTGTAGAACCAGGAGTAGCTGGAGTTGTAGATGAGATTTAAAGGAAGTCTATCAGAGAAGCCTCCCTTTCTCAGAGAAGGCTGGTCTTTTTGTTATATTGAGACCTTCCACTAATTGAATGAAGCTGTCCTCCCCCGACACACACACATTATGAAGGCCAATCTGCTTTCCTCAAAATGCACTAATTGAAATGTTAATCTCACCACAAAATACCCTTAGATACACCCAAAATAATATCTAACCAAATGGATAGGCACCCTGTGGTCTAGCAAGTTGACACATAAAATAAGCCATCACAATCACTATTAATTAGGTTAACTGAAGACTCTTTGGAAAAACATTTACCACAAGTGAATGTTGAATGCTATCAAATCCTTTTTTTTTCTTTTTTTGAAAAAAAAATCATGGCTTTCATCCTTCATTCTGATATGGTGAATTACAATGACTGATTATAAATGTTAAAACAAATTTGTATTCCTGGGATTAAACCTACATTGTTACAATGTATTATCCTTTAATATGCTTTTGTATTTAATTTGCTAATATTTTGCTGATTCTTGTATATATGTTTATGAAAGATATGAATCTGTAATTTTTTTTGTAATGTGTTTTTTATGTTTTATCATTAGTCCTGGTAAAATGAGTTGGAAGTGTTTTCTCCTTCTGTTTCCTGACAGTGTTTAGGTACGGTTCCTTGAATGTTTAATAGCAATCATCTTGCCTTGGAGGTCAAGTTCATAAAGTCCTCTCTGAATCTGAAGTCTATAAGTTTAGTACCAATGTCTTCTTTTAAACAGTTTTGGGGCTTATATAGAGGTCTTTTGAGTTAATTTTGATACAAGGTGACAGTTCACAGCTCAGATTCACTCTTTTGCATGTGGTTTTCTGATTTTCCCAGCATCATTTACTGAAGAAGCTTTCTCTTCTCCATTGTACATTCCTCACTCTTTTGTAAAAAATTATCTGTCCATATATTTGTGGGTTTAGTTCTGGGTTTTCAATTCTGTTCCATTGGTCTGTGTGTCTGTTTTCCTGCCAATACCAAGCTGTTTTTATTATTGATGCTTTGTAGTAAACATTGAAATATGAGAGTATGATGCCTCCAGCCTTATTCTTTCTATGCAGGATTGCTTTAGTGATTTGTGGTCTTTTGTGGTTCCATAAAAATCTGATGATTCTTTTATGTATTTCTTGAAAGAATGTCTCTGGGATTTTGATGGGAATGGCATTGAATCTGTATATTGCCTTGGGTAATATGGCCATTTTTACTATGTTAATTCTTCCAATTCATGAACATGGAATGTTTTTCCATTTCTTTGTGTCCTCTTTAATTTCTTTTAACAATGTCTTAGAATTTTCACTGTATAAGTCCTTCATGTTCTTTGTTAAGTTTCAATAAATTTAACAATAAAAAATAAAATAAAATAAATCACCAATTAACTCATCTCAGCCTGGAGATGTTTTCATGAGAAAGCTTGAAAAAATGAATTTAATTTCTATAATTTATTTAGGTCTTAATTAGTTCATCTGACCAATGTTTTTAGATTTTTACCATTGTTGTCTTACATACTACTGATTAATTATTTTATTAACAGTCAATTCAGATTTTCTATTTTATTTTGTGCTGATTTTTGTTTTTTACATTTTTTTTAAAGCATTTGTCCATTTCATGTAAGTTCTTGATTTTCTTGGTACATATTTCTTAAATATACATAACATAAATTATTCTGTATATTGTTACTTTTTAAAACTATATTAATTTTTCTCAGTTCTTTTTGTAATAGTTTCCATAGAAGAAAATTATAAATTTAGTCAACTTTTAAAACTATGTGTTCCTTCAGCTAGAAAGTAATTCAAGAAAAAGTACCATATATTTTAAAAAATGTTTTCCCTCTTTCACACTACTATGCTCTAAGAAGAGCATTTTAAATTCAAATAAACACACACACACACACACACACACACAAATGAAACTAAACACTGCCAGCACTATAACACCATCTTATGAATTGACACTGTAAGTGATAAGAATGATGATCTTTCTTTCTTTTTTTACTATTGTATTAGAAACACAGTCTATTTTATCTGAAATAGATTTTAATCATAGAAATACAGTTACCATGTTAGTTAAAATGGTCTGGTTCCCTAAAAGCCTGCTGTTTATCTCTTAAGGAATGTCAGAAGGTTTACAGTAAAATCAGCTTGTAAAGTATGAAAGATGCGAGCTATCGATTATGGTGGGAACAGCAAAAAGTTTGCATTTTAAGCAACTTCATCTGCCTTGAACATCAGCAGATGCCTTTGATGAATTCCATATAGAAACATGTGAGATTTATCCTCCTCTATACTCCTCTCTCAACCAACATTATCCACTCACTCAGGAGCACTTATGTTCTTGGAACAAAAGCAACGAAAAGAAATCATTCTTGAAATGCAACAGGGCAGGATATCCCTGCCTGGGGAAAAAGAAATCTCCATATAACTGTATTTTGTTTGTAAGCTATTTTCTGGAAGACTTAAAATGTCTGTTTTAACACCATAAGGGAATACTATGATGCAAAAAATCTATTTAGGTTTTAAAAAAATGTTTCAAAGTAATTCCCAGTGTATAAATATCGATCTTGACTACAGTATTATCCATTATTGCAACAAAATTTGTAACAACATAGCTCTACATGATGATTATATTATAAAAAGTATGATCCAAACATAGAATCCATTTTCTAAATTTAGCATTTATAAGAACACATATAGCACAACTTTTTTTTTCTTTTTAGCTTTACTAAGCTTAAAAGAAGCATAATATAAAACAGGGTGCAAATTCATGAAAATTCACTACTGTAAGTATTTGGACAAGATCATGTAATAACTCAAAATGTAATTTCTTAGATGGTATAGCATCAATATATACATATAGAATTATATATTGGTATTTCATGTTCTGTCTGACATTGATTTAAAAATAAGCACTCTTGCAGTAGTTATTATGATAATATTTCACAGAAAAAATTATCATATTTCCAAAAATTTAAAACTTATACCCTTAAGAGAAGCTTGATTTATGTAAAAAGAACTTTTTAATACCATTTTATAACAAAAAAGAAAAAGTAAAGAAATGCTATGTAGAACAATGGTTAAATAAATGCCTTATAAAGGAATATTATGCAGCTATAAAAAACTGCTTTTTCCGAAAGCATTTAATTACCTGACCAAAAACTGATAATAGAAACTGGAAAACAAAACAAAAGAAAAAACTTTAGAACAGTGTACATTATTAATTGGGACACTTAAAAATTGGACATACATGTGGAGGAATAGGTTGGAAGGAAAACATCAATAAAAAAATTACCAAATAATTATACTGGGTAGTAAAATCATGAACAATTTTTATGTTCTTTGTTGTTAGTTCTCCCTTTTCTTTTCACATGAATGTACTACTTTACAAATAGAAAAAAATGTTATTATTGTTATTGGAAAATGGCAATTTTTCCTCAGTTCTTGTGTCTTGAAGAAAGAATTCAGTCGAGAGACAGTGTTTGTGAAAGTATAGGATAGGTGAGAGCTTACTGATAAAGGAAGTGCACTCTGGACATGGAGTGGGCCGACCTAAGACAGGAAGCAGCCTCTCCTTACACTGCTTGGAGGTTGTTACATCCATGGGTGAAAGTTTCTGTCCTACTCCCTCTTTGGTGATTCTCCTGAAAGAACCAAAGCTGCATAATAATATAGTTTTGGGAAGTAGGACTTATGGTTGAATAAATGGGGCTATTTCCCCTTTCCTTATGTTTTCAATTTGAGAGTAGCTGATAATGGACAGGGGACGAATTCCTTCTCCTACATTCTTTCTCTGATGACTTTATCTTTTTAATTTAGAGGCTGCTGATAATGGAGAGGACTAACTTCTCCAGTTGCTGTGCCTGGGCAGTCCCCGGGATGTGGACAAGGATGACATTCTGCTCCTCCTGTCGCTCATCACTAACTTAGTACCTAACATTATCATTCAATTTCTAATGTTATTTAGAGGAAATGACAACATCTGGATCAGCAGAGGGGGATAAATATTATGTGGATTCTCCCATTAAAGCTTAAACAAAAGCTTTCTGAGCAGATAATGATATCTTCTGTCAGGGATCAAGTGAAAAATTTAGTTTCAAGATAAGAAGGTACAGATTCTTGCAAGTCCACCAGGAAATTCTAAGAAAATCAAAACTTAGCTAATATTATTAAAGATACACACATAGACACACCTATTTATGTACATGTGCCTATACTCACATGTGTACATACAGCAGGTCCTTGAATAATATCATTTTGTTCAATGTTATTTCATTTTAACTTTGATGAGAAAAGAAATCAATTTTGGCCTGGGCCACTGCCTGGGTGGGGTTTGCACGTTCTCCCCATGTCTGCTTGTGTTTTTTCTGGGGAGTTTGATTTCCTCCCTCAACCCACAATGGTGCGTGTGAGGTGCTTGGCTTTCCTAAATTGTTTAGGTTTGAGTAGTGTGGGTGTCAGTGTGAGAGAGTGCATCATGTAATGGAAAGCCACCTCTCCAGAGCTGGTTCCTACCTTGGGCCCTGAGGTGCCAGTTAAGGTTCCAGTCACCTGCCACTCTGAACTGGAGTAAGTGGTTTGGAAAGGAATTACCTTGCTTGTTTTTATTTATCTTTCTTAATGTATGTATACTTCACATTTATTTCAATGTTCAATATTAGAAGTGTTTTGGGTCTCTATTTAGAAGTTTGGTAATCTTTTAGTAACCAGAAATATGCCATAGGAATTCAAATCTTGTTTATGTCACATAAATTAGGCTACAGTAAAACTGATTTCACTGTAAGTTTTTTCACCTAAAGTCACAGTTTCTAAAAATCTATTGATGATGCTAGTTAAGTGAGCACTTACTGTATATATGTGTATATATATGCAAGAATCAATAGATATAATTTATGTAACATATGTTATATATTGTATATAATGTATAAAATACCCTGGCATTCCATATTAGCCTATTTCTAAAAAATTAGACTATATCTGAAAAACTTAGTTAAATAGAATTTTATTTTAAATGGTTCAAATGTTCTATTATAAAAAGATGATCACATTAAAAACAATTTGCAAGGCAAGTATAATGAAGAGAAAAGAATCCTGCCCTGAACTGACTGACTTCAAGGAAATCGCCATGTATTTTTAGTTTCAAACTAAGCAGTATGTCCAGGGTTTCTCTCTTCTGGCTTTTCTTAATTATCTGCACCAATTTTTCTTCTAGCCTGTTTCAGAATTCTTGAATTGTACTTCAGACTTTAAGAACCAGCACTTCCAATTTCCTTCCTCAAATTTTATTTTCATTTCTATCCATGCCTTTTATTTGCCTTAAATTTCAGAGGGAGATATTCTCCTATTCCTTTCTGAGATTTATTTCTGACCTGTTGTCTTGGTCCAATTCTTTTATGCACACCTCTTTCCAGAATATTTCTTCATTGCTTATTTACAAAGTGTCATCATTCTCTTCCTCCATATTGACAAACAGTCCTAGGCACAATATTCTCAAGATTGACTCCTTCTGAAAAAATATACTTTATTTACCTCAATTTCTTTTTTTCTGAGTAGACTTCAAATTTGTCATACTTTTATTCAAGCATTTAATTAATATTTGTTGAACAACTAGTATGTGCCAGACATTATTCCAAGTGCTAGTGGCATAGCATTGGACAAAACAGAGGAAGTGCCTTCTTTACTGCTGTCTACATTCTGAGAGTTGGGAAGAAGGGAGGAGAGGATAAAAACAAAACAACGAATATATTTTTAATGTGTCATGTTGTAGCAAGTGCTCAATGGAAAAAGCAGGGTGGGTAGTGAGTGATGAAAGGAGTAGGCTCTCTTAAATCAGGTGGCCTTGAAAAGTCTATTTGTTATAGTGATATTTTTAGAAACGATCAATGTAGTATTATGTAAATAACTGGGGAAATTACAGGATTTGCAAGTGCAAAGACTGGATACAGGGCAAAGGTCTAGATGTTTTCTTGTGTTCTACAGTTACATTGCCTTTTCAATCTTTATATGATATTTCTTTTCATTTCTAACATGACTTCTTACACTTTTGGAGGAAATTCATCACTGTATTCCTGCATCTAGAAAGTTCTCCCCACTGCCTCCAGAAAAAAAAAAATCACAATCACATATTCATCTCTCTAAAATACAGATCTGATTGTTAGGCAGAAGGTAGGTATAAGCAATAGAAAAAGGGGCAATAATATAACTGGTGCTTTGCCCTGCCCCCAATGGGTCCATTTTCAAGGGTCCAACCCCCAACAATGAGGCCCAATTTTGTGGTTAGAACATCCTGAGAAGAGGGAAGTAAAATCCAACCAGAATTATCTGGTTTGTGATGCCTGCACAGAATGTTAAAGCTCCTCCTGACCCAACCTTAAGCCTCATTATAATATACAGCATCCCTTTTTAAGTCGTTAAAATATTGTTACAGAATTACATGCTTATAATTTTGTAATAAAAGATTTGATATAGATTAGCAGCTCATAAAAAAGGGTGTTACTTCTGCTGGACCCTGATGTTACAATAAATTAGCATTGTGGTTTTAACAGCCCCCACCTGCCATGGGTTTTTCTGTGTGCATTATGGGTAAGGGCATGCGCAGATGGGAATGGGTTATATAACCTGCACATGTCAATCAAATGACTGAAGTACTACAGCCATGCAGAGTTGGCCCAGAGCTGAAGCCCCACACCCTTCAGCACTACTATCTCTCTTGACTTGGTTCATTCTTCCCTTAGAATATATCCTAATAAACTTTCTCTATATGTTTATGTTTGTTGATCTGTAATTCTTTACTGTATGGACAAAAGGACTGAGCAGTTTCTCTGGCAACATGATGATCCACGTCCCTGACTTAAGCTCAGTTGGTTCACTATTTCCCAAAGAATAAAGCCTAACATTTTTAGCACAGTTCTCAACAAGGCCCAGCTCCATTTCCAAAGGTTCCACAACCTGACATGGGCTGAACCTGAGTCACACTACTCTACCTTCCTTCTTTTTGTCTCCTTACCTGGATGAGTGTTCCCCATCTTCTCCATCATTCTCTAATGGATTGCAGTAATTTAGTATAATTTATTTGGTATGTCACTGTGTAGACCTTTCCTCAATTCTTCAATTAGAATTTGTTACTGCATTTTGCGTGACCTAAGATTATTTATAAAAATATCCTGCTAATTTACACTGTGCCACTGTTACCAAGGGCAGGCAAAGCAGGGCCATGGAGAAAGAGCGGGGAGGAAGTGAGGGAAACAAAGAAAAAAGGAGATGAGATCATTTTAAAGAAAAGGTGCAGCTACAGCTAATCATAATAAATTATAATACTATGAGAACTGCAGGCAGGAAAAAAATCTCCACCTCTTGTGTCATCACAACAGTTCCAAAAAGGGCCAAATAAGAACAAGTGGTCAGCAAGGACAGCGAAGGCTGCCTGGGAACACCCCTAGTGCCTCCCCTAAATCTTGAATATTTCACACTCTCATTTGAATAAAAACTAAGCCTCCTTGTTCAGAGCAGTTGCTCTCCTGGGCCTGCCTATTCTGATGCTGTTTTGAGAGTGCACTACCACAGTTTGCCATGTATAATGTGCTTCTGTGTATAATATGCACCCAGGTTTTTGGCCCAAACTTTCAGGAAAAAAATCATTTGTTTTAATTTTTTAATTCAAATTTTTATTTGTTTATATTTAGGTACTTGTTTTTTGTATTATGAAAAAATTCTAGCATTTATTTTTTAGCATATTATGGTACAAGGTATTTTATGTAACACTTTTAACTCATAAGCATAAGTCAAGGAATGAAAAACATTTGTACACGGATAGCTAAGGAAACAGTACTACCCATGTATAATGTGCATCTTATTTTTCCCTCACAGATTTGGGCCAAATAGTGTGCATTATACAAGGCAAAATATAGTAATTCCTTCCTTTTAATAAATTCACTGTTTGCTTAGCTTTTTTCACGTGACTTATTCAGTATGAGCATCAAATAAAGTTATTTTTAAGCAATCGAGATATTGGTGTTTTGGTTTAGTACAGAATAACTAAGCTTACATATACAAAGTATTGCAGCTAGTTATTAGACTTCTTTTAACTGACACAAGTACCCACTACATGCCACTTACTCTGCTGTGATATGACTTTATGTAAGTATCTCATTTAATTCTAAAAGAGGATATACTATTTATTCACATATCAGCACTGAAGGCAAAGAGGCCCTGAAAAGTGAAAGAACTAACTCATACAGCCAGTATTTAGAGAGTTATAGCCTTTTGGAATTACAATCAAGTTTTAACCACCTTGCAGCACTTGATCCTAGGAATTTATTAACTCATTCTACGATTAGCAAACATCTACTCAATGCAATATAGCATAGTTATAAATGGGCCTGAAGTCAGACTATCTGGATTGAAATCTCAGCTTGTCTCTTGTAAATTGTCTGACATTCAGGTAAATTACTTATTCTCTCTGCGTGTTTTCTCATCTGTAATATGAGAATACAAATAGTACCCAGTTCATAGAGTTCTTGTGAAGATGAAAAGCATTTAGCATGATACCTGATATTATTCTAATCATAATTTTATTCAAGATACTGTGATAAAAATGGCAATCTCTAAAGCAATTCATTGTGCCATTCACAGTGTCCCAAGGAGAGGCAGATGAGCAAATTAAGAACTGCAAACTATGTGGTACGATAAGGAATGTATAAGGTCTTCCGGGACCATCAGGGAGAGATGCTCTCCACACACCCTCATGTAGCATGCAGCCTCTCAGGGCCACCTGGGGAGCCCATGACGATGATGGGTATCCCTAGGGCAGGAGGTAAGTGGAGAGTGTGGTGTGGTAGAATGTCCCCATCACCAGCTATAAGAATAGGATAAACTTCTCTGGCAAAGGACGGTCATAAGGTTGTGATTCAGCTCAACACATGCAATTCCTTATAAGATTGTGGAGCATGAAGCACATCAGGGAAGCAATTAGACTAAAACAGGCGTAGCCACAAAGGGCCAAGCCTAGGATTTCTTAACGCTGTTAGGATATCTGCATTGCTCCTGCAGTCTAATTTTTTTTTTTTTATGTTGCAACAACAAAAAATCAGAAATTGTCTCAAAAGAGTTCAATATTTTATAGACTTTTAAGTGACTTGGCCACTTTGGGGGCAGTGTCTAGGCAAAAATTTAGGCTTTCTGATTTCCTCTGTCTCATTCTTTACCATTGTGAAAACATATAGTAAAAACATAAAGTGCAAATATTTATAAAAATAGTTTATAAGGTATTTCTATTGTTACAGTAGCGGTGGGAATATCTGTGATACAGGAAGGTAAGAAGAGGCTAAACCATTCTCTCATTAGCATTGGTCTAATCCAAAGGCAGCCTGAGCTTTCCCCAGCAGTGAGCAGAGAAAGGTGAAAACAAAGGTTACAAACAACGAGACATACAGCTGTTTTGAAAAGCTATCATTTTCTCCACGATGATAAATATAAGAAGATAATTAAGTACAATGAATTCCTCAATAAACAAATATTTAGCAAGCGTTTACTCTGTGCATTCTTCCGGGTGTTACACAATGATGATCAAGAGATTAGATTTTAGCTCTCCTGGAGCTCAAATCCTAGAGTGGGAGAAAAGGATATCACAAGGAAATAAATAAAACTGACTCAGTAATATTTTATAGTGTTAGAAGTGCCATGAAGACTAACGTGTACAAGAGACCAGTGGAGTATTTTGACTGCGTGCCTCCACCTTAAAGTTAATATTAAGCTGAGACCTGAAGGGCTAAGACGATATAAACACATGGAGAGCTGGGGGGAGAATCTTCCAGATGTAGGTATAGGCATGGCTCACATACTGTGAGAAGAGAACAAGGTCAGACTATGAAAGGCACTGAAATAAGACAATATAACTAAAACATAATGGGCCTTTGGAAGAATTGCAAAAGGTAAGATCAGAATAATGAACCAGATCATGACCTCACAGAGATTTATTTCTGGGGAGACCAAAAAATCTCCAAAATTTATTTATAAAAAAATGTGTATTTATTCTTACACGTTTAAACTTAAGCCACCTTCAAAGTTCATTTGATGCAATATACCCATTGAAACACTTTTTTCACTTCTCAAAAATGGTTTTTGAACTCATCGATGTTGATGCCTTTCAGTGCTTGTGCCATATTTTGGTTTCACTACTTCCACATCAGCAAAATGTTTCACTTTGAGGACTTTCTTCATCTGGGGAAACACATGAAGGTTACTCAGGGTGAAATCAGGTGAATAGGGAGGGTGGAGCATAGTGGTCATGTCATTTTGGATCAAAAACTGATGAACACAGAGCAGTGTGGGCAGGTACATTGTCATGCTGCACATTGTTTGTGTAAATCGCCCATCATGAAATGGGCAAACACACTGCAAAGTCTCCAAAATACATTTACTAAGGCTGAATGCAGCCTCTCACAACAATATCAGCTGGTACACGGATGCAGATGGGTTTCTAGAACATTTACATAATAGGGGAAGCTCGTACTACAAGGGGTCAGCCTTCCAGAAGAATATAGGTATTTTTTGTTTTGTTTCGGTTTGGTTTGGTTTGGTGTTTGGTCACCCCTCACATTAGGGTTATAGGCCTTGGGTAAGTGTTGTGGTTTGTTCTGTCTGTTCTAGGGTTTCAATAAGAGATGGGTATGATTTGATTAGAGTTCTTTAAAACAGCTTTATTGAGATATAATTTACATACTATATAGTTTTCTCATTTAAAATTTACACTTCAATGGTTTTTAGTATATTTATTGATATATGAAACTATCATTCTATTGTAAATTTAGAATATTTTCATCATCCACAAACAAAACCTTATGCTCATTAGCACCTTTTCCCCATTGTCTCTTACCACCTGCATATCCCTTCCACCAACATATACGTCCCAACTTGCCTTATGCAACTATTAATCTATATTCTTTTTCTATAGCTCTGTTTATTCTGGACATTTCATAGAAATGAGGTCATACATTATGTGGTACTTAATCAATGGCTTCTTTTATGTAGTATAATATTTTCAAGATTTATACTGTATCATGTTTCACTATTCCATTCCTTTTTATTGCTGATAATATTCCATTGTACATGTATGAGTATGTGACAATTTGTTCATCCATTTCTCAACTGAAGAATATTTGGATTGTTTCCACTTTTTGCTTATTATGATAATGCTACAATGAACATTCATGTACAAGGTCTTGTGTAGACATAATTTTATTTCTCTTGGTTACATATTTGCAAGTAGAATGACAACTTCTAGGGTAAATCTGAACTTAAAATTTTGAGAAAATCATTTGGGCAACTGGTACTTTAAGGGTTCACTTCCAAGATAACATTTTTATTTATATATTTGACATGAGAAGTGCTTCTTAACTGCTTTCTTTTCAAGTTGTTCTCATCCTCTAGGATTTCTTCACATGGCTTGGGCATCTCACAGCATCATAGTTTTGGTAGTTACATTTCTAATGTGCCCCTGACTTCAAGGGGCAGGAAACTAAAGCTGTGGTACTGCGTCAATGTTATATCTAATCATTTGAATGTGAAAGGGCTTGTGATAGTCAAAACAGTCACAAGCCCTTTCACATTCAAATGAATAGAATTGCAGCACATTTTCATTTGAAAAGAGTATTCATTAGGTTGAAATAAATTAGCACAAAGCAGCTTATTAATTTAATAACTCTATATTTATTATGGCTAATTCTTTGTTATTTTGCAATTTTCTTTCCTTGTTTCAAACATTCATTTAAATCATATTTACTAAACCAGAGCATAGTAATTTTTCTTTCTTTTTTAAGCACATCAGCTCAGTAGGAGACAACCGTAATAAAAATAAAAATAAAAACGGTAAAATAATAAATCTACCACATTCTAAGTTTAAGTAACTCCATGTGCACAGAAGATGTTATCCTAATAGGGGTGTAGCAAGGTCATATGGCAGAAAATTGTGTGAGATAAGAGAATTTGATATGGTCAAAAATTTTTTTTGGTTTTTGAAAAATACGATACAACAGGTTAGTTAGGAGATATTGCTAAATTCCAGTGTTAAAATAATTATGACTTACACTAGAGTGTTAGTTGTGGAAAAAAAGAGTAGTGGACAGACCTGAATGTTTTAGAGATAGAACTTAAATATGAAATGGATAGGGTCAGGGAAAGAATGCAAGAGAAGAATAAATGATGCACCCCTAACTTAATGTTGGAGCAATTGTGATACCTGATGTAGTTTTTAGTGTACAGGGAGATACTGAGGGTCATGTTTTAGTTAGTATTGCTTTGTTGGTGTGTATGCTAGTAATCAAAGTTTGATGTTTTTCATATTCAGTGTAATGTGCTTTTTGCATATCCAAGGGAAATCTTACAAAGGCATAGTACAGGAGATATAAATTTGATGATTATGCCGGCCTTGTCTTATTTATTCTGAGATATATTCCTTAGCCTTCTCCTGTTTTGTTCTGCATTACAGTGGGCTCATCGCTGCTGGCCTCACGTTGGGTTTGCTGATGGAAGACACTGGTGAGAGATTGGAATGTGAAAGAATAGAGAATCGAGAATATTTCTCTCCCTCTCGATTTGCCTTGAGTAAATCTAGTAGTGGGTGAATGACGTTTTTGGCTCCAATGCTGAAGCCATATACTGGCTGTGATTCTAACTTTTTTTATTTTGAGTCCCTCATACCTGATACTTCGATCTCCATTCTATGATCCTCTAGTCTAATTCAAGAGTGTTAGATATTGATAACCTGCCAGCTACCTCGTTGTTTCTTCTTTTCCTTCTTAGTTATTTATCACCCACATAGCAATTGACTGTATTAAATACCTCCTCTTTAAAATTCTTACAGTGGTTTCTGTTTTCTGGATTTGATGCTCATTGATAGCAGTTATCAGTCTATGTGTTTCACTATAACTGAAAGACATGGGGAAGAATAATATTAACAACTGTGTTTTTCATGAAAAGATAGGTTAAATGGGAAAGGAATTTGCTGTGTTTGTGATGTGTTTCCAGGGTATGGAATACTATTTAGAATATATGAAGACTCAATAAGATTTGTTGGGTGAAAAAAAGCCATTACTTAATTAGGGGAACCATTATCAACATTCAAATTTATTTTAAATATTTTTAACCCAAATTATCTTTCATTCAAAGAGGTTTTGAAAATATATTAAATTTAGTATTTTCCTTCTGTGTGGTTATCATTATCAGTTTGTTTCTTATTAATCTTAAGTCGTAGATTTAGTGAAGTATAATTAAGTCTGTGGCAAAAGGTATGCAAAACAAAGAATAAATCATAGTTAGCAGATGGCATTCAAAATGTAATTTAGCAAGTCCAGACTCTGAGAAAACAGGAATTTTTAATTTTCTTTGGCATATTAAGAAACAAATCTGGAGAAATCACATTAAAGACTTTTTTCACAACACAGAAAAGAAACCATTTTATCATAATTTCTTGGCCACGAGGCTCACTGCCTTTATTTAATAGTTGGAAATAATGTAAAGCAAAGAATCTCACTTTCTACAGTTGATGCGACCACTGCAGCCATTCCAGAGGAAAGACCTGAAGGATCATAGGGATCTGCATTCAGGGATTCCTGCTGCCTTGTTGCTAAACACACTCTCCCTCCCCAAACATACTGACCACCCGCCTGGGGGTGGGGGAAGTGAAAAAAGATTATACCTGTAAGAGCATTTATCTGAAGTAAGAGAATCAGCAAAATCAACTCTCTAGCAAAAGAACTTTGATTATTAATAAAACACTATTAAAACTAGGAAATCCAAGAACATTTTTCAATTGCTAAGCTATCTTTCTTATTTAGTGGTGTTTGGTCGTATGAAAATGAGAGCAAAGAAGCTGCTTTTCTTTTTGCACCCATATTTTAATATGGGTAAATTTGCTATCCTGCTGCACTTTTTGGATGTAGAGCATTTAATATTATATTAATTCTACCTTGTAGTTTCTATTATATTACTCTTGAGTGCTATATCACACTTAACCTCCATTGTCTCCATGACAAAATGGATGACTCTTTTCTTTTTTTTTTTAATTCATTTTTTTTTGTTAGACTTATTGGGGTGACATCAGTTAGCAAGGATTGCATAGGTTTCAGGCATACAATTCTACAGTGCATTGTCAACTTGATGTATAATAAGTTCACCACCTAATGTGACTTCTCTTTCCATCACCTTATATTTAGCTTCCCCCCCTCCTCTCCCACCCCCTCCCCTTTTGGATGACTATTTTCTTACAAAGATTATTTTAAAGGGACATTTATAAACATTTTCCTGGAAACTAGCTTCTTCCCCAGTGTATGTGTGTTTCTAAAAAGAAAATAAAGTCTGTGAAAAAATATTGGCAAGGCAACCTTGACATTTTGATGTTCAAAATGAGTTAAAAACAATACAATATTATTACAGCTATAAAGATGTATCTTTTGACAGTAATACTTAATATGAATGTTTCTCAAGTTTTTATTTTTATCCCAAATGAAAATAATTATTAATATCACAGTTTTGCATTTCAGTAAAAGTCCTATTTAATTAATAGACTGTTTATAAGGTAACATTTGGTCCTGTTAAAATTTGGAGACATCTTTAGCATGAAAGACCTTGTACCATTCAAGTTAAGCTATAGTGTATTATAAAACCCTTTCAAGAACTGAAAGGAGTACATATTTATTTCAGGGGTAAATTGCCACACTTGTATGTGGTTTGAAAACTGCCTTGGTTATTATGCTATTCTTCTTTTTTATCCAGAGAAATAATGTAATACCTTTGTTTCCTGATTAACCCACCTTTGTGTCATGCAATTAGAATTGCTGTTGCAAGGCAACTCTAACCATATCAAGACTTCTTGAAAACCTCTTGCTCAACTCATATGTCCTATTAAAAGGTTCTTCTCAAAACTCTTGGTTTTCTACAGTCTACAAGTATTTTTGCACTTGAAACATTTATGTATGTGTGTGTGTGAGTGTGTGAGTGTGTAAAACTAGAAGGGTTACATAAATTCTAAGAGCCGTTGAAAGATCATGTACAATCTGACTTAGGATATTACTATTTTCACAGAAATTCCTATCTTAAAAATGTATGTTGAAAAATAAAGAGTTGAAATGGATTTTTTTATTACATTAGCTTTAAGGTTAGTAAATTTTCCCATGAGGAATGGATACAAAAGTTCTCTTAAGTGTTTAGGCTTTGAATAAAATAGCAGTATCCATTAACAAGTTTCTTTTGGTAGCAGACTTATTAATTTAATAACTCTCTATACTTATTATGGCTAATCCTTTGTTTCACAGATTTTATAGTTTTCTTCATTTATTTTCTTCAAACATTAAAAGGTGTTTACTGAACTAATGCATAGTAATTTTTTTCTCTCCTTCTTAGGCACAGTAGCTTAATAAAAGAATCAGAACAAAAATAAAAATGGTAAAAGAGTAAAATTACATATACAGAGTTCAAGTAATCCCATGAACACAGATCTTATCTTAAACATGTCTATATTATAGTATTGACACTGTTTGAGTATGCAACTAAGAGTATTCCTAAATTCCTCATGTCATTGTTTCTTAAAGTTAAAGTCAATTCTAATAGAAGTGTTTCAATAAAATGTAGTTTTTTCCTAGAATATTTGTTTTAACCACAATAAGAGATATCTGAGAGATAATTATTAATGTTGAAATAGTATCAGCCATATGTATGTAATATAATCTTTTTTCCCCTTTATTCTTAAAGTGAAAACAGGAGACAGTAATATACATTTTGGCTGTTTGGAAAGTATCCAGCCATATAATATAAAAAATAGAGGCATTTATGGCTAGATTATTTCTGGACAGCCTTCATATGTGGTATAATTATACATGTGTGTATGTGTATATATATATATACTAGACAAATATTTTGTAGATGAATACAAATCTCTTAACTGTGAATGTAGCCTCAACAACAGAAAAGGCTTAATTTCCATCACTATCAATTTATATAAGACCAAAAATGTATTATTAATATAATGCATTATGGTTAATCAGAGAGTGGGATTCCTTTCAGAAAGTGAACTTTATGAAAACATTATGTTATTATTGGCAGAGGAAAAAATTAGTATTCTAACACAAGCCTTTTCTAATTTTTGCAATCATAGACTTTTTTGAAGGTCTTTATCAAATTTTAGTTTATATTTTAATCACAACTTATTACTACTTAAGTAACATATGTTCACAATAAAAAAAGTTTAAGATATTGAAAAGACGTCTCTTTCCCCAAAAGAAGAGTTTGAGATGTAGAAAATCTGTGAGGATAATCTGGAAGGTAATTGGTCTTGGATTAATTCCAAGTGGTAAAACACAGAACAGACTGACTCTTCATTCATTATGAAAAACATGAAACATTTTTTAGGCCAAACCTATAGATGGTATGAAACATATGTACCTATCACGTAGTAGACTTAGATTTTTGCAGAGTGATATTTTTTTATTTTTTGTTTGGAGATTTAAAAAATAACCTAGAAAATAAACTGTGTTCTTTATTTTTCACAAATGTATGCAAAGTTCAAATCTTTGATTTCTCATTCACACATTGTTGGAACAGTTGACCTCTGAGTTTGGTAGATCAATGGCACAGTACCAAGTGGATAAGCAAACAAATGTGGCACTTCTAAGGCTGGAGCAGAAAACTGAAAATTGGAAATACACCCCTAGTTGTACTATCAACAAAGGAGACCCTTGATGTGTGATTCAACTCATCATTCCTCTTAAGCCATTATCAGACAGCTGAGATCAGGCAACAATGAAAGAACATGTGCTTGATTGTTAGCATGTCAGATGTACATTATTAAAAACAGTAGGGACAAGGGGAGAGATGAGAGGAAACGCATTGGCTTCTTTGTTCCATGTGAGAGTTTGTTTGCAAAGAAAAGAATTTTAAGAAGCACTGCTGCGTGACTCCCTATCACGAAGGCCTGGTGTTCCTTCCTGTTCATTTTATAGTGAAGTTTATGGTCTCTTTCTCTCTCACTTCTTCATTATTCCATAGTGAAAATGATTAACAACTTGTTTTAGCTACATACTCATTTCTATTATGATAATTTAAACTGAAACTCATTTTTATCTGATAGAATTTCTCATTGTTCTTGAAAGATCTGTATACAAATTTCCTACTTTGATTAAGCAAGCATTTTTCCAATCCACCCCGTTCTAACTATATGAGAAGGTAGCGAAGAGTTAGAAATTGTCTGTTTCATTCATATAATGCAATGAAGAATGAAAATCAATGATCAAGTTTGTTGCATATTATATTATACATGACTTAACTAAAGAAAGGGTTTAAGTTAAAATAAAAAATTAAAATCTGTTAATAGCTTATAGTTCCATTTGAGACATTTCCCATAGGGTATTTAAAATTTTTCAACCTGAGTATATAAATAAGTACCATAATAGTGCCAAATACAACCCAGTTAGTGACCACAAATATAATTTATAAAATAAATTAGTAAAATATAATGGAATCTATAAAAAATGATTTTCTCACAGACATTTTGTGGCTATAAGGGAAAATTGTAAATTTGTACAGTCATTTACAAATTCACTTTTTCTCCATTTTTCCAAATGTATTACTTGGTCAATATTTTTCTTAAGGATTCCTAATCCTATCTTTTGAAGTAATTTATTCTTCATAAAGGTAATGTATATTTATTCAATGATGTATATAATAGTTATTTTTTAAATTATATAACTACTTGTCATCTCTTGTTGAAGAATCAGTTTCATTTTCACTTTTATTAAATCTCACACTACTCAACAACTGTTAAAAAAGGATTTGTGAAAACAACAAAGATTGTTATGTTTAACTTATTTCTTTTGCTCTATTAGCGCAGATAATGAATAGTTGAAACTCGAATATGACAATATTAGCATTAAAATACTAGTGTAATAAAAATGTATTAATATTATATTGATAAACTTCATAGTTTTTATAACTTTATTGGATTCTAATTTATATTCTGTGTTTCAGTAAGTAACAAGAATAAAAATCAAGGGGGTTCCCTGGTGGTGTAATGGCTAGGCTCCGGCACTCAATGCTGTGGCCTGGGTTCAATTCCAGCCAGGGAACTACCAAATAAATAAATAAATAAATAAATAAATAAATAAAAAGAATAAAAATCATGAACTCTTATCCTTTCACTTAACTAAAAAGGGGAACATAACTTCTTTAAAATGTTTCAGGCAAATTTTTAAAGTGATGAACAACTGAAAACTTTTAAACTCTTTTTATTAACTATAATTCAAAGTATTTATTTAGAAAACCTAAATTCAAATTACAATTAAACAAAATTTTGATAATCTCTAAATATGCACTTTCAGATCTTCCAAGTCACTATAATATAATAATAATTTATTTTCAAAAACTAGGAATTAAATAAGTATACTATATTTAAAATTATATAAATATTATAAGCCAAATATACTCCAGTATGCTTTGGAAACAAATATGAGGGATGTCTGGGGAAAAAAATCCAGCCATAAATGTCTCTATTTTTCATATTACACGGCTGTATACTTTCTGGACAGCCCTTGTATAAATGTGTGAAAATATTTGTATTTAAATGTAGATATATTTGCATTTGTTATATATACATGGAGGATGAAAAATAACTGCAATTATTTCCACATTTTTCAGCATTTACAACAAGGATACATTAAAATATTTTGAATATATTATTATTATTAAGGAGAAATTATTTTATATATTTTTGATAAGGAAATCTTTCTATTCAGTATGAATAAAATTTATAGTTGTTGAAAAAATTTTTAATTGTTTTAAATAACTTAGTAATATTTCAGCAATCACACTAATTACTATTATCACTTTCATCCCCAAATATTATCTGCTAAGGGTATATTTTTTAACATGTTTTACCAGTTAGCCTTTTGATATGTTTTTTATGTTGCATAGTGATCATTGCATATAAATAATAAATGTTTAGATTAATGGAAAATAACATCTCAGAAATATAAAATGTACTTGGTAAAAATACACAGGAATAGAATAGGGCCTCATTTAAAAAATACTTTAATCAAGAAATTTTGAGATAATTTTTGAAAAATGGAAAAGTAAATAGCACTTGCTTTCCTGATTTGAGATTATTCTTAGGTTGGCATTTGGGTCACACATCTTCTCCTGTCACCAACATCTATTTTAAAAACTGTCTGGGAATACTTGTACACCACTGCAAAATGCATTCAGCTGCAAGTAACTGAACTTGTATACAAAAGTGACTTAAATCATAAAACATGCTTTATTTCTCTAAATAGGAGGCTAGGGGTAAGCAGGCTCAAGGTTAGTGCACAGCTTCACATAACTATTAAAATTATTTATTTGTAGTGCACTTCGCAAAGCTTTGTCTTTATGCATTTTTACTTCATGGTAGAAAAAGATGGCTGCCTCAGCTGCAAGTGACTGAAATCTTGATCCATGATTAAGATGCAATAATAAGAAAGAGGCAAGGCTAATTTTTGAGAAACTTTGCTCATGTTTCTCCTGTGTCTCAATGGCCAGAAGTATGTCATATATCCACTCCTGGCTGCAAAAAAGACAGAGAAATAATCATCTGGAAAAAGTGAATCATACGAATTTGGGCACGTTGTGTTCCAAACAAAATCATGACTCAGATTATAAAAAAGGACAGGGCAAATAGAGGGAAAAGGCTATTAATACCAAGCATATTATTTTAGTTTAGTTTAAAATATCTTTAAATGACTGGACAGCTGGAATGTAAGATGTATAGATAATTTTTAAGTAATTCTTTTGTCCTATCAACAATCATTTTCTTCTCTACATCTTTATGGGCAGAGAAAAATGAACTATTGAAAAGTATTTTAGATAAAATTCAATTTTAAAAATATAGGTTTTAAAATATCAATGAAAAGTTAATTATCTTTTGAAGATCATATAGGTTCTATTTTAGAAAGCAAAGAGTTATTTCTAATAGTTACCTCACATCCAAGATGCCTTTGAAAACTTATAAGTTTTTGACATCTTTTCTTTGTACCATACATTGCATTATACGTCTATTGAACACAGAAATTAAAGGACAGCTTGTCATTTCTTAAACCAATCAAGTTCAGATGCTTTGAAATAAGCAATTCAAAAATCTCCATCATAATTAAAGTAGCACTTTATATTTATAAAGTTTTTAGAAGTTCTGCAGCTATTAATTTTTTTTCAGAAAGCTAATCTTAATAGGTTTTTATTTAAGAATTTAGAAAATTACAACATAAACTTTTCCAAATGCTGTTCTTTAATTTACCCAGAAAGATTACATCAAAAACCTTCTCTGAGTGCCCCACCCTTTTAACTTCTGCTAGCATGAGAAAATAATTGGGAATGAATGAGATTAATAGTAAAAGGAGAAGCGGGTCATGGGAAAGACGTTTATGTTTAATTCAGGGAAAAGTATCACAAAACATTTCATCAGGTATTTTAAAACTATCTGAGGAAAAGAAAATGTTCATTTGAGTTATTAATTTACAGAATAATAGGTATAGAATGAATTCTAAGTGGCTTCTTATGCTACTTTTTCTCTCATTCAGGAACATACCTTTAAATCATTAAAAAGCACATACAAAAAAAATACAGCACAATAATAACAAAAATTGCAATAATTGTTGGTCTTCAATCTCAATAATTTATTTCTTATTTCAAAGCAAATAATTCAACTTCATTCATTTCTTCTCATTTTGTCCTCAATGGAGATGAACACCCAAACAAGTACTCTATATAATTGCCCTTGATATTGCTGAGAGAGTTGTCCTACTTTTCATTCACGTTTCCAAAGCAAAATTACTTTTTTCTGTTATCATTCTGCATACATCTTATTTCCTAAGACTTTGCTGTTTATTTTCAACTTTGGAGTTGCCCCAACTTTACCCTATTAAGTAATGACTCTCATAACCCAAGAGAATAGCCAAGAAATTACCAAGAGGAAAATACAAAAACCCCATCAAATGTTTATGAACCTTTTAAAATTTAGGAAGAGAAAAGTTCTTGACATATCTAAGACAATTGAAAACCTTAATCAAAACCATTCTTTCCCTCTCCTGTCTTATTCTTGTTATTTCAAAAGAAAAATAACTTTCATGTGTTTTTTTGAAGTATTCATTCTCCCAAGTATCTACAGTATGTTTAAAATAAAAACAAAAACAAATCCCTAGGCAGATTTATTTACTATTTTGAGGTATTAAATGTATATGTGTTTGGCATGCTAGTGTACATACACAAGTGTATGCACGCTTACACACACACACATACACGCACATACATGCATGCGCAGACACACGTGCACACGCACATACATGCGCGCACGCACACACATGTGCACACACACGCACATGCATGCACGCACACACACGCACACACGCGTGAACATGCACACACATGCCCGCATGCACACACATGTGCACACATGTACACACACGCGCACACACGCACATCCACGCGCACGCGCGCGCACTCACACACACTTTCTCTCACCTTCTCTTCTCCCTCCCCTTTCGTACACAAGTTCTCATTCACAAAGGCCTTTTATTGGGAGCTCCAAAGGCAAAGGTAGAGTCTTCCAGGATCCTGAGTTTGCCTCATTTAATATATTTTCCCTTGCTTCTTCTCATATCAATATTTATTTTATTTTTTATTTCCCTTTTGTTACCCTGATAGATTTCTATTTTGACATTCTTAAGGTTGTAGAAAATTTATTTTTAGGTAAAGGCAAAAAAAATGACTATCATTATTATTTATTATTATCTTTAGATAGTGGAAAAAACTCAAGGGAACAAAAAATATTGGAATATAAAAAAACATATTTAAAATGGCAGCTGAGCAGGATTTAAATAGGTCTCTGTGTGCTCAACTTATTTTCTCTCACAGCTAGCTTGTTGGTAATATAATATATTTTACAAAAAATAGCTAAATTAAGATTTTATATAAAAATATTTTCAACTTTTTAAAAGGGATTCTTTTTAAGGTTTTCCATTATTTTCAGATAATCTTTTGTTTTGTTTTGTTTTGTTTTTTGTCAAAGTGTATTAGAATAGGGAGATGGGTAGGTACTACTTAATATGAAGATTCTGGGACATGTGCCAAATTTACTGAATCAGAATATTTGTGCTAGGGCCTCAGAATGCCAATATTTTCTAAGATTGACAGGTGACTTTAAACCCACATGAATATGAACATCACCAGCATAATGAGCTACAGCATCTAAGAAAAAGTACTTTCTGTAGTTATCATTCTACCAATAACTCCAGATTCAATGCCAAAAATTTAAGAGCAGATGCAGTTCAAAATAAACATCAAGAGCAAATCTAAAGGAAATCATAAATCCTGAAAGGTGAACCATCCTTCCCCTTTTGCTGGCTAGGAAGTCGTCAATGATGGTTCCCACAGGTTGGGAGAGTGACCTCTTCTTATCCCAATGGCTGTTGGGTTCAAATCTGGCATTACCACTCACCATCTAGCAAAATGGTACTCTTAAAATTGGACTGAGGGGAAAGCCCAAGTATATTACATGCTAGGCATAGATCCAGTGGTGCACAACTGAGTATGTACATGTCCTTGATTCTCACAACCTTTATTCATGGGGTTCCCATAAGTTATGTTAATTTGTTGGCCAATTTCTAGCATTTGCAAAGATGCAGGGATGCTCTGTGGTTCTGTTTGCTAGGTTATAGTTTACTTTTGTCCCCGTAACAAAGTACTCAAATAATGGCATTGCCTGTTGTTTGTGTAGAGGTTGATACAATTTTAGAAAATGCTATAGTGTCTGTTGATCACCTTTGGGATGCTGAGAAAAATTGTGACAACAGGCTGCATATTCCGATTCACAATTAACCTAGGGTGAAACTAAAGCTAAAGGAGATAAATATCCTATGAAAGTATCTTGTTGTGTGCTTCAGACTCCAGACTAGTACTCAGGACTGTTGATTCTAACTATGATGATTTCTCTATGTAAATCACTGCATGTAAGTAACATACTATAAGGAACATAACATTTGCTTACAGCTCATATATTTTTCAACAAAATATACATAATTTTATTCCTTTACCTTACCTCCTTCACTAAAACATGAGCTCCAAAGATAGCAGGGTTTTATTGCCTGTTTCATTTATGTCTCAATGCTTAGTGACTAAACTAATAGTAGGTGTTGAATACATAAAGCTTGAAAATAAATCCCTCCCAATAAAAACAATTGCCTTTATTTATAATTTGCCTGACTCAAAGAAACTTTGATTTTTCCCTCTGCATACATACCCAAATTAATTTGACACTAGAGAAATATCTTCTTAATAGAAGCTCATAAAATACTATTTATTTATAGGTTTCTGTCTCTTTGTTTTTCTCCTCAGGTTCAACATCAGACATCAAAGGAAGATGAACTACAATAGATAATCTTCTAGATTATCTATTCCATGATTTAAGAAGAAATTGGTATCACAAAATTAAGATATAAATGTTTAATTGCAGTAATTTCCGACAGGATTTCTGAACACCATTGAGAAGATAGAGAAATGTGTGAGTGATTGAAAAAGTTTAAAGACATCATAGGTTGATATACAAGAGAATGTTTTAGTTTATCAGAAAATATTTTTCTTTTTCTCATGCCAAAGTAATACTCAGTGATCTCTAATGACTCTCCTTGTTCTGTTGTTACTGTTACTGTTACTGTTTTTGGTCTCTTGCATTTTATACTGTTTCCAGACAATTATATCAGCTCATGGGGAAATGGTTTAGAGGCCTAAAGGCCTATAAACCAAAATAATTTGTACAAAGAAAAAGTAAACAACAATCAAATGTATATCAGCATGTAGGACTATAGCATAAATGGCAGATACATTTACAACTACGTGTTCACATTACTACTCTAGACAATATGTATCAAACACATATCAAGCACATGATCCATCATGTATAAGCATTGCTTTTGCAGTTTTTGTTTCCCCTTTTATTGTTTAAAGTATATACCATTATAATTAAAAACTACTGCTTAAGGAATGCAATGATTTCTAGGTCAATGAAAATGTGACTTTGAATTATTAATCTACCAATTAAAGGTGAAACAGTTTAACCCTGGTTTGATCTTTATTACTTCTTGGGTGGATTAGATATATTTGAAACTATATATCTGAGAAAAAAAGAGTAGTGAAAAAATTACATTTGTGAAACATTGTGGTCCATCTATTAACAACACCTTTAATAAACCAATTTGAAACTGTGTAAGTTTATAGGTACACTGTGTCTATGTGTGTGTGTTTGTGTGTTTGTTTTAATATACTGTCTTGTGAGCCTTCTGATCTTTCAAGACATGTTTTGCTTTTTCTATCAACGTATCAGTCTCCATTTATAGAACATTAACAAATAGACTTCACACTTAAATAAGTTGAGAAAACTGCTATTAAAGTTAGAAAGGAGTTTCTAAAGATTAAATTATAATAGAACACCTTTCTTAATAAGATTTTAAGAAGATTACAAAGGCTAAATTTTTTACCGATTATTTGCTGTGCTTTGTTAATTCCATGCTTCATCAAGAGTTGCACATGTATACCTGACAAGAATTGTTGGCTTACCCCAGGCATGTAAAGATCTTTTGCTGTGAAGCAAGCTCTTTCAACTACTATCTTTTTCTTGAAATAAAGGATGGGAACTCATATACCTATAGGAACCAGGCTGTTCTCATAAATTTATGAGTTAAATAGGATAGGACAGAATGGTGAAAGAGGTCTGTTATTCTATATTTATATATCCCTATATATCTGTATCTAAGTTTAGGTCTACAGCTATGTCTATATCTACATATATATTCATACCTATGCAGATACCTCTACCATTACACCTATTATCTATCTATCTATCTAGCTAGCTAGCTAGTTAGCTAGCTAGCTAATCTATCATTATTAGGACTCTTCAGCCTGTGGATCAGACGTGAACCACTCAGGCTTAGAGTCGTAAAGATATTTTGCTGCAACGTTGGCTAAGAAATTGAGACCTCTTGCTTCCTATGGAGTACATTTTCCAATGTATCATAAGTCAAGAGAATATAAATCAGGCTTTTAAAACATTTAAAGTAGATTTAGTTCCTATGTATTTAAGAACAGTGAAGCAAAAATTTTGTTGTTTTTATTGTTGCTAGTTTTATCATTAATAAATTATTGCTGCACAATTTATTTGATATTATTTGTAATAGTGTGACAATCTATATTTTATACATTACTATAAATGTAGTAATTTTACTGACAAAGCAGAGAGCAAATATTATATAAAAATTAAAATAAACATTTAGGTAATCTTTTTAAACTAATTTTTCCATTGTATGTGTATTTTTTCCAGTTTTTTTATTGTTAGACTTATTGGGGAGACATCAGTTAAGAAGAATCACATAGGTTCCAGGTGTACAATTCTACAGTGCATCATCTATGTGTTCACCACCAGAGTCAGTTCTCTTTCCATCAACAGAATAGCTTTGTTAAATCAGGGATTGGAGGCCATGTGCTAAACTTGCAGTGGTTCTCAACCTTCCTAATGCCACGCCCCTGTAATACAGCTCCTCGTGTTGTGGTGACCCCCATAACATTATTTTCGTTGCTACTTCATAACTATAATGTTGCTACTGTTATGAATTGTCATGTAAATATCTGATATGTGTTTTCCAATGGTCTTAGTAGTACATATATTTTAAATAGTAAAATTTGACATTTTAAAAAGGAAAGAATACCTTTGCAACAATCTTTGAAATAATATGAAAGAAATAGTATTCAGAGGGACAGAGATAGTGTTGGTGAAGTATTTTGACTGAAGTTCTTTCAAAGTATAAAAGGAGGTTGTCACAGTCTAGGTAAAAGGGGGGATTAAACATGTCTGACTATGACAGAACAGTAAATTTAGATGGAAAGGTCTTCATTGTTTGAAATGGATGTGTGCCACTGAAGTAGTTACTGGTTTAATTTTCGATTTTCCTCAATAAGATCTCAAGCCAAAGTTTCCAAATGAACATCAGGAAATCAGTTTGAGGAAAAAGAAATGACACAACATTAGTCTTCTTTTTTCAAATTTTCCATTCTGAGGGTAAACATTAAAGGATATTTTGCCCACAGAGTTCGAAATGCCTTGACAGATGTTTAAAAGAATCATTTATTTGCTCTATGCTTCACTTATATAATTATTTAGACAACAAAATAGTTGAAATTCAAAGTAAGTTGTTCTCATAATCTATTCAAACTATTCCAAAAGACAAATGCAGACACTGGAACCTTGCAGCAATGTTGAAATGGCAGTGAAGAACTCACTGTGAAACGGACTCCATCGAGAGCATTTACTTCCCAAAGGGCCTAAAGATCTGCTTTCGGCGTACCCAGAGAATGGCATATTGTGAGAGAGTGCCTTGGATGTTGTCACCATGAGAGTTTTAAAGTACTGGGCATTTGGGGGAGATAAAGTAATAGAATTTGGCAATTTCAAATATGTAAACATTCTATTTTTTTAACCAGTGACCCTGGTATTTTCACAATTTATCTTTTTTTTCTTTCAATAGTTTGATCTACAAAGCTAGAAATAATCCATAGTTTATTCATTTATAAAATAAACTAGTATATTTCTCATCCAACATTATCCATTGTTACTGGTAGAATATGTGGTAATAAACTTTAAATACTCTGAAGTATTATATAAATAAAATGTAAACTTCAGAGGAACTAAGTAAAGAGAAAATAAATCCCAAAATGAATTCATAAAGATGATATATGATTTGAATTAATACATTTTATAAAGAATTTATATACAATTTAAACATGCTGTGTAATTACTTTTAGACATTACATTCTCTTTTCTCACTTATCAATAAAATGCATTTTCCCTCCAGGAACAATATAGAAATTGTATCCTTTAAATAAAACTATTAGGAATCAATATTATGCAGAGAAGAAGACTAGTCGCTGTGGAAACTTTCCAGAAATTAACATAGCATTTGAAGTGATTGATAAATATTCCTGCAAAAAATCCCATGTAAAACATTCTAATCTAAAGGTAACTAAAGTGAGGACATTTCATCATCTGTAGTGAGGGGGTTGGATTAGAGGATCATCTCTAGGAATTATATCACATTTATATCAAAGTGCAAAGAAGAAGGTAGATGCAGGATAAGGATTCTGAAAGATACTTGAAGGTAGTGTCACATCAGCGGTGAATGCTAAAAAAACATTTGTTGCAATGTGCAGTTTCAAGACCGGTTTATACGAAGTGAGCTGTGTGGTGAAGAGCGTTAAGTACCAGGGCTTAAAGTAACGGGATAAAACGCACAGGCCAACACGAAACACGATAAATGAGCAACGACTGAGTGGGCCCCAGAGAGGAAGGAGCCAGATTACAGTAGCCACAAAGCAAGTGATTTCATTGTTGGCCCAAACATAGTTTGTGGCCTGTGTCAGCATGCGTGCAGGTGGGAAAGCCCCAGACTTATCCAGTAGACCATGTTTGATGGCTTCTGGATTGGGGTTTGGCCAAGAGGAGTGCCATAGGCACTTGTACAGTGTTACACATACTTACCTTTTTCCATTTCTACTTATAACAAAGTATACTGGAAAAGTATCAAGTATTGAACCTCTGTTCTGTGTTTGATATGTCTTAACTATTGAATTTTGTAAATACTTTTCTCCCAATTTAATCTATTGTCAACCACTTAATAGTGTTTTGCAACTATGTTAACTCTTTCAATCCACTATGACATGTGAAAATCATTTATATAAATATAATGCATTGTTTCTTGCTAATAAATGTGTGGGGATTTTCTAAAAAGTAAATGAAAAAAAAATAAAACTAGATTCATCTCTCAAAACTATAAAAATGTGTTCACACTCTTCAGGAAGCCACAGTCAGATTTTGATACAGTGAGTACATTTCAGTTTTGATAATAATGTTACAAATTGTAAGCATGATTATCTCCCATTTGGAAAATGCTTTGTAAATACTTTACACGAGCCAAATGAATCTAATAGATCAATTTTATATGTGCTGTTCTATCAAATACTGCCACCTTCCTACCATCTGTAGTAAGAGTATAAACCTGATGATTATAGCAGTCTGTAATGGATGATAAAACGTGCCAGGCTTTCACCATGCACTTTACATAAATGACCTCATTTAATCATAAGAGCATTTTGCATGAGAAATATAACATCATTATTCCCAATTTACAGACATGGAAACTGAGTCCTTACTGTGTTATGTAGCTTGTCCAATGTCACATAGCTAAGAAGTCTCACCTTGGAGAATGGAGACTTAAGAATTAAAATTCAGAGCCTGATATAATAGCTTCTGTAAACTCCATTCCCATAGATTCTCATATTTTAAAACAGTACTTTCTTGTTTAATTGTAATAATGGAGGTGGATATTTAAACGAAGATTTTAATCTGATACCTACAATAGAATCCTCTGGATATCAAGGGAGAAGGACTACTGATTTTGGTTTACCTGATCTGAGGCTGTGACCCTGCTACCTTAATTTGATATTTGAGGAATGGAGAGGAGAAGGAAGAACAGCAAGTGGAGACTGGGAAAGCAGCTTACATCATTGGAGCAGCATATAGCAGAAGTGCAATGAACATTTGTTACATACCCTTCAAATGCGGTCAAGGCCCCTCATAATCTGATGACCACTGTTCTGCCAACTTTACTTTTGTCGCTTTTTTCCCCTCCCTTTTGTTTCCTATTGCCTTACTGACCATGACTGCGTACACCATGCTGCTTCCCCATCTTCAAGCCTTTTACCCCCCTCTTTACGCCCCCTCTATGGTTCCCCCTTGTCATTGCCAAGGTTTCCAGGCGGGGCAGTTTTCGGGGGTGGTACACCCAACTGAAAAAACACACGTGGAGCTGACATGGGGGACCATAAACACACCAGCAAGCAAGCAAGCCACTTTATTGCACACCTGGGACTATATATATGTATTCAAACAAAAGTGGCATTGTGCCGCATCTGCCCAGTAGCAATTGTTTAGGTTTTCATGGTTACATAAGGCGGTACATGCGCAGTAACTGTCAGCCCCTGGAATTCCTCAACTCCAGACAGGGACTGATTATACCAAGGTCAAGCCTGGGCAGAAGGCCTGGCTTTAACCCTTTACAGTGGGCTTAGCTTTAACCTTCTGGGGACTGACACCCCTCTATTCCCATCTTCTCTTTCATTGTAAAACTCATTCATCATGAAAGCCCAAATGGCACTTCGTTGTGAAAGTTGAGAAACCTCTTCAAAACTAATTGGTGGGCCACATGATTCTTTACTTGGACTTACTACTTTGCATTCTCTATAGTTGACCACCAGTACTTTCTAGTTAGAGAAAGTATTACAGAATCTAGCTCTTGGTGTCCAATGTGAGGTAGGCCAGAACTCAGAGGCATGCTCAGTGTTAGAAGTAAAAATGATGATTCAAGGCTTACTTCAGTTTACCGGTGAACGGACAAACAGAAAGGAAAGAGAATGGAAACAAGAATACTGTTGGGAGAAGTGATTTTCCATGGGCTCCGTGTGTCCCATGGGTTCTCTCAGGGTACTGACGAATATAAGACTATGACCTTTCTATACTTGGGCCATTTCTTAGGATCACATTTACAGTGAGGGACAAGACATAAAAGCACATTTGTTTGCTATTCATGATAAAAACAGTGAAGTCCCCAGTTTAGTATTCCTCAGTCTTGACACAATTCTATTATGTATCCAGCATTCATGTGAATCTCTCTGCATTACCCTCCTGGAGCCTGAGAAAAGGGGTGACAAGTAGAACTGACATGAACGTGAAGATTGCGTTGCCAGCTATGCTGTAAGTAATGAGGCTCTTTGCCTCTGATACAGAAGTCTTGTGTCTTATGCCAATTACCATGAAACAAGTTAATTTCTTAACTCACAATTAAGTAAAATCCAATAATTCTCACAGTTCTTCATGGATACAAATGATAATAGCACCTTGATTCTTCCCTAATTCCTCAACAAAAGAAACTAAATTATCTTAATTTGGCTTACCCCAGAAGCAAATTCTAAATGAAGGATATGAGTGCAAGTAGCTTATTTACAAGTAGCAGAAAACACAGTTAAGTGACCAGAGAAGTGAAATAAAGAAGAAAGCAATCAACAAAGTATAGTTATACAAAGCCACCAGTCACTGTGGGTGATGGATCTTAATCCCATTAAGAAAACTCTGGAAGTCAATATAAAGAACATGCTTCAGAGTTATCTCATCTAAGAGACAGGATATTGATATACTAAATCTCATCATTTATTGGTTGGAAGCTACTCTTGAGGAGTATTAAATACTTGGATTTTTCAAGATGTCTGGTATAGGCAAAGTTGTCTCTGGATTTGAAGATAGCCATAGAAAAATGCAGAAACTGGAGTTGGAATTAACTTGTGTCTATCCAATTGTTAGGTGAAAAGAATGTGGTTTGGGTAGCAAAATGGCAACTAAGTGTTAAGAACTGTCCTCATAGATGGAAGAAACTACAGGTTAAAGGAGCTTATGACCATGGATTTTAGCTTCTGATGCCATCAAGTAAAAGAACAGCCCATAAAAGCACATGGTCTACCTTCCAACAAACAGCATATTCTGCTTTGCTGCATATATATATTTTGGATTTTTTTTTCTTACTGTCATCTTATCTTTATATCATATGTTGTCATGAGGCCTACTGTGTCACTATGACCCACTACATGTGTCCAGTACATGTTTTTTGATAGAGTCATAAAGGTATACATGCTAAGCACCCTGCAATGCACAGCTAAAAAGAGAATTAATTCACAGGGATTAAATTGGAAGATTCAAATATGCTTTTTTTATGGTGTAAGGGCACATAATGGAGAAAGCAAGCTTGCATAATCCAATTTAAGATGTGATTAAATTAGCCGATTTGACTCATGACTTACACTAAGAGGAAGAACGCTGGCCAGATAAAGTGGGAGTTGGGGAGTTCCAGGAGCATCACTTTATCCACAACGAGGAGAACTCACTTGTGAATAATCAGGAATTGGCAGCACAGGGAAACCTTCCTTTTGCCAGAGTTTCCATTCAGAAATAAACAGAAGTCACTGAATGACCGAAGGATGAATGACCAAAGGATTGCCTGGCATGAATAACACCTACCACATGCCAAGAGCCATGCCACACAGTTTGCCTGAGTTCACACATTGACTTCTTCTCCCTAACTCCCCATGTTCTGTGAGGTTTTTATTTTACATGGTGGAGGAAACTGAAAAGTTGTAGTGTATTTCCCCAAGGGCAAAGAAGAAGTAATAGCAAATTGGGCATGTGAATTCACATGTGTCTAACTCTAAAATTCATTTCCACACCCCTGCCCCCTGCTTGACTCCCATGCTGGGTACAGGTGAAAATATAATAATGGTCTAAATCAAATTTTTTTCTTTTAACATACATAACACACACACACACACACACACACACACACACACACACACAAAATGTAATAAAGTATCAGATGTCATTTTCTTGATGTTCGTTTGACTGCTGACATCTTTCAAGCCTTCCCATTTCCCTAGCCCCTGCCCCACACGTGGGCAGACTGAGAAGAAAGCACAGGTACCCTCTCCTTTGTTACTGGTGGAAAGTTCAAACCATGCAAATTTCTGCCTTCACAGAGGAACTCGCATGCCAGCCCACCTGCTAACTCTCTTAAAAATCCCAAAGCTAGTCTCCTTTCCACACCTTCCAAAGCCATTTTTGGACCTGTTCTGAGTCAATCCTGCTTTCTCTAGAAAGTCCTATTATGTAGGTAACAAACGTTTCAAACCTTCCTGATGCGCGCGTGGTGTCATCATTCTTGACGTCGGAACCAAATTTGGGATAGGAGGTTCATCCTTACTGTGAGTGACCACAATATTTGGCATAGCAGGCAGAGTGTCTAGATAATGGCCATCACCCCGGGGATCTTTCTTCTCTTACCTTGGCTTGCTAACTGGATGGGCTGCTTGCTAGCAAGTTTGTGCTTTGAGTTGTGCTGCCTTGTACTTCATAGTTGGTTATAGATTTAACCAAACTGAATTATAAGTTTCAATAATTAGCATTTAGATATTTGTGATTGGGGCCCTTTTTAAAAAGGCCCCAAGTCATGTATTGGCCCAGTCCCCTTTGAATGTCTTAGATTACATCATGTGTCACATTTCCAGCATAAGAAGTCACTGAATCTCGGCTTAGAGGAGTGACTCTTACCCTGTGACCTGTTTTTTGCAACTGTAAGTTCCCATTCTGTAGAGTGATCAAAGAAAAGACTGATACTCTGTACAATATATAGGTGCATTGGGTGGTTACTTGTGTGGAGAAAAAGCATTTACCATATGGCATGCTGAGATGATGCTATTAAAAGCAGATGACTCTCTAGGATCATACTAATTATATTTTCTACTGCTGTGCCTGGTTCTCTAAACCAGACCCTGACCATCAAGGTTCCTGGGAAAATAGCCATGAAATTCCCATGGTATAGCCAACAG